>JARDWD010000636.1:0-600000 GCA_029034505.1 Ornithoptera priamus | reverse complement strand
ATAAAGGTCGTCGCTCCTGATAAGGTCAGCGGAGTTAATATATCAGGCTGGGCGTCACGACGCGAGTCTCGTCGCAGCACTTTCATTTCATATAGCTACGTCGAAATTAATCGATCCGGGGTGACTTTTTCAATTAGTGAAAACATTCGATTGTCACTGTGTTTATAGCGTAATTGCCGGTTTGTTATCCATCCATCTTGACCGATGTAATGGTCGACCATCAAGGAAATGAATCACCCCGCCGTCCGCTCCGGCCGAGTGACGGTGTAAAACTATTTCTTTCGCGAAATCGCCTTTGGCTTTAATATAAACAGTAACACGGTTTATAAAGTCAATTTATACTAGCATATCGCAGTTAACTTGATATTACTAATGTTATTTTCATTTTCTACTACTCATATTATGTTAATCAAATGATCTCTCTCTTTTGTCGTTGCTGTCATTTTTATCTCTTTTCACTGATAATAAACGATTTGTAAAGTATCACTCATCTCTCTGATGCCGGAGATTGTTATTACCTCTGTTGCCTAGATCGTCTGGGCTACCATCACAACTCCTGCTTCTGCGACCTTACTTGCGAAATTACTGGGGTTACGATACTTATTGTGTTACGTGTCAAGGCGATGAACATACTGTGGTGCTTTATATGTCATCCTAACTAGCATCACGTTGTTATGGGCAAGTCTATGTCTTACCATCAGCTGAAGGTCGCGCTCGTTTCGTCTATACGTTGAATAAAATATTACATTATATTCACCCTTATTGAATATCAGTTCCAGAAACTATTTCAATCGTTCCTTCAAAACCCAACACATAAGTTTCCAAATTGAAACTTAACACAAAGCAACACTAAGTTTATTACAATGTATGTAAGTTCGTGTATTGAGTCGATTCGCTGTGAAAGCAAACATGTGCATCGATCAGCAAATCACATAGATTGCTAACGGAGCTTGTTCATTGCGGCGCACCAGTTTCTGGATGATGGCTCGTAACTCTCGCATCAACTGCTATGCAGTCTGCGCTGCAGTGATAATCATAAATTTATCCTTTAGCGTTACATCCGCGCAATGACAGATACGTGCTACGTAATAGTAACTGCATTTACGAGCGTCTACACTAACTCTACGAGCAACAACGCTGACTCTACGAAGTTTGAAGATTTACTCCATTATGAATATGAAACTTTTACTGGCCTTTAAACGCAGAAGACAGTTAAAGTATCGTTTCAGCTCCATATCCTTTAACTAGGATAAATTTATGTAATTTTCTTGTTTATATTCCTTTTTGATAATGTTTTCACAATATATAATAGTTATAATTATAATCAATATTCAATATATAATTTATATTAACACTTTTAGAGACTGAGTAAGCATACCGCGGAAGATATTTGTCATAAGCAATGTGCAGATGAGTGTGTATGCTCTTAATGGAAAAGCTTAGCTTGTGCATCTAGACGTAATATTTTTATTTATCACTGATGATAAATAGATAAATAAACAGTGAGATATAAATATAATATAATGGTATGTAAACAAGGCTTAATTATATATGAATGTCTTGCAGATGCCAATAAATGAACGTCTTACGGGGTTAATTATTAGGTTTTAAAAATAGCAAGTTTAGATGCAGTGGTTTTGTTTCGTGGCTCCTTGATTGGCGAGGAGTGCAGGCATGCAGTGTGCGTGCCACACCCCATTCATTAGACCTGTGAGTGCTTCCCGGCGTTTATCAATCTGGCCCGCAACGGGCCACGCCTCGCGGCCTCCCTAAATTTGGAAGCAATCCCGTTTTCCTGTTCTTAAGCTCCCTAGATACTTTAAGCTTTATGTGTTCATTTGATGTATCTCTACTATTTCATTTTATTTTTATCATGCGTAAGATATAAATAACATGTGTAACATTGTATATTTATTCACATGCATTTTATACACAATGTTATCCTCTCGACTATAGAAAAATTAAGAAAATAATTTCTAGTGTATTTAAAATTTTGTAATACCGTGACATAAAATTATAAAAAAAAATATAAAATAATTCCAAAGGTGTGATGATTGTATTTTTCCACTTAGTACTTTAGTTTTTTGTTTAAGCGTTACTGCCAATAATATACTGGGTGTTAGGAGACCGCTTCCGAAAACGAAGACAAACGATAGTACTAATGACACCTTTGATGATGGGACGGAAAAAGTATCTATCCTGATTAAAACAAATCATATTTTTGAAACGTTTTATTAGCATTATTTATATATTTATATATTTCATAAAAAATACATTACTTTACTGAAAAAAAGAAGCAATGAAACACAAAATCTAAAACAGCTGATGCTCGGATCAACGAACGCCCGGGCGAGGCGCGGCTGGGTCAATCTAAATTCTCCGTGGCCCTATAAAATAAGGTTCAAATTGAAACCAAATAGATCTCGAGTTCCCGCTGCGCCCGGGCGTTCGTAGATCCGAGCATCAGCTGTTTTTGATTTTGTGTTTCATTGCTGGGTTTTTTAATAATATATTTTTTATGAAACTATCGTTTCATTTAGCTGTACTGGCATGATGGAGCGTAAATAATGCTAATAAAACGTTTTAAAAACTATTTTTTCTTAATCAGGATCGATTTTTTTTCCGTTCCATCATCAAAGGTATCATTACCATACTACCGTCTGTATTCGTTTTCGGAAGCGGTCTCCTAACACACAGTACAATATTGCTTAATAATCATTTATCCTTCCACCGATCTAAAAGTTGGTTTTAAGAGCTCGGTGAACTTTGTAGTCCAATCAGGGAGTTTGTTAATATAGCATTGAGACTTACAGACTAGATTATAAGTATATGTAAATTATATTAGCTGGGTATTCACCCAGAATCCGTTTCGCAGACAGATTACTGTCATTGGACACTAGTCTGTCTGCGAAACGGATAGCTTCGTTACTTGTCATTACAAATATTCAACAAAACACCATTAGGTTATTAAGTTATTTATTGTATACATTAAAATATCTACTGCATTTTATGAAAGGAAACAAGTCGAAAAACATTTTTAATGCAGCAACCATCGCAGCGGGGCAGTCCGCGAGGGTTTAATGGATCACGTCATCCCTCTGGGACCTCAGCGCTGGGTCGGCGTCTGTAATTGCTATTCGATACGTGTTCACTTCCTTTCGCGAGTAATTGCTCATTGCAATGTAAACCTCCGGACCGTTCCCTCCCCAGGCTGGTGGTGGAATTTTTTCAACCCGTCTGGCTAGCCACCATCCTCATATTGTAAATCTGTTGCCCTAACAACGTCGTCGTCGACGAAAAAAGTCTACGAGAGAATTACGAAAGTGGGCCATGTCTTAAGACGGGATTGTTTGGGGGAAAGAAATGTTAATTTAAAATTAAATCTTACATTACGGAATTATTTGTTTTAAAACGTTTTTCGAGATAAAAAAATATATTTATGAAACATTGTGACGTTGAGGTTTGTTTGTACCCCTACAATCAGTATAACAAACATAGGACAGTATGTTTGACCCCATTTATTTTCTAATGTATTTCGTGTTAAAGGTTATCTGAAGCCATTGTATAATTTTGAATTTATTAATTTTAGTACCCAACATTGCTCTAAGAAGCAAACTATCTTTTCGGTTTGTAGGATGGTATCGGCACTGACTGCAAATACGATAAAAGCCTCAGAACTTAGCGTGTCCGTTGATAAAACGGAACGTTAAATGGCCACTCCCCGGCTTTCCCGCAGCCACCTGCGCCATCTGATCCCCTTATCCGGGATTAGTGAACAGGGCCAACTACTCTCAGGATTAACGCCGAGAAGACGATAGTGATAGAACACACCCCATTAAGTGCGCTGCAATTGGAGTGTTAGTCAACCGTCGGTATTAGTGAAGTTCGGCGAATCCTAATAGAATCTATGAGATAATAAAGAACATTCCGCTTTATAATTACAATTAATGAAATTAGCGGTTGTAGTTGTCGGATCGCTTATCATAATAATTGCAACGAGCAAGATACATTTTAGAAGTTATCTAGATTTGTGAAGATCTAAATGCCCTCTTAATGTCCCCATTGCGGGAAGTCTTCAGTCTCGAGGAGACTAAACCATTTATATACACTGGCCAAGTGCGAGTTAGGGGATGTCGCTAGTCTTTGTTCCAAACTTTAGTTTCCTCACGATGTTTCTGTCAGACACTGCATGCAACAACATTTTGTCTTGGTATTATAAATGGCTTCATAACACATGTGTTTTAGAAAAATTACATGATCTATAGATCATTATTCATTAACGTTTAACAATAAATTTGTTTATCTATAAAAATGCAGCAATATGATTCATGGTCATCACTTGTGCATAAATCGTTAATTAATCTAATTTTATAAGTATTAGTCTATTATGTGCAAAGGAATTGATTGCTGATCTGGAGTAGTTAATATAATCATTATCATCATCATCAGCCGACAGACATCCTCTGCGGGCCATAGGTCTTCACCAAAGATCTCCACATCGATCGATCCTGCGCTTCGCGCATCCAGCAGTTGGTATAATGCGGACGTTAAACTGTAATATTTACAAAGTGTTTTAAAAATCCTAAAGATATTTGGAATTATATAAACATTGTTTCCTTATATTTGATAAGAGTTTAGAATTAAATGGCGAAGAACCTTTCATGTATATACGTATCAATTCATTTCCTTGTTATATCTTCACAATATAGTAATTCGTTTCATTGATACCTGGCACTACTTTCTTGTATACTCGATTAAGCAAATTTATGAAATGTTAATTAAGTTCTATTCTACTTCAGTTTCGACTTCCGCCCACCTTAACATCGAACAAGTTGACACTGAGAAGAACAAACATTGTTAGCGGAGACGGAAACTTGGACGGTGCATCCGAACAAATTTAGACAAAACGTGACCCATAGTTTCAGTAACGTAGCGCTGGTTCTATTCACTAAACATTGTAAAAACGTTACAATTCTTGCTTAAAATTGCAAAGTTGAGGTCAATATTACATACTTCATTATGACACCTAAGTATATTTAAGTTAAACATGAATGATTATAAATTCTTCTAGTGTTCCTATTTTTAATGTTTTTTTAAGATAGCGTCTGTAATACGGGTTGTTACACTCATGTTAAAGATTTATTCTAACACTGGTCATGTTTTTTTTGTAATATCAAAAATTTTATACAATACTATTACCAATTAAAAATCATCATCATATCAATTGATGGACGTCCACTGCTGGACATAGGTCTTTTGTAATGTGTTCCACAGAGCATCGAAAAAAACTATTGTATATTAATATTCCTAATTCTAAATGGTTGGACCGGAAGAGTTCGGTAACATTTTATAATATAAGGTGTAACAAGAAATGTCAACCGCTATGTCTTCGTTAGTCTTAGGGAAGTTGAAGTTGGAGTCCTGATATGGAATTCCGTCGATCTTTCTAATTCTAATTGGTTTATGCAGATTGTCGGGTTGTCTCCGGGCAATATAGTCAATATGGCTGCGCACTCGTTAATAGCAGGTAGTGGATAATCTGATAGTGATCCTAAACTGTTAGAGAATGGATTTGTACGTTCTTCTTGCTTTCGACGGTCAGCACATCATCATATCAATCTATATACGTCTGCTCGAATTTTTCGTCAAAATAATACGGCGAGTCGATAAGTCGTTATTACACGGTCTAATATGTTTCCATTAACGTGATCGTTATCTAACGCCCCTTGTAAATGCAGCTCAACCCTCCTCACTGCCCATCGCGCTGGTAATGGAATAACGCTGTGCTTCGTCGCCGCGTCGATCCATATTTTATTTGCGCAAATTGCGCGAAATGGCGGCGACCCACGTCTGGCTTGTAAAAATCTGTCCGTTTATATCATGGGGCAAATACGACCTCCGACGGTGTCCACTCGGTTGTTGGGGTCGCGTAACTGAAATCGTTTATTTTGCTTTAAGGTGTCATGAATTTTCAATATGCCAGACGATGTTGACGCACTAGTTGAAATATTTAAACAGTAACAAGTTGCTCTCATCGCCTTGGAATTTATCGACAATTAGAGTAGCCATCTATACCGGTGTTGTGCACATGCTACTGCTTGGCGGAGGAAATAAGCGACGCGACATACGTACATTAATAGTGAAAGACCCACTGCGAGTATGTATATATATATATGTTAAT
This sequence comes from Ornithoptera priamus, assembly GCA_029034505.1. Classification (NCBI taxonomy): domain Eukaryota; kingdom Metazoa; phylum Arthropoda; class Insecta; order Lepidoptera; family Papilionidae; genus Ornithoptera; species Ornithoptera priamus. The sequence goes on along the minus strand of JARDWD010000636.1, from coordinate 593,819 downwards.
ATCCGTTGGAATATACACTGCTGCGAAGAAATAAGACAGATACATATTTTCGATGTTTGTTTCTCAAAATATTTTCACCATATATAATTCACAACTAGATAATCGTTTTTCTTTTCTAATAAATGAAATAGGTCAAGAGGATTCAACGATCCCTAGTGATTTCACTGATATTCCAGTTATTTTAATTATTTTCATCTTTACCGTCAAACCAACCCGTACCGTGTTAAGCTTATTCTTTTCTATCCTACAGTCGCTGTGCAGCTTGAATGATGATTGTTGGATTATTTTTTTTTATTATTTATCAGTATACTTAAAATTACTATTTCGTTTTCAAGCACTAGTCTCTATACAAAAAGAAAAATAATGAGCTTTTCCTTTATAAGGGATCCGTAAGAGTTTTGTCATATTTAGTAGTATATAATTGCATTTCCTTGTAATAAATACCTTTTCATCTTCATGCGTCTCATTTCTTATTCGTTAAATAATTCCTTTGTAGGAAATAAACTATTACAGCGAGTTAGTGTTTATTCTAGAGCTTTGCCTGAATTAAAAAAGAAAAACATACAAAAGCCCGTTTAAATGCTGCACTCAATATGGATGACATGTCGACTGTGCCTAAAATATCAAAGCGATGAATTGCTCTCCACGAAAAAAACACAGATAAAATATTTTTTGTATAGATAAACAATGAAATATTTTTCTGCTTCCCTCGTGTACCGATGGAGAGAAAAATGGAGTTAAATCATGGATGGTGCAGGGAATCGTTTCGCTGTTTCGGTGTGTTTCAGGGTGTTTTTGTTGAGTCACTAATGGACGCGTCGCAACACTACTTACTGCTGTGTAGTACTGTAGTTCATTACTCGTTTTACAGTCGACGGTTGCATCTCTTCAACATCTCAGTTATGGTGATGATTTTCGCTTTGTTTCGTTCACGATTCATTCATCTGATCGATTTCGAGTGTACACACATGTGATTGTTACCATTTGGATGTTTCAAACATTTTCACTCTTACCATTTAAACTTTTAGTGAAATGGTTATTAATGTTCACCCACAATATAAATACCTGTTAAAAAACATTTTTTTTTATGTATATGTATGACACGTGGCACATGGTTTGTGTTTATTATTTCTCCTTTTCTTAGTTCAATTAAAATGTTACAAACTATGTTTTTTTTTGCTTGGTTTATATGTTGTAAATGTAATACTAGTGATTTTAAAGTTAAAAATCTGTGGTATTATGTTTGTTATTATGTAGGTAAAGTTAAACTTAATTTAATTCATATGAACATACTAATAAAATTTCATCCGTTTCACCATTTTGTTATTATTCAAATGTAAGTGTAGTTATCGACTGTTTATATTACTATTGTTGTGATATACTCCGATATTCTATAGGTTTATGCATAGTTAGTAAATTTATGTATTTTACTTAATGTAGCTACTTTTTAAGATCACAGGCTCAAATCAGCTTCCAAGAATAGGCAAAATTTTTAAAGTAATAGAATTGTCCGCTGTTTGAGATACTGCTTAGTTTGCAGTGAGAGTTTTATTTAATACTTCCTGAATTTCCTAAAAAGCTTTCAGTGTTATATAAATAATAATTTTGCTAACACTGTAATTGTCTACTAATTTATATTATTTTATGTTTTGTAAATCTCTCATAGATACATGAAAATATGTTTAGATTCAAGGTTCACGATAAACAAATTTGTCCAAGAGGATTAATGCCTCTTGATATTATATCACCTTCAGCCTTAGTCTTACATATATCGTTCACGAGAAGGTTCATGGCCAATAATTGGCTTGACTCTCCCGTGGTTCATCACACTCATCGTTTCCACCTTGTCAGCATCCAGCACTTTCCAGCATCTTCCAGTATTATTTATACCAGTACACGTCCTTCACTTGAGGATCTCGCTGCTTCCTCGTGTGTCTGTCTCTGGTTAATGTTTCGGTTGGTACAATTTTTTTCTATAAGCAAATTTTATTTGTTTCGTTATTACGGTAATTGGTAAACTTTGTTTATTCATTAGTTCTAAGTTAGTCGGAAGTCAGCTGTTCCCACAAAACTTCAGAACACAAGCAACCTCGATCACAATGAGTTTATACAATAGTTAATCGAATATTGGTTCGTATTAAAATGGATTTTATTTATACTAAGTAATACTTTAGAGAGAGGATTTAAGAAATAAAATTTATTTTTTGTCGTTAACTGGGAAGGATATTGATTCAGTTGATAAGTTCCGAAAGATAAAGTAACTCTCGTTTGGATAAATTCAGCTTCAGCTATATAGGATACCAATGTTCTATGCTATTGTTATTGTATCTGCCGTTTCTTTGATTTCATAAGTGTATACTTTTACCAATATTAATTAGATTTAACTAAATTCTATAAAGTTATTAAGGTTTTATTATTAAAATTATGTTTAATATAACTAGAGGCTACCTCTTGCTGTACCATCTGACCTAACTGCAGTTTTATCGATTTACTTGCTAAATTGATAATATCCTTCGGTTTTGTCAATAGTTTGTAAGTCAATAAACGGAATGTAGTATTTATAGCGTAAAACACACATTGCGTCATTAAACCTCTGAACTCGGCAAATCCTAGGGACCAGTGACACAGAATATGAACACCAAGCCGAGCGGCGTCTACCTCCACGTAACGGACTTAAACAATGATGAATATTCACGTGGATCGAACAAACGTTCCGAAATGAATTTAGAGGGAAATGCAGTGCTGCCAAATGGCGCCTGCATAAACTAGCTGGAGATAGCTGTGATATTCGAATGTAATTGTAAGAAAACACACAAAGCGATTTTATCACATAGTACAACACAGCTACAACTACTATCCACAATTGTACGGTATAGGCATCTCCGATGAAGTTTAACTTAAAAGTAATTTTTTTTATTAACTTTCCACTATTATTCTTCCTATATTTTTGTTATGGTGTAATAGTTTATCAAATATAATCTCGGCATTTCTTGAATTATATTTGCGGAAGCGAAAGCCACCTTAATCTTTTCTTTGTGACTTCCCTAGCTATAACGGTAATATAAACTAGTATATTTTTTTAATAAAACCGACTGACGAGATAAATGGGTTCATTCTAAATTGTCTCACATCCATAGTCAAAGTATGCATCCCGTCGTATAACTTCGTAACACCTTGCACTCTGAATGTAAAAATATGCAGCGAGATGGTGCAGTATCCCTGACGTAAAGCATTTCCAAGTTAAGTATTTTAAATAAAACTTAAATAAATTTAAGCAGTTTCTTTCGTGCAACAACTTTTTCAGTGTCACTGCCATCTTTTTAAAACTCTTGTAATTTTATAATGTAATAAAAAGCTTATACAGTATAGTATAAAGCGGTATTACTTAACATACTTTAAAATTAATAAACATACATTTTGGTTGCAGCTTTAATATGATAACATTTTATATTATGAAAGTATACTACGTCATCATCATTATCATCATCATCAGCCGATAGACGCCCACTGCTGGACATATATTATGTATTTTGTTCTATTGATCCTGGAGAGAATATTAGAACAAAATTGTGAAAATTGTCATATTGAGTTCAGAGCTAGATTTCAAACTTTTCCAATTATTCAAATGTCTGGATGATGAAAACGAAAAGCACTAAATGAATACATGGATGACATACAATATTTCAGTATTAAGTTGATATTTTATAGGAATTATATCTATATTGAATTTGTTCGTTTTCGGATTAAAATGGTAGCTGCAGATATGATTAAGCATGAAATCTGATTGCAATTCACCAAAAATCCAGTACACCGTTTCGGAATTCTCTCGAGTTTATCATTGATTAAAACTGCAAACTTCTGTACCGGGCTACAGTAATAAGCTCCAAGTAAAATTATACGAAAGGCGTCGCGTTTTAATATTGTTTATAGCCGGTGTATGCTTTCAGATGTTATATTGATTTTGTTCAGTGTGCGCCATGTTTAATTAACGAGCCAAGTGTTGCCTTTACTTCGTGTGCGTAACGTCGTTTAATAAACAAAATTAATACAATCAAGTTTTTTTGATTCAGTACTGTGCCTAGCTAATTATTTACCTGGAGAAGGAAAGTTTGAGCAGAAGTACCTTCAAGTCAAGTAAAGAAGATCCAACAATTGATGTACTAGTTAATGTTTTACAGCGACGATCACGTGCTTGCGGTCGTCTGTATGATGGACCGACGGTCTTGTGATAGGTAGGTCTCTAATGTCGAAGACCGTGTAGGTAGGCGCCACAGCTGCGCATATTTCCCCCTTAAAACATTACTGTGTTATAGTTTGAAGGGCGCTTTAGCTAGTGTAATTACTGTCAATATCAACTTGACCAGCGCCACTTTGTTACTTACTATCTGGTGAACGTCCCGCTCGTCTTCAACCGAATTAAAAATTGATGATGTTATATACATAGTAACTATGTTAATAGAAATGTTATTAACATATCAGTCTATTTCAAATTATCATTATTCTTGTGTAATTTAATTTTTTACGTATATGAGCGAATAACTAGCAGTAGAGAGCTTCTAAGAAATCTTAAGCTCGTTGAGGATACTTAGAACGTATGAAAATTATAAAATTAAATTCATTATCTCAAAACACTTGCGACCTGACGCTTCCGTTTTTAATTAGTGACTTTTCGTTCAAATTAAAAGAAAATCGTATTAACACAGAAACGTTAACATACTTTTGTTTTCTACTCTTTTATGTAGTAACCTAACTACTAACAGCAGGCTTCGCGTATACTTTGAGATAACGTAAGGTTGTTCTTTTTTTATTAAAAAAAAATTATCACAATTATGTACTATACCACGGAGCGCTTAAGGTTCGAATGTGCCACGCTCTGGATTCAGTAATAACACAGTATTTTCATATTTTGTCTGTATAAAAGAATAATAAAAGCGTTGAACCCTCCAACTGCGGACTCCAGTATAACACTGGCACGAGCTTGGCGCAATGAATACAAATTCATAACTTTCTACATCGTCAAAGTGAACTTTTACCCTTCGTCTGCACTCTGCTTTTGTTTGTATATACTTGTTTGAGGCAAACTTTTTTTTTTTAAAAACCTTTTAAAATGTTTAGCACTTTATATTTATGTGTAAGATTCTCTTCAGATACCAATTTAACGTAATCCATATTTACTTTAAAACCATTGAGTGTTTTAAAAACATTAAAATTTGTTTCAAATGTTTTGATATTATTTTATGGTGAAATAAAAATATTTTGTGTAAATTTGAATAGATTTTTAAATGAAATAAACTCAAATTAAGACTTAGTACTCCAATTTTGGATTCAAAACTAAAAAAGTAAGTAACGGTAACAGCACTGCGTGATTCAAATAACAATACTTAAAAACTAAGAGATTTCAACTGTTACAGTGTGTACGTCAGTTGTGTTTCATTTAGAGATTAATATTATACTACTATACTCACATATATCTCTTCTTATATAAATCAGTTAAGTTACTGTTTTTTGTCAACTTCTAATTGACATATTTATTCTTACTACCGGATGAAGTATCTTTATTAGCTCGTTAGTTGAATTGACATTATAACATTAAATAGTTAAATATCATCAAAAACAATATTTAATAAAACTATACTAAGAATCTTATCGCTTCTATTCTATTTATTATTTCGGCGTTTCTAGTACTTTTCAAAACTTATGGTCGTGTAGAGACTAAGATATCCAGATCTCATAGTTATTACGGAGTACCTACAAGTCTATAATTACTGTCTACAATCCTATCTGCGCAGGATGACGTTAAAGTATCGTGAAGTCTTCTAATGGTGGTTTTAAATTTAAAATTACTAATAATTAACTCCCAAATCTGTGGTAGTGCCTACTTTCTTCCTTATTGAAATTAAGATGCTTTTTTAATTTTAATAACCTCCGAATCATCCTTGGTAGGAAACCTTCTCGGGGGAGAGACTCCTCCCTTACCACCTTTGAAAGGGCGCGCCGAAACATACTGCGCGCCCTCCTCTCTGCCTCTTATCGTTACCTGGGCAACGGATCCTTCCGAATCCGTCACCCAGAGGCCATGGGATCCAAGTGAGAAAAGCTCGACTCTCTGCAGCGGATCTTGTCTTGGGCTTTACCGTCAACCATTATGCGCGGTGGATAAGGAAAGCGGTGAAACAATACCGACACTCCTCTTCTCTCGCGGCTTTACCGCTGCGGTATCAGCGGTGCGGCGTCGCTTAGTCGCGGAGGGTAAGGAACAATCGCAATACCGACACTCCTCTCCCTCCCCGTCTCTACCACGGCTGCTAAGGTCAGTGCTAGCTTGCTCCCGCAGCCCAATGGCACACACTCGAGGTACGTTCACGGTGCTCACCTGGAGCGACCATCTCAGGCCGGCCCTACTCCTCAGCCTGAACGCGGATAGGTTCCTCTTAGCTTCACCGTGGGTGAACAATCCATGCCTACTGAGCCCCATCGCCACGACAATTCGGAAATCTATTTGGTAGGATTTGCGGTGTACCTAATCTATCAAATATTACTTATTCTTAATTCAAGGTTTTAAAATTATAACGTATAAAAAATTGAGCAATTATTGTATGTTAGGATGCTGTATAAAGTATTAAGCTATAGCCCTTTTGAAAAAATGTCGCAGTGTGCTTCGTAAATACGTAAATATATGAGCTGCATGAGTGGGACATTGTTGTGTTATGTCTGAGCTGGTTATTGTGCGCTCCGCTAATGGAGACGGACTTAAACCAGTTGCTGCACTTCCGCTGCACGCTTGTTGGGCGGTAATTGCCGCTTTTGTCGCCCGCGGCGCCCGATGCCTGTACAGCTGCGAGCACTTACCTGAACACACAGCGAAAAGTTTCGCAGATTTCTTTAACTTAACTTCTTTGTAATACCATCTGCATCTTTATAATGTTCTTTTATTATTATCATCAGCCAATACACGCCCATCATTGAATAAAGTCCTCGCTTAAAGATCACCTACGCACAGATCGGTAAATAGAGCTTCAGACATTCTAATTGATCATTAAACTTTTCTTCCTCCTTTGCTAATTAAATTTAAGTATGATAGTAAAAGTCCTTTGATAACTAGTTAAAGATCAATATTTATCTGTAAAAGTTATAGGTCCTTAGACTATATTTAGGACTTAAAACTGTCAATATTTTGTTGTCTTACAATATCTTAAGCTTTTATGAAGAGTTCTATTTATCCCATGGCTTTGAATGTTTTAATTACTTACGCTTCTATTCCTCAGCGAAAATTAGTATAGGTAAATTTCTCACAAGTATTTTGTCCTTTCATCATCATCGTCAACATACCCATCTTCACTGTGGACTAGTTTTATGTCGCCTTCATTGAAAAGTTGTCAGCTATTTTTAGGTCTATTACATTAATAAATATCACGGTGGAAAGAACGTAGAATTTCTGTGATTTACTATAGAAGAGTTTTAATAAAAAAAAACTAATTGGGTGATTTTTCAATGCATTTACATGCTGTGACGCATCACTTAACCTACAAAAAAAATGTAAAAGTACTCGGCGACGAAGACTCCTCCACTCTATTCACGATTTGTTTCGTGACGTATATTACATAATTACTTAGCTGCTTTTTTTGTTAGAAGATCTTGTTCCGCGTGAAACTTTGAAAGGAATAAAAACTACGAGTGGACACGGATAAAGTGTATAGGAATGCATGAAATGGAGATTACACGGCTGTTTTTGTGCAACGAAATAATTTTATTTATCTCCGCTGCAGTTCCGTTGATTCCAAGTTTTAATTAAGTTATTCCCCGGATAAACTCCCGTCCGGGATTGATGCCGTTATAACTTTTTTTAACGCTTTCATTGTTCCACTGATGCCGTCCAAATGTCGAAATGACTTTTTATCGACATTCACGGAATGCGAGACTAACTGGGAAATTTGATTTACATTCAGCCGAACGGCTGACGTTAATTGATATTTTATTTTCACAATTATACGTTTGTTTATCACTATATGTGTATATATATATATATATATATATTTATGTATAAAGTAGTAAACAAACGCGTAATTACTCTTATATATATATATGTGTATATATAATCGTCATCATTATCGGCCTTTATTTATCCATTGCTGGATATAGGCCTTCCTCAATATCTTCCACCAAATGCTATGCCCAGCTTTTCGCATCCATGAACTTCCGACCGCTCTGATGATGTCGTCGGTCCATGTGGAGAGAGGGCGTCCTACGGTTCTGCGACCTGTACGCGGCCTCCACTCTAAGACTTTCTTCCCCCATCGGCCATCACTGACACGACAGACATAGCCGGCCCACTTCAACTTGCAGATTTTGATAGCTACGTCGACATCTTTAGCTCTCCGTCGAATAGCTTCGTTCCAGATTTTGTGCCTTAGAGAAATGCCAAGCATAGCCCTCTCCATCGCTGGCTGTGCTAGTTTGAATCGGTGGACCAGCCCAATGGTCAGGTGCCATGTATCTGCACCGTAAGTACGCTAAGTAGGGTGGTCTCATAACAATATATATATATATTATTATGAGTGCTTTAACATATCGTGACCCCGCTGATCTTTGTAGCGTGTTGGTAACGTTGTAATGTTTCACAGTTAAAAATGTTTGTGATTTGCTTATGTACTAACGAAGACCACAACAATGAAGTGCATGTCTTGTTTGTTAACATATAGCACGAATCAGTTATATCTAACCGTATAAAAGCAATTAATAATCAACAATTAAAGAAGTGTATACGTTATTCATAAAATTTTGCTTTCACGTAAAGACTTAAATTTTTGGAAATAACACACTTTACTTGTTCGGTTTTGTTGTGTTTTTAAATTACATCTTTATCATAATATGTATTGAAATATCATTAAAAGAATTTTTCATACCTTCGTCAAATAATAACTTTGTATTTTCTGTAGTATAATGAACAAAACGTAATGTGTAAAAAGGGTCGTCGCGATGGAAATACATACATAACTTCATTATAACTTTATGATATAAAATGTCTTTCAATATTGAAATTATTCATTTTATTATTTACCATACATAAATTATTGGATGTGCTTGTGTAATATCGATTAATTAAGAACCAACAAAACGGTGTGTGTGTGTGTGGCATAGATTTTAAATATCGCAATACCCACTTCAATATTTTTTTTCTTGTAATATCCCAAAACTTGTTTTTATATATTTTTTTATAATAACCATATTACGTTATTAATAATACCACCATAACCGTTTATTCGGGAAGCAAAAAATGCACTGTGTTAATAGCCGAGGCGGCGTATAGCAACAGAGACTTACAAATAGATAATTACAGTATACCCGCATAGTACTCGGCTATAAATTAGTTTTAGTAGCGGAGCACTGAAATTATTTTCCGCAAATTAATTTCCATTTAATGCCCAAGAAAATACTGAGCAATAAGCACAACCATTGCTGCGAAATATTTCACTTCGTTGTTGATTGCTCGACCATTGTAGTTAAGCAACAAAATGGACCACATTAAACGGGAATTCCCTGTGGATTTTTTGGTCCAGATGTCGCACTCCAGCCAACCGCATGCAGCGGAAATTCACAATTGTTTTTTTTTTCTCCCCGTCTCTCTGTTGCACCGAAGATGTAATTTTATTTATCGCCGCTGCGGTCCACTGTACTGGATTCCGTTGACTTCCAGTTTTTAATTAAGGTTTTTAAACAACTTCGCCGGTTACTAATTTCGGCTCGGTTATATACCGTTGTCTCGGTGCGAACTCTGATTAAAGCAATTTGACACGTAAAACACAGTGCGTAGCCGACGCTCGCTTAATTCAGAAGTTCGACTTCGCGCCATCGATTTATATTACGAAGTTAGGCGGGTTGCTGCAATAAGTTTAGTATTAAATTATGCGGAAGGCACCGCGAGTAAATTGCCTACCAGCTGTTTAAATTTCAGTGGGCGGGGCTCCGTTGATATTTGGCGGGGAACTTATTTTTTTTTTCACACTCTAAATATATTACACTTTCAGGTAGAGAGGCGTCTAAATATGAAGAATAAAACATACAGTTGTGTAAAAACAACCTAGCACTAAAACTATGTAAAAAGAAAAACCTTAATTAGACATTACTGCAGTTTATACGGTGCTATAGCTAGTTAACTTACTAGAGTAACGAAACTTAATATAGTGTGAGGTTAACTTGATAGTAAGAGAAACCTATTACAACGTGTCTCTACTTAGTCTTTACATATAATACACAGTACCACGTTGTGCACGCCGCCTAGGGACGGATATTAAATCTTGATACCCCAGTAATTCCACTAGCTACAGCTCTTCGAGCCAGAATACAGCAATATTTGCACAGTACTGGTTTGCAGCAGATATAGGAACTGCAATAGTACCTATCTAGACGGTCTCTGGCCACTCTCTCACCAGTGGTGCTGTGTAAACAACCTATCTAGTGCTTTAGTTATCAAAGTTATTTACCATCGTATGAGCAAACTGCTTTTCTCGTAGCTATGTAGTATATTAATTAAAAAAGAATTGTTAAGTTAGTTTTATAGTCTTTGCGAGTAATCTAAAAATGTGCTACATTTATTGGACTAAGACGTAAACAATTCACCTGCTTCCGGGCATTATTTATTCTGGTTTGCGGGCGAGGATAGATTGCAGTCTCTGGGTAATGGTGCTCGTGGAAAAACGGCAACGGACGCCGTAAGTCGACACAACACCTGTCGCCTCTCGCCGCTCGCCGCGACGAGTTAATGGATGTAACTGGAAAAATGTATTGTTATAGAATTCAGTACAATCTTCCCGGTATTTCTACAAACAAAGTTTTTCATATTTAATTTGAATTAAACCTTTTTTGTTACTTATTTATATATTAGGCATCATTTTAAGGATATTTGTTTGCGAAAGCGTTTTTGTGGTTCCGGCCAAAAGCGTTGAGTTAGAAACCGTGGGGTATTAGCCGGTAATAGTCCAGCATAACTCCTCTGTAGCCCCCAGAGCAGTAAAACAAAGGAAACAGATATCATTTTAAAGATAAGAAATGGTGACAGCTCAGTAAGCGCTATGGTATGACGAAAAAAATTCTAAGAGGCATCGGTTCGATTTTCAATACTTGACTACAACGCTACCTGCTTTAATTTATGATGAAAATTTCAGAGATAAAGCGTGGTTGATGATGGATATGTTCTATTTAGAGAACACTGCGTTAACAGGCAGTAGTTCCTAATATTTACCATTGAAATTTACTAAATATTAAAATAGCTTATTAAGTATAATTTATAGCAGCTTTCCTTTGTATAATACCAAGTAACGTGTTTAAACGTATTTAATTCTGATATAAACATATTCTGCTATTTACTAATACGGTCATGGCATACAAATTTGTAGGAAAGAAATGTTTTAGTTTTTTGTGGACATTTAATAATTGGCGCAATGTTAATATTTCTAAGAACAGACTAAATGTAGGTCGTGTAATTTTTTTAACTTAACTTATATAGAAGGATCGCTTGAGTGTAGTAGTTTACACTATTCACCAAAGTCTCTTATTTTCGGTACATTTGTGTTTGATGCTTTGGGCATGTCATGGAAATGTTTCACAAGAATATCACCGGATATAGATTTCTTTTATATCAGCTTACCTTATAAATATAAAGTAGGTTTATGAGAACGTTATTGGAATATATTTTTCTTCTTTTGTGATATAATAGATTTGGTGTATAAAAGAAGCCCAATACAATCAGTATCAGATAACGAACAAAAAATACTTAAAGTCATATGTCATAATTTTTTTACCATCAAATCACTTCACCAGAACCATTTCACAGTGTTGAGTGACAACAAGGCTCTAGATAGTAAAACGTACCCGCACAGAATATATTGTTGTGATGTGTTGTCTGCTGCCATAAGGGTTGAATCGAAAATTCATACCAACATGATCCCAGAATCGTCAGGTTCTCTCTTTTACAAGGCAAACGTTAAACCACTGCGTTACGGAACCAGTTAAATATAATCATTTAACTTCCTTACATTGGCTGGGTCTTGCATCTTAACAATTAAATGTAAAAAAAACCTAGCTGTAGTATTTATTAGTCCATCATGAAGATCCGCATCGGGTGATCAAAAATTATTAGGGCTATTAAAATATAACCGTGTCCATGTTACCCAGCTATGCTGTTAAACAATGAAGCTGATGCCGTTGTAAGCAGCTGCGGCTAACTATACCAATGCTTCAGCGTTTAAGCTGTGCTAATAACTAACATATGATTATGGAAAAAGTTTTATAAATATATTTTCCTTTAATGGTTTTTGGGAAAATATCAAAATTTTATATATAATGTAATAGGGTCGTGACATTTTTCTCGTATATTTTACTTATTCGCTATTATTCTGTGTACACTGAGGACATAATCATACAGCAGGAACGTTTTACCTTTTTGTTTTACTCTACGAAGGGATGAGACGAATGCACCATCACTTGGCGGTAGTTGATGCGCCTCCCCATAACATAGCTCTAGTTAGGATGATATACACTGCATCACATTGTGCTCGTCACCTCAAGACATACGATGTTAAATCTCCGTACCCCTGTAGTTTCACCAGTAACAACGCCCTTCGAATCGGAATGCAATAATGTTCGCGTGCTACTGTTTGACGACAGAATTAGGAGCTGCAGTTGTTCAAACCTAGACGGTGCCTGTAACTGGAGAGCTACATAAAAAACGGAAGTAATTTTAAAACGGATTTAGTTTCATTGATTAATCTAATTTTATTTATATACACATTAAATTCTTGATATTTTATTAAATTTTTTACTAATACTTCTAAGTAATAAACAGTATGATGATATATTTATCAATATCTTGATGGCAGGTCTCCCTGTTTCCGGTGACGGTCTAGGTAGGCACGACTCTAGTGCCTAATTCTGCCGCCAAACAGCACTATGTGTTTCGGTTTGAAGGGCGTTATATTTATTGAAATTATTCGGGATTACAGGACTTAATATCTTAGGTATACAGGTGACGAGTACAATGCGATGCTGTGTTTGTCATTTTAACTGCATTTCACGCTGTTACGTGCAGGCGTATGTATCGCATCACAAACGTCTTGCCGCTTGATGAATTAAAAAAAAAGTCTGTACCAAATAACTATCCTTCGCTATAGTTAAAAATCAACATACCATTCTTAATTTATAGTAGATGGAGTACCTTTCGAATGACTTGATGAATTATTATATAGATACTGCTTACTCGCCTTTATAAAACTCACGCTCCCCGGTGTCTTCTGTATATATTAAGGTTGGTTTGTTTACATTTAAAAAAAAAACAAAGTTAAATCAAATTAACCCGGTCGAACGAAAAACTTGAACAATTATGTTGTCATTACAAATAAACACTAAGTGAGGCCGGCACCCGAATTAATGTAATGGCCCGTGGAAGCAATTAACACTTACACGTACAAACATACACAAAAATTCCAATTAACTAAATGTAGTGTTGTCTACAAGTGGTCGTCACGCGACCGCCTGGTGACACATTTGTGAGTGCGTAGGGAATATGCCTCTTAATTTGTTAATATACAACTTCATACAGATTTATGCTTACTTCGAAGTATTATAGATACTACTAGCTGTTCCCCGTCCGCTTTGCGACCGCGATATAGAATTAAATTTGAAATTTGTCAGAAATATTCCCGCCTGGCTGTAACTTACCGCCCACCGAGCACTTTCGTGGTATTAACATCCCCGCTACGCTTTTTGGGGGTAACATTTCGAAAAATTGGCTCTAAGCTGACTTATACTCAGTTAGGGAATATTCCTACCAAATTTCAAATCCCAAGGGTTTTCAGAGATATTGTGATGAGTCAAAAATATCGTGACTATATTGTAAATGTTCAAAAGAGGCCGTGGATCCGGGTCCACGAGCCCAGTGTCAGATAAGCTGTAAAAGTCGCATGGGTTGGCAGCGCTGACATTGTTCGAATCTAGCCTATAAATGTTCAAAAGTCTGCAACCTGGTTTCTAATCCTGATTCTTAAAATAACTTATACTCCAGTGCCGCAGTATTGATTTTTTCAAGCACGAAGCCTAAGTTAGGGAGACAATTAAAGGAGAAATTTATATTTACGATGGGTTGAGAATATCAACCCTGATTTGTAAAACAATATTTGTTCTTCCTTTAATGATCTATTCCCATTTACTCTTCCTCAGTCACTCTGAAGTAATTTTATTAAATCATGTTGGATTTTCTTATTGAAAATTGAACTAAAGTTTTCATTGAACATTGCATTTTAATTAATATTCAATTAGATCATTTATCTTCATTTGGTATATCACTAGTATAGATCTTTATTAGTTATCTACTACTTAGTGACATTACTGAAATTATGTACTACACTTTAAACCATATATTTTAATCCAACAAGATAATAAAAAAACACTGAGTTTATATATTTTGTTAACGACTTTTGGTGCCTTGTTTGTGAATTGAAATTGTATTTTTCCTGTATAGTTACACAGTACACAGACTTGTTTTTATCTTTTGATATATTACGACGTCTTTCCGAAGTCTTCGGAGTCACATTAGGTAATTCCCCAGCGAGAAGGTTTTTGTTGTTATTGAATAAACTCGTTGTTTCGCCTCATTCGGTCTCCGTTCGATGACGAAGCTGACGCGCACGCACTTCAACTAACTTCGTTACAGATTTGTTCAATATTGTTTTCGCGTACAATATCACGGGAGCTTGTTACGTTAATGCTCAGAAAATGGGAGCAAAGCTTTAGTGGGCAAATGACTTGAAAATCGTTTTTTTTTTAAAAAAAAGGAAATAATACAATATGTAGAAAAATTTTCATTTATACATGAAGTCTGCCGTCTGTACTATATACAGCAAAGATATAAATACCTTCATTTATAATTTAGGGGTGGTATCACCGCAGCTCCTATTCTTGCAAACAAACATTACTGTGCTCCGATTTAAAGGGCGTTGTGGCAAGTGAAATTTCTTTGGTAACGAGATTTACTATCTCAAGGCGAGGAGCACAATGTGGTGGTGTATATATCATCCTAACTAGCGTCTTGTTGATATTAATTCTGGCAACAGTAAAGCGAAACATAACTCTTGACAGCAAAAAAATTATATTAAATATGAAAGACAAAAATAATATTAGGGTAAACCTTTATTAAAACCCTTTTCGAAGTTCAAGCTTACTTAACGAGGCTTATATCAAGCACATTATATATATGGGCTGCCGATTAAGGAGTATTCTTTACTCCTAAGAGGGCTTATGAAATTGTAGTATCACACGTTTTCACAATCGCTTCAGCGTTACACAGTGCCAGTGGTCGAACTCTCATCTCCTGATTAGCCACATCGTTAGCAGTTCGCTCGTGATCCTCACACGCAGTCGTGCGGACATTCCGCGTCAAATCGAACATTCTGGATACGCATACCATTCCATACTCGTCTTCAATATGTTTGGGCTTTAAGAAGCCTTTATTCATTATAAGATTAGAAGAAAGATGATAAGTTTCCTTTTCCGCCCAAATTTTAAAGTTTACGATCACATAATCATTAAGTAATGCTTAAAATGCATACATACCGATTTTATAATTTCTGTTAGTATCTGTAATGGTATTATTTATTGAAACATTTAAGCACAAAAACTCGGTGACACCAAAGTTGAAAATGTCTCAGGTAAATAATTATTAAAGATAACACTGGTTTTGAACATATAATACAGATTTACATCTTTACGCTGTTAAGGATGCTGTAATCAAGAAAAAGAAGGATCATCGTTATACGAAAATAATACAGACTTTGTGATGAAGAAACGTAAACTTTCATGAAGTTCTATTTCTATTAAACTTTCACTCTATGTGTTACCGTAGTAAACTTAACGTCCGGTAAGTTTGTATGGGAAAATAAGTAAGGAAAAGACCTTTTATGTATTCCGTTTACACGTTTTCCAAAGCTAAACACGTAAATGCACTCACGTAAACAACGCGTTAGGTACGTACTCCGCAAATACCTTTACAACGCGATTTTATCTTGTCACCTCGAATGCGTGCATACAAATGGGATACGTGGCTGTATTGGCTTCACTTTAACTTAAGCTATATGTCATAGATAAAAAAAATGTATCGCTGATTACCTTGCGCGTTTCTGGAATAGTCAAAACTTTATGTAATTGTGTTTAAGTTAACCGTTAACCTGATGAAATTTAATTTATTTAATGATAGTAAATGTAGACCGTCAGGTTATAAAGGTTAATCGTAATAGTCGTTGATGAAATAATATTTTAACCCGATTCTATAACATAAGGCACTTCGAGAAAACGGCAAAGGTCACAGGAGTATTACCTTAATAATATAATGTTTAGTATTTTAGAATATACATCACAAAATATTGTATCATCTGTAGTTTAATGTTTATACTAATAACGAATAATAAAGTTAATACATAAGGTGTTTTATATACCTAAGCTATACTCTTTAATATTCACCACACGAGTCGTGCTCCTCTTCGCAGTCAAAGACTAACTAAACACTATGGTTGTGTTACCAAGTTTCTAAGTGTTGCCAACCTTCGGTTTATTATATTTCTCATTAGACCGTTTGTCGCTGACATGAAAACAAATAGGAAACACATGAAATAAAAAGATGCGGGTAGTCCTGAAACTATATTATAACATACTGTTGGTTTATGCTGACAGACAAGTTCGCTGAATATTTTGGTTAAAGCGGTGGTCCAAGTTCAAGAAATAGAATACTTTTTAATTATTTTTTTTTTACACTTAGGTATACTATGTATTAGGAGACCACTTCCGAATACGAAGACAGACGATATGACACCTTTGATGATGGGACGGAAAAAAAAAACTATCCTGTATAAAAAAAAATCATATTTTTATAACGTTTTATTACCATTATTTACACTCCACCATGTTAGTACAGCTAAATGAAACGATAGTTTGAGAAAAAATAGATCATTTAAAAATTTTGTATGACACATCTTACTGATCTAAGTGCTCTATGGCCCTATAAAATAAGGTTCAAATTGAAACCAAATACATCGCGTAGCGTAAATAATACAAATAAAACGTTTTAAAGACATGATTTTTTTTAAAACAGGATCGTTCTTTTTCCGTGCTATTGTCAAAGGTGTCATTAGTACAATCATCTGTCTTCGTTTTCGGAAGCGGTCTCCTAAAACTCAGTATAATCGAAAAACTGATTTTTATATATATTTAGTCTTAACCTTGCCAGTTTCTACTTTAGTACTAAAAGACAAGTCGCTAAGTATTATTTGTTACATTGAACTATCATCATGATCATTATCAGCAGCTGACAGACGTCCACTGCTGGACATAAGATTAATAAATCACATAGTCACATTGTACTATGTGATTTATTAATTGGCTATAAATTCTACATCCATACAAATAATATTTTATTAAGTCATTTGATTAGCTTCACTATTTTATAGTCATTTCGTCTATTCATTTAACAATAAATTCAGTTATTTTAATGATACTAAAGTTTTTAACTTGTTTTCTACTTTAAAATATTTAGTTATTTCTCAATTTGGCTTTACTTATTTACTTGCCATCGGGAAATAGACATCTTGATGTGACTACTGATTACTGGTTGATTACTGTGCGCGCTGTTGAATATCTCCCTCGGACGAGTGTGGACAACGCTGTGACGTCACTTCCACGTCAACTGACAGGTGTGACGTATAACACGTGGCTTGACCCTTAACAACGTAACGTTATAACGCTGTGACAGACAATTACAACGCACAAAATGCATTCATTGTCATGTGATGTAATTTGCATGTCAATTAACCCATATATATGAGCCGTTGTTTTTTTTTAATATTCTCGATTTTGGCGTTGATGTAGTGTACGTATATAAAATTATTATATACTATATCCCGTTCCGGTTTGAAGTTTAATAAATTATAAAGACGAGCAAATTTTTTTTTGTTCTATGAAGTATGTGTAATCATGGTATGGTAAATCATGCGCTTGCTTATAACAATATGGCGTTACTTAGGATGATATACATTGCACCACGTTATGCTCGTCGACTTCAGAGACGAAATGTTGCCTATTATCACATCGCTCTTGAAATCGACGGAATCACTAGTGTGATATTATGAAGCTGTAGTTTGAAATTCATTTTCTGCATGTTTACGGACTTGCTCTTTGTTACTTTTAAATTAACTTCTGGGAAATATAGCAAACCATTGATTGTTTTTTTTTAGTGTAAATTTTGGTTTGTTCACAGAAGTTTTTTCTTGTTTTAACATGCCCCACCAAGCTACAAAACTGGGTTTTGTTATACTCGTAACAAGACCATAATCAAAAAGATCGATCAGATAGCTTGGAGCTTGGTGCGCTCGGATCGGTTGTCAATTGCATTCGTACGTATTGTTTTGATGCTTCGAGCAAGATTCGCTTAACTGCTAATTCTAAGGTATAAGTTTGTTTTCTCTGAGCTGTGCCGAAGCTTTGTTTAATTATAAGGTTTCAAGTTAATTTGCGCTTAGAGTAACTAACGTACACCTACAGATTTTTATACAGGAATTATATTATTTAAAGTCGCCTCATAAGAAATTTTAAAACTTTGGACTAACAGGTAAATGATTAGCTTTGCAATGACAAGCTATGGATGCATGCTGTTGGCGATGAAATACTTTCTAATTCTACTTTTGCTCTCCACTTTTCTGCTCTATATAAAAAACTAACTTTTCTACTCACTCTATATAAATAAAAAAATTATAAAATTCGATTTAGTCATATTATAGTATTATTTATCATTTTAGTATTATTTATCTTTAATTGGATTTTTGACTATTATTTAGGTGAAATGATTGAATCAGATTCCGTACATTTTACATACAAATATATCTATATACTTATATTCTGTATTAGGCGTCTTCCAGCTATAATGTATATATTAATTGCAGTTAAGGTTATGTTAAAATTTTAAGACTAATACGAAACGTCGATGATTTAAAAATATATACTAACTTCTGATTAATTGAACATCGATATTAATCAAATGTCTTCTAAGTTTTATAGTTTAGCTCGGTGTGAAATCGTGAATCTTAGTTCGTTGCGGGTACTTGCTCTCTAAAGTTAGCTAATTTATAACTTATTTCTTCTTTGAAACTAGAAAATGTTTCGTGGAGTTATTTTCTCAGTCGGTTAAATTGCAGAACATTGTTCAATCGTTCTATTAACTCTTTCAATATACCGTTAACAATTTATTATCTAAAATTTTATTTTATCTGTAGCTTATAATTAAAAATAATGTACTATACAATAATAATACTATATATGTAAATCTCTACATCAGTTTTTGATCAATCATTTTAAAACGACGTTAAAAGAATCTTGAAAGGAAAATGTAAAAATTACTATATGTATTTTTTATTATAGTAAAACATATATTGGCAATCGCGCCATCTGTGAGGCTAATTGCATCAAAAATGGTTTATATAAAGCAATGTCGAGTTTTCTTTTAGAACAAAATTGACGGTCAGTTTTCATGTGACATTCAACAACTAATGTAGGCTAGTGGTAAATAATCAATAAGTAAATAATCGTCAATGGGTAAAACAGGCCGTGGATCCGGGTCCACGAGCCCAGTGTCAGTTAAGCTGTAAAAGTCGCATGGCTTGCAGCGCTGACATCGATCGAATCTAGTAAATGGGTAGTATGTTATGTGTCGGATGAGAGTGCAGATGCGCTGCTCGAGTCTCCTGTACTTATGGGAATGTGGGAAGTGTTCTATCTACACAGCGATGAATACATTATTGAACATAATATTGGTGACGACTGGAAGCGCAGGAGGCGTTAATAAAATCGCCTATATATATAAAATAATAACCTCTAATACAATTTGATTACATATATTCGGTGTGATGTGACTCATAGAAATTTAACCTGATGGTGAATCGTCGGCTTGTAAGTAACGTAATATAAAATGAATTCCGTGTCACGTAAGATTTATACACTGAGCACCACATTGGTTCGCTTCCGTCGTGTACGAGGTGTAATAGAGTTGTCAGACAATAGTAACAGTACATCCCTCTAACAATCGCCAGCGGACAGTACACGTGGTTGCTATAAAAACGTCGGCTTTGCCCGCACAATCCGGTATCAGCCGCGGTCGCGTCCCGTCCGTTTGTATACCGACCGACCATTAGCTTGATGAGCTACTCGTGCGGGTGACATACGAGCCACCTTTGTTACTTGTGTTGCCGGCTGTAAAGTTTACACGCATGCACGCTTTTACACGCCATTTGCGCGGATGATATCGCCTGTATTAAGTGATTGATGCACTCGGTACTGCGACGCATTGTAAGCCTATTTATTAGTGCAGCTTCACTGACGTCATTGTAGTAAGTTTATTATGCTATCAACAACAAAACAAGGACGAGAAAGATTTTTTAATCATGATTAGTATTGTGATGCTAACCGGAAGTATTTGCATATTAAAACTGTCACGAGTAACTTCAATAAAAAATTTAAACGGTATGTATACTGTTAATACAGTTTATTTAATTTTGAAAGTATCATCAGAGTTTTTCGTTTTTATTAGTTTAATTTACATTTGAATATGGCGGCACAGTGTACTCTACTTCATACATTACATTACCGAAATCGAGTTACCAACACTCCAAAGGTACATTAGGAATATTTTTTTACCGAAATTTCTTTATTGAATAAACGCACTCCATTATATTTCGTAGCTCGCGGGTGGAGACGACTCTGTACGCACTTCAACTCCGTAACAAGTTTATCAAACTCTTTGACTGTCTTAATAAATCGACAAAAGTTACCTTTGTGATAATACGTGGAATTGCCTTTCTTAGATATTATATCGTCATCATTTATATCACTTCACAAAGGTGTCATTATGCAGTAGCTATATACTTCCATTATTCAGCAAATTGAAATATTCAAATACCATATAAAACATTGGTCCTGCATATGAGAAATATACACACGTTAAGAAAACTTGTTATAATGGTTTTTATTTTTAAGTTACCGTTAGTTGAGATGACGACTGTTTACACAACACCACGTTGCTTTCATCTTCTTGAAATAAACATGACATGACTTAGGACCATTATCATTTTAGTCTCGGACATCCAACTCTAAAATCAATCTACATCCCGGTTGATTACGAAAAGCGTTATTTATATTTTTTTTTATTCAACAAAGTAATGAGACAGGCGAGATGCTCAACTGATGGTTAAGTGATACGCCTACCCATAACAATGTGGTGCTAGTTAGAATTGTATAAATAGCACTACAATGTATTCATCATCTTGAGACATAGGACGTTAAATCTCGTTAATCCAATAATTTCACTAGATACAACACCCTTCAAACCGATATATGGTAATATTTACACATTGCTGTTTACCGGCGGAAATAAGAGCTGCGGTGGTACATAGACGGGCGAGGGCAATAGAGACCTATCATCAGTGACGTTGCTATTATTCCATCAATTTCATTATCTACATTGTCTTTCAAATCAGTTGTATGTACCGACAGATATTGACAGACAGATATATGACAGACAGTCTCCTACTATATCTATCACTATTACATTGTTCATACATATTATGTGATAAAAATCAATAGTCGTAATATTAACCATACCCTCACAACACCACCCAATAGTGTTATATATGCTACATTACATGAAGTTATAAAGGCTGAGAATAAGTTATTTAACAAAGCAAACATTTATTAACATAAACGTCATTATTGCAGTGTACCGCTTTATAAGCTGTAACCATGCAAAATATAATTGAAATGTAAAAGCGTTTAAATGTAACTATAACATATAAGAATGTATGCTATCACGTGTTTACTGCATATATAAACGATAAAGAAATCTAGTTTATAATGTATCCAAACACTAGCTAAAGAAACCTATACACAAACTTCGGATAAGCTTGAAAGGTCTCGATGTATTTGATGTTAAGTGTAATTATCATAGTAAATTTACTAGCTACAGCGCCCTTTAAACCGGAACACTAATGTTTACACATCACTGTATGGCGGCTGAAATAGGAGCTGCAATGGTAACTGTCTAGATGTTCTTTAGTTAACAGAGACATACTCAGAAGCTAAGAATGAAGTATAGTAAAAAAATGCAGTGAAAATTAGATGTAATAGTAAGTAACAACTGCAGATGATAAAGATTTTAGAAAATGGAATGGAAAAGAGAGAATTTAGAAAATGGTAGATTATTTAGTAAAAGTTTAGGAATTGACCGGTGACATAGTCATAGGAATATAGATTGGACTGATAAATAAAGATACAGGTTAATGAAGTAAATATATTAGTAAAATTAGCTAGTAAACATGAAAAAATTAAAGAGACATGAAACGGTAATATTTGTAGGTATTCATTTATCGCTATTATGCTTACCGTGTCTCAAGTTTTACTCCTTCATCAGATACATCATTAGATGCCGGCACAGGGATGAGCGCTCGTGCGTTTTAGATTTGTAAAGGCGACATCGCAAAGTTTGCGTACGCACTTCGCCACGTTGCCTACACTTTCACTGTAATTGTATTAACACCCTTGTCTACGTGTTCTCTGATCGAGTAAACACACCAACCTCATGGATGGGTGTACGTCTATATGACATGGATGAAAGACGGCATTCGTTTGATAGCTTATCGTCATCATTGAGTGCTAACTTCAAATTAAAGTTGGGCGGACAGTTCGACCTGAATATTTTAATAATCGATTTACCGTTATCATATTTTATATTATATGAAGTTAACTGAAATTAATAAAAAAACTAAATATTAAAATTAAAAAAAATCTTCAACCGCAACTTTTATTTTAATTTAATACCTTTGAAAATCGTACATACAGAATTTTGCTTTTTACATAGTAACTAGGAATACGTGGAGCTATTAAGGTAAAGCGGAGCACCTATGAGTATACCAACCAAATTAAGGTGGCAGTAGAGGTCACATTGCACGCACGAAAGTGCAATCAATGCATCAGTTAGGGAAAAGTGCTGGCGCCTACTGGAATGGGTTACAACAACTACCTGATGACCAGATGTTATCATTATGAAAAAAAAATTGTTAGTCCTTTCTTTACGGACGCTATGTAGTTAGCTATATCCGAAGCGTCCACTGTTGTCTTGTATGAGGAGCAAAAACGTGTTGAAATAAAACATACATATGTTTTATTTCGGTTGTCCTGCACTCATTCAGGATATGAAGCAATAAGACGTGATGTCAGCAATCAACAAAGCGAGTATCACTTGTAATTACCAGTTTCCACGCGATCTTTAGCAGTGTTGTTGTTTTAAGGTTTGTTAACCTCATGCCGTTGAGAGTTTAACAAAATTACACCTACTCTATGTTCATCATCAGCGTCTCTCGACTACTACGTCTGATTTTCTAACATTTATTTTGTTATCATTATTACATTATTATTAGTTGATAAATATATTCTAGTATTTATAAAGTAAGACGGTAGACGTAGTGTTGGAAGGCTCACAAGGTTGATCGACGCTCTGGTGAGAGTTGCAGGAAGCCGCAGCATGCGAGCAACGCAGGACCGATCGATGTGATGTTTGGGGGAGGCCTATGTCCAGCTGTGGACGTCTGTCGGCTGATGGTGATGATTCATAAAGTAACATTATAAGATATATGAGTATGTAAGCTTGTCTCTCGATATACACCTAATGCGGAATGATGGAAAGTATACTTAAAAAAAAACTAAGGAAAACTGAAGAATAAATTACTTATATTATGTAAAGAAAGATTGTTGATAAATGCTTTCATTTGCAGGTAACGTGTTTCAATTTGTACATCTTTAAATATGTTAAGAAAATCTTCTATTGTTAATCTCCCTAATACTATTAACAAACTTTATTCAAGAAGTTGTCCAAAGCTTTACTAGTGCTGACATATCTTCTTAAAGCGCCTATATTCTAAGGTGGGTGATCATTGAGGCAATCAGGACTTTAAATACCACGGCTCTGAAAACTGAACGAATGCTCTTACCAGACCAATGACGTAGATTTTCAGCCAGGATATTCGTCTTATGACCATATTTCGGTTTATTTAAATCTACGATAAGCTGCATGTTCATATTAATTTTTTTTCATTATGTGGCATAAATGTTGTAGCTCTCTTTTTTTATCTCGTTTAAGTGTTCTGATTTTTTTTTGCGTAATCGTAATTTACAGTACATTAGATTAACACCCGCCCTCTCTCAGGCAGTCGTAAACTACGTTATCACCTTGTCGTCATAGTGTCACTTACTATCTGACGTAACACGATGGGTGCGGTGGACGACCGCATTATTACACATATGTGAGCAAACACACACACTTGCATTAACAATATGACCGTATGGGGTGATCTTTGACGATATTTTCAGATGGCGATACGATTTCATAAAAAGACATATTTGCGATATTAAATTTCTCAACATCTCTTAGAGTTATAAAAAAGAGATATCCAGAAATTAATTGACTTATCATGATATCTTATTAGACGTAAACACGCAAAATTTGGTAGAAATATTGTTCCTGCCATTTAGAGGTCAGCTCAGAATAGATTTCATAAAATCGCTTCTTCAAAGGAGGAGTTGCGGGGAGGTGTTACAGCCATCAAAGCGGGCAGGGAAATAGTATTCTATATTATTATATCACA
This sequence comes from Ornithoptera priamus, assembly GCA_029034505.1. Lineage (NCBI taxonomy): Eukaryota > Metazoa > Arthropoda > Insecta > Lepidoptera > Papilionidae > Ornithoptera > Ornithoptera priamus. The sequence goes on along the minus strand of JARDWD010000636.1, from coordinate 569,097 downwards.
AATCCACGGCTCTACTGCTAAATTTACGATCGCGGGGAATTTCAAGGAGCATTTTTTTTTTTCAGATTTCAAAACACGGAACACGTAATCGCGCCCACATAAACATAGCACTTTGCAGCCAACAAATAATATTACGTTATAGTTTTATCTTCACGTACGGCTCGCCTATAAATAAACCTGATATACATCTGAATTGTTATTGTGCAGTACATGCGCCGCCCCTTATCGATGGGGGATTACCGGCGGACGAAGTGTTTAATTGTTTTGTTTACGTATCTCTTGCTGTGACATTCGTTTTGCGTTTAACCCTTCCAATACAATCTTTTATTTAGAATATAACTTTTATTACCCTATTTTATGATGTAGATCTAAGATATATACTGGTGGCAAGTCTCGCTGTTGCGAGAGAATTCTAGGTGGGTAACAGTAATGTCCAAACATTACTGTGTTCCGATTTGAAAGACGTTTCAGCTAGCGTAATGTTACTAGGGTAACGAGACTCAACATCTTGTCTCAGGCGACGAGCGCTATGTGGCGCAGTGTATATCTCAACTAGCGCCACGTTGTTATGGGCATGCATATCACTTACCTTCAGATGAATGTCAGGCTTATCGTGTCGCTTAATTGTATGGAAAAAAATATATCTTTTAAATTATAAAATGTCAAAATAAGTACCATGGCGCTGGATGACGATGTTGGTACAAATAAGTACTGTACTGTCAGTCTTCCGTTGTGGTATTACATACTGTGTACTAGAAGTCTGGAGAAGGTTCAATCACTTTTTCCTTGTAAAATGATAATTTTGACAACTCACATACACGGAGTTTAATTTTTTTTTCGGTTATATATCCTATACATTGGCCTGATTATAAGTTTTTGAAAGAGGTTTTTCATTAATAAATTTAAATTTTTTTTAAGTGGTTTGTCATGCTACACTTTGATGCTTAATGCAACGGATAAACAATCCAACTTAACATAGTAACATAAATGAAACATATAATTTGAAAATACAGTACAATTATACAAATATCGAAAACAAGTTCTGTTAGAGTATTAATTGATAATGGAATACTATTATTATCTATTATACAGTAATCTTCATCTTTACTGTGATCTACCTAAATTATCGTGATATTTTACAATAGAGAAGAATTTAGAGTCGCCAGGGCTATACGAGTTTGTGTTGTAGTTACTGATCTGTCTAGGTATACGCCGTGGGCTATTGTTGTGTAGCCTCAAAAGATCCTAAACGTAGTCGCTAAACTGTCAGCCCGACGTTTAGGATGGATCAGATAAGAAAGATAACGGCAGGGGCGGAACCTCACTGTTAAGATTTTCCCTCGCCATAATATCTATTCATTAGGTTAGAACTAAATTCTAAAATTTACCATTTAATACTTATCAATCTTTGTAAGATATTTCTTCAGAGAGTGATGTTTGATTTTTGGCAACTAAGGGCGTGCGCTCCATACGGGCGAATAAGCTCTGCGTGCCTTGCCTCCCTAAACTTATCTAAATAATAATCTTTCAAGTACCTCAAAAGGTACACAACTATACTTTGACTATTGCTAAATTGGTAAGTTTATATTTGTTGTAGTTTATAGATTACAGATGTGGTTTGCATATCTTACTCGAAATCTCTGTGCACGTCATTGAAACCCACTCAGTGGTCATCGTCATAGAATTTCGTGGGGCCGTGGGATCTACTAAGGAACCCGTAGGTCATCCTCATCAACCTTTCTGCAATACGTATTAGCATATTAAGCATGATGTGTGAGATAGAGTGGGCTTTACCACTATAATTAAACGCTATGAAAACTGAAACTTGCAGGAACTTATTATAGCTCATACTTTACGTGTACTTTTATGTTAAAAATTCATTTTGAGAAAATCTCTCTGAATTTAACTAATAACTAAAAGTTTACTAGGGGTAGGTCACTGTTGCCGGAGACCGTTTAAGTAGTTACCACCGCAAGTTCTAATACAGCCGCCAACCAGTAGTGTGCAAATATTACTGTGTTTCGGGTTGAAGGGCATAGTGGGTGTAATTACTAGGGTGATGAGTTTTAACATCTTGCCTGGTTGACGTTATAGCCAGGTGTAATACTTACAATCAGGTGGATCTCCCTCCCGTCTCGTTGCTTCCTTGAATAACATATTCTGTTGAATTAAGCATCAATCAATAATTTTTAATGATATCCTAACGTTGATATATTTCAGCCTGATATCTCTCACATGACGTATACATCAAGTCTTATTCAATTACCTTCTGCGGTTTCAGAAAGTGTACTAAGGGCGTATAAAATATGTACAAAACACCACAGGCTATCCCGTCAGTACACGGCCGGTCCGTCGATAGGAGTCCGGGGAAGTTAGTTAATTATGCAAATTGCGGACTGTTGTAAAATATCGCCGGACCGCCCAACCCTGGGTCCTGACTGACTTATGTGAAACTTCTTCTAAAAATAATGCAGTATCAACCATTATTCGTTCGCTTCCGAATGCATCGAATTTTAATTTTTTAAACCGTCGATATTAATGTTATTTTGTATATATATATGTATACTACTAAACTCTTGGTAATGAGATTATTAATCTTTAGAGTGGGAAAAAAACTATACTAAAGATAAAGATAATTTATTGCATTATTTTACATGTCTTCTGCACTTGGTTCCTGAACTAGGAACTTAATCTGTATCGCCGGAAACAGCGTCTGTCCCAGTTTCATCTGCAACTGTTATTTCTGCCGTCCAACACTAATGTATAAACATTACTATGTTCCAGATTGAAGGGCGTTGTAACTGCTAATATCGCTAGGATAACGGTATTTAACATTTTATGTCTAAAGACGAACACAATGTGGTGCTGTGTAATATACTTTAAATAGCGCCTCACTGTTATGGGCAGGCGTATCACTTACCACCAAGCGAACCTCCTGCTGCTTCCGTCGCTACGACAAAAAAAAAAACTATTATACACTTACAATTTCTTATGATTGTTTGTTTGTCTTTTTTGGTTATCGTGATATTATTTGTGGAATACTGTTAATTCGTTTTTTTTTATTTTTCGTTTTTAATCTAATTCAAAGAATGTAAATGATGATATATATTTCCTAATTGAATTGTACGTTGTTGTGTAGAAGCGGGCGCTGTAACAACCCAACACAGTTGTTACTGACACACGATACGAATGCGCTAAGCTGCCAGCGTCGGAGAATTGCGCTGGACTTTTTACTGCGGGCTGTTCCTCCTAACAGGATTAGGATCTCGTGTTGCTTGATAAATAATAATAAATAACTTTAGTTTAACCACAGTTTTATATTTGCTTCATTTTCCTAGAAGCATGATTTGTATTAGATATATGAAAAGACTTTACTAAACTAAAATCTTTAAGATCATCAATCAGTATCAAAAGACAGAAGTTGTAATTATGATCATAAAGAATATAGTAAACACTTTAATTATGTTTTTATTGAAAAAAAATTTAACATAGATAATTTTTTGAATCGTGATCATCAACAGCCTGCAGTCATAATTTTTTTAATGAATAATAAAAACTTAACGACTTGGTCTTACTATAAATGAACGCCAATTTAGGCCTCGGACTGATGGGGTTCACAATCCCTTTATCCGATGAGGCTGTATCAGTTGGTCGAGTGACCAACAATATTAAACATTATCCAAAAATAAGCGCACAAGTATTTTTATTGTGGCGCACACATTATGAATTAACCTGAAACCTTAAAATTAAAAAAAAAGCTTTGAATTCGATAGAATATTTCTAAATACTGGCGAAACTAAACAGAACATAAAGATACAAACTATTATATTTATGGATTCGTATACAAATAATTGATTCTGTTAGATTTAAACATGATTATAATATATTAATTGTATCGATGTAAATATAGATACATCTATATTTCATGATATAAAAGGTTTACCGCCAAACAGTAAGGAGTAAACATTATTGTATTAAAATTTTAAAGACGCTGTATGTAGTAAGCTGTGGTGGCAATAAGTGCTAACTCATTGTATGAGCTCTATCTGATGCTGTGTAAGTGTTTTTGATTTGTATGATTAATTAATAAATAAAAACTTTCAAAATCAACTTTGCTGTTACAATATTAAAGCGATTCATGTTATTAATGTAACCTCCTACTCCACCTAAAGCCGTGAGAACGGCAACAATAGGCCGATGTTATTAAAAATGTTTCGTTCCCGACGCGACCCCTAATTTGACACCATCTTTCGCCTCTTTAAATATTCAAACTTAATCTCCTTTGCCGGTGAAGTTGACAAAAAGCCCCGAGTAAAGTATCAAATTAAAATAACGAACACGAAACCTCAACAGGCTCGGATATTATACATCGGAAGACGTAGCAATTGTGTAATGCAAATCGGATTATGTGATGCTTAGGCGAACACCGAGCTTCCCTTTTCAACTACATATATTTCTAAAGTATATTGTAACATAAAATTCACAACTCAATAAAAAAAACTGGAATAATAAACTAAAAAAAAAGGGTCGAAATACATTATTCCGCTCAGTTTAACACTAGTCTTTGTGCCGCTGCCTGTCAAAAGCACATATCTACTTTGTCCCGAAGTTTATAAATGTTTGGATGACCTATAATAATTAATCTTCTAGTAATCTAAATAATCAACTTCTAGCAGCAATCGTCAATGATAAATTTTTCGTAAATAGATACACCATTGACAAATACATACAAAAAATCCCACGGAAGAAGCTAATCAACGTAATGATACCTAATTATAATGCTCCCTGTTTTATAGGAATTCATTTTGAACTAGTGTTGGAAAATACCCTGATATTCATTCGGCTTCTGGATTACACGTGTGCGTGTTTTTTTTTTCACAAAAAAAAAAAATTTTTGTAAGATAGCCTTCTTTTCCTTTCTTCTACTTCAATCGCCGCCAATATACTGTCTGTAACGGGGCTATCATTTCTCCTACCATTTTACTTCCTCCTCTTAAAACCAAGCTTGTGTTCTGATTGGTCGATTGATCGCGCCGATCCCGACAATAACAAGTAAACAAGTCAAAAAGTGACTTTAAATTTTTTTATACATAAAATTAATAAAATTCTAAAATTAGACATTGATAACACTAGAATAGACCTTTAATATGGATTGTCATTTTAGGTTGAAACGATGATGATAACTCTACGAACCTTACTCTGCATATACATATACACATATGTTATCATAAATTAATTTTCACCATTTGTCTATGTTGAAATATATTAAAAATTTCAATGTTTTGAAAGAAATGTATGGCAATGCCTTACACAAAATCTATGCGACGTCCATTAAAGCGCAAACAAAAGAATCGATTAATTTCTCAGACGGTAGATAGAAAGCCGGCCATTTAAAATAATCTATCGTCAACGATTTGTCTCCATCAAAAGTGCTCAATTAAGGGTACTTAAACATCAGACGAGGACAGATTAAATGCCTTCAATTAAAAATCTATCCCCGTTATTATAATTATGAAAAATGTTCACCGTTTAAGAGTAGGGCTCAGTAGGGCTGTGTTCAGTCGTCGATAATTTAAAAAGCTATGCAAAACTCAATTTTTTATTCAAATTATGTATTTAGATGATAACTATAGCCAGCAGTGAATAACTATTTGCTTATCGGATCGGAGTTCTTAAATTCCCTGTTTTACATTATTTTTTTCTATTTCAGTTTCTTCTTAGTAGAATGCGTTTGAGACCAAATGTATATACTTATATGACGATTAAGTTATTACTTATTAATTCTGCTTCAGCAAAGATAAATAAAATTATTAAAAAAAATCTCCTATATTATAAAAATATCATAAAATTTAACATGTTATAAATTGGTATCCTATGTAGTTATTGATATTTATATTTTTGGTTCGCTTTTAATCCATTTGCTACTGATTCAGTTTCTCGATAAACAAAACTTGTTGGATTTATAAAAAAAAATACTCTAAGCAGGTCACCTCTTTCAAGATATGGTAGCATTCTGAAAGGAATTGTTGTTATAAATGCAAAGTAAGAATTTTATGACAGTGATGCATCAGTGTAAATCACTGTTTATAAGTGATTTAAAGCAAACAGATATTTGTAAGATAATTGCAGAAGTAAAGTGTTGTATTTCATCAAGAGAAACCTGAAGTAGAGTAGAGTTAGTATTATTTTTTAAATTCACAGTTTCTTTGGTACTTGCAGAATTGAAGCCTTATCTTATTAGTTAAGCGGCTTTACTATATTATTTAAATCTTGTGTCCGCAGCTTTAGTCACCGTTGTCGGTATGTCCATTCTTGCTCTGATGGACTTAATTAATTTTTGACACGAATTCGTTATGTAAAGGACCCCGGGACGACCCTCTAATTTGTTTTATGATCGATTTGTGCTTAGTCCGAAATAAGTCTTGCGTTAAATTAAAAATTAAGTTATTATTATATTATTAATATCCGATTTAATTTCGCAATTGGACAATGATAAGCTGGTCTAAAGCGGTATTCAAGACGATAACTAACAGGGATTCATATTGAAATTTTGACCTCTCCCACTGCGCCTTGCCACGCCCACTGGAGAATGCCTAGGCATTAAATATACAATTTGTAACCCAATTTTGGATGTACAAGTAGTTTTTAAATTAAAATAATTGTTCAGTTTACTTACTTGAATAAGATATCTGAATTGAATTAATTTTTAACTACGACACGCATTTATCAATCTGTCTGTGTGTCACACTTACATATATATCCATTTATTGCGATATAACTTTTAAACGACCGAATTAAATTTTTTAATTATTTTTGAGAGATGACTAATAGGTTCTGTGGCGCAGTGTTTATGTATGATTAATGCTCGAAGATCCCAGAATCAATCTGGAATGGTTGCATAACGGTCGTCCTATTCTCCAAACTGTTTCACGTCACGGGTAATTTAAGTACTTTTAATAATCATTCTAAGGTTACTTATACTGTGAAAAAAATTGTTTAGACGTCATAAATCAACTGTGAAAGTAAATATGATTAGATCTTTTAGGTCGTTATTGAAGTAAAAAGAATTCTCTCGTCAACTCTAAAGCTATAGATTAAAGAGTTCACCGTTCACAAAGCGTGAGTGAGTACCGACAGTAATTTACACAGTGAAACAACGTCCTAGTCAGTCCATTAGGCGAATTAAAAACCAATAGCTCTTGAACCGTAGGCGCTATTAAATGTTACGTTAAAATTAAACGGCTTTTGTATAACACTGTACACAATTATACAATATCCATCTATTCGTATAAACTTTACATATTTCCTTTTTAAAGTTATCCCTTACAATTGCGGAGGGTGTCTTACAACTGTTAACATTTTTTTTGGTTAGATAATTTTAGAATAACCACCCCTCGTGCATATCCAATTTTTAATGTAGGACTAGCTACCTAGTGCATTTATTGTGCTAATAAGGCCAATGGCCCGTTTTACACAACTACATTATATAGGTTTGTGTATGTTTATTACTTTTAGTTCACATCAATGTTTTATCGCGGTACTTAATATAACTTGTTGAATATTTTGTCTCTAGTTACTTCTCTAATGTATTTCTGCCTACAAATTCTTTGGACTAAATTATTATAAGTAGAGCTAACTACTATCATGTATTTTGTTATCGTTACTTCTAACATTAACAATTAAAAAAAAATTCTTCATAGATGAGCATAGATAGAATTTATTTCCCTTGTAATACAAGAAACAAGTAAAGCATACCATATTAGTGATAGTTCTTTATCGCCAGAGAACCTCTAGGTACGTACGACCGCAGCGCCTATTTTTGCCGCCAAACAGTACTGTCCAGATATTATTGTGTTACGGTTTAAAGGGCTAGCTAGTATAGGTACTGGGGTAACGAGAGTCAATATCTTATCTCAAAGCGACGAACACAATACAGTTACAAAATATCAGACAAATTACTTAACATCAGACAGAAGTCCCGCTTCTTTCGTCGTTTCTTTGTATAAAAAAGGTCATAGATTTTTAGCTATAATATAAAAAAAATTATATTACAATATGAATTGAGGCTATAATGAAAAAAAGTTTTGTTTTACATAATTTATTTGTTTTTAATGCTCCGTTAATGACGTAGTATATCATGCTGTCTGAATGTGGTTAGCCCGGCTTGAAATATTCCCTTTGCGATGAGAAATGCAGTGAAGCTGCGTGATAAATAGGCATTTAACACTTTTGTCAAATAATGAATGTTTAATCAAGTTGTATAAAACCGCAATGCACCGAACCAAGTAGTATGGCCGGCGAGTTTGATTTTCAAATTTATTCGTGAAACATCTCAAGGCGTTGCTGAAGCTACAGCAAGCAAGCTTTGTTATCATTTTAAGAGAAAATAAATTAAAGAGATCGTTAGTCGTTATAATTTATTTATTTGTTCAGATCTATGTCCAGCAGTGGACGTCGTTTAAAATAAAGATAATGACATAAAATAATTTGCTATACAAATATATACATAATTTAATGCATATTATATATAAAAAAATTACAATGATCCTATCGCTAAAACTGTTGTTTTCCACATAACCTATGTGTTTAGATTTAGTTAGAAAGAAGCCACCATCTGGTCTAGGTATTGGTAAAAAATATAGGAGTAATATGCATATGGAACATATAGGTTACATACATCTAAATATGCAATATATATCTTATAGATATTAACATATTATATTTATTAATTCTCTTTGTTAAGTTTTGTAAACCAAAAATGTTCTCAATGAGACTATTTATTTGCATGAATTTCAGCTTGTGTCTTTGTTTGTCTCCAAAATAGAAAAAAATAATAAAATTATCTCTCCCTCTCTTCATAGCTATTATCCTATATGGTGGTGGGTCAGCTTTCTTTATTTTTATCTTTAACTTCGCTATGTCCTTCAGTCACCTGGCACTCGCATAAAATTATAACGAAATAAAATTAATATGTTGCGATAAGGAAGATAAATAGTAGTTGCTTCAGATTGATACATAAATACTGTAAAAGATTTTTGTATGAGTATATAATACTCTTGTGTTGTAATACTCTTTTTTTATCTCCCATTTTGAGTGTTATTAAATTTTTAAGGTCTGACAATAATGCCATAACATAAAATCATATGGTTACCGTCAGAGTTAAGTCCAATTTTTTTATAACAGAATTATCGTTTATATGAATATAGCGAATTAAATTTTACAAATGCTGATACTTTGTGCGGTTGGTGGTCATATCAAAAGTTTCGGTTTGACAAAAACTAGTTGCCCCGAAATCCGTTGAAAGCACCCACGTCCGAAACACTGCTCCTTTTTCCCGTGTGGATGGGTGAGCCAGCGCAGACAACGCCACGCACCCTCGCGTACCATAAATCACCCTGATTTATGAACCGAAAGGGACAGAGCACCGCGCCTAATCATATCGTCAGAGGTGACCGAATCCGTCCACCGCCTCCGTTTAGCTCCCTTTTCGAATATGCTGCTATTGTCATTGGACCCTGTAGTGACATCTTCACATAAGTCATGTTTCTGAAATATAAATAATAAATATTAACTTTAGGAGACGTTATTATATTTTGGTAGTTCAAAATGCATGTATACAGAAAAAAAGAACGGGGTGTAAGATTTTTGAGGTAACTGCCTGTATTATCATCTATTTATGATTGCGAGTTTGTAAGCATCTGATGGAGACTCAGGCGGTCAGACGAACGTACAATTTGTGGTTAGTAACAGTTAAGATAACGTCGAAATCTTTTAATGTCCATATTAAGAGCTTCTCAAAATAAAACAACGTAGAAAAATTGGGATCCTAATCTGTCCCATCTACATCTTAGAGCCTTAGATGTTGATGTTTTACTCTATTTTTGTAGGATTCGTAATGGTTTATTGAAAAAATAAAAATAGGGAAAAGGTATTGAGTATAGGTATCAGTTTGATCTTTATGAGATACTTAACTTTGCTTTATAGAAAACAGATGGATAGCTAATTCTGATCTTCACTAGAAAAATTTAGCAGCAGATTATGTTCAGAGCAAAGCACGATATTAGTGTATTATTTCAGTTTATTTTTTTTATTGAAAATATAACAAAAACGACGATTATTTTCAATGCTTTACGCGTCTTGCACTAGGGAAGTCCACTGCCGTGTTCTCACGAGCACATGTGTTTTCTTTTGACTTCAAACAAAGCGCATCCACCGCTCCTCGAAGTAACTACTTCTATATATCTTTCCACTAACTTTCCGCTCTACAAACTACTGTGGAGTGACCCTACACACATTGTTCTTTTTTGTCCTTTCGAAAGAGTTGTCTAAACTAAAAAAAGTGTACGCAAACTTTATTTTCTTTTGTAACCTCTCTTATAGATGAATTTGTATAGGAAACATCTAACATAAAATTTTATTCAAAATTTCTATTTGTATAAAATGTGTAAATAAAAGTCGATTCGTACCTTTATAGAAAGAGCAAGATTAAATGTTTGCAGATAAGATTGATATACGCACAATAGCGTGAAAATCTTCTGTAAGGCGAAAGGAAGTTCATCTCTTACCTCAGGTTCGAATGGAAGGTGACCATTCAAAAAATATCATTATTTTTGTAATGTATATCACAATGGATTTTGAAGATTTAATTTAATGTTTTACTGGTGGTAGATCTCTGTTGTCGGAGATAGTCTAGTAAGGCCGGTAAATATTTATTGCCGTGAGTGATTAAGTGTGTTTATGCTTATTTATGACATTACATTCAAATGTGTATTACATATTTAACAATAGTTTTATACTGAGATTTGAATACGTTAAAACTTCAGTTTTAATACATTTTAATATGTTAGTCCTAATCAAGATCTCATGATTTCTTATATTTACGCAAATATTAAACATTCAATAAAAACAAAATTTCAAGGATTTTAATGAGTTATGAACTATTTATTTACTCTGCTTTACGACGCCCAAGATCGCGTGAGAGCCTAGGTGACAGTCACTTAAAAATAATTTAAGTAAAGGCGATAAAATCTGGTAGATTTAGTTACATTAAAGGTCAGGACATTTTACAAGAGAATTGTACTCGTAGTAGCGCATAAATGTTACAATTGGGGGCGGTAGCTTTACTTAAACAATACCCATGTTTCCAGCGATTTCTCTGAATTGTGCCAACTTGGCTAATATAACAACGTAACGGCATGTACTAACGATGGGGTGTTTCGCCGTTTGCGTTTTGATTTACGCAAATCCTGAGATTTATATGACGGTCCGCGCGGCCCCGCGATGCTATGACATAAATAAACTCGCGGAACACGGCCGAACACGTCCCAGCACGTCCCAGCACGCGTGAATCACTAAACATGTCACGCGGGGGATTAATTTGACACACGCCCGTAGTGATTTATCACAATAACAGTGTTTTTGTACGGCAAAATGCAATTTGCAAATGCAATTCCCCGGCTTATGTCATACGAGTGATCGTCGTGCGCTAATTGTCTATTGAATTTATTTTTCATTACTTTATTCCCATACCTTGTTTTTTTTGCTGTCGAGGCAAATTCTCGAAACTTATCTTATTTTTATAGTAGCGGTGATATGAGATTTTTACTCGCTAAAACCCTCTCGGTGTTCTCCTTAAAAACTATGTCGGTGACTCCGGTACTTCTGCGGATCTCCTCAATTTTGATTTGATTACGCAGAAATGTTCCAAGCTTTGCTCTTTCCATCGCCCGCTGTTTAAATCTGAGCTGTCTTGTGAAGTGACTATTTTTGAGATCTTTTGTTGGCAAGGGACAAACAGCGTTTACATCTTGTAGTATAGTTTTATTCTACCAAAACCAAACCAGCGCATGACAACGGATTCTTGTCGTGTCTCTATACCGGAATCAATATTGAATTAAAACGAATCCGTTTATAAAAACAGCTAGTTGATATTGCTATGCAGCAAATTAAAATCTCTTATTGTAACACGAATAAAGTTAAAGCTATCATTCTTTCAAACTTGTCCTTTCCAGTTCTTTGATATTAAAACACTCAAGTTTTTATTGGCTTTATTTTTACTATATTCGAGCCCAATAGAGAAAACAAGTTAGTCCAAGCGCTTTCTGTGCGAGGTTTTTTTTAACATTTTCAAATTTCTTTCGTTTTATTTGTATTTACTATGATTGAACATTATTATGTTGCATCCAGGCCGGAGGTTAAAAAAAAACGTATTTTTCTTACTCAATGTTGGACCATTTCTTTCTTGCAAACCCGTGGGAGCCGATGTATCCAACGGTGTTGGTGTACAATTTCCGAGCCCGATCTGCTGATGTGGAGTTGCATATAGACCCGTGTGAATCGGACTTGATGCAAGTCAGCGGGTTTCATAGATTAGGGGCGGACCCCTAATCTATAAAACACTTATTAGGGATAACATGTTACACGATTAAGTTATAGTTTCTTTAATCAGGACGTCGTTATGATATTGTAAGTTATATAATTGCACGTATTATTTTTCACTTATTTAAAATTAAGAAAACTGTTTCCTCCACCGTATGGGATATAGCTAAGAGAGGGAGACTATTTTTCCATTACTTTTGGACATTTTCTTACTTATTTTTTTATATAATTAATGACTTATTTTTTAATAGAAATGAAATACAAAACGAGGAAAGTGACGTGTTAAAAGAAAAATAGCTATTATATGTGAACTCCGCTAACCGCTACAAAAACTTATGTATGAATATAATAAAACGAATGAATATATTATTCTAATAGAACATAACATACAAATTTTTAAAAATATTATCAATTATTTTTAGAAATGCCAAATATTACTTTTTATCTGAAAGTTTATGGGAAATTTTTAGTAATGAATTTATTAAGTTTACACATCTCGTTTTACGCCAATAAATTAAAGACATTAAGGGTTGATGTTCAAAATGGTAACTATAATCGCCAAGTGAAGTACTACAGTTAAAATATGCATAATAAATTTCAGACACGATACAGCGAAGAGCCTTTCAGTGTAACTGAAGGCAGCGAAGGCAGTCCGCAATAAATTGCTAATAGTAATTTAAAAACTATGATATTTAGGTCGCAGACTTAAAGAGAACAATTTGTTTCGAATCATTATTGAAACTGGTACAATGTTACAAATTTTCAATTTTAATCAAAAGCTTATAATTGAAAATTTCTGAGCGTAACATTAAGTTATTTGTTGCCTAACATTAAATGATTCCATTTAGATAATTTATTCCGTGAATATCAAGTAACCGATCGTAGCTCAGTTGCTGTATCGATCAATTCCTCAACATTTAGTCCATCTCCAATTAGTCGTGAACAAAATTTAACGAGGCAATCCGTTATCAGTCTGCAACGACCTCGGATCCAATGATGGCGCCCATTAAAATGGGATTCAATTATAATCTAGAAATTAGATCATTTATAACGAACAAGAACAAATTGTTAGTAATATTCATTGCCATTTGATGTATAGTTTTCTATTAACATTATTTTAAATTCTGAAGAAATATCTTTGTCCAAATCATATTTTCCCACCAATAACAATATAATTTTGTGGCCTATATCCAGCACCACAAGAGTACCGTCGTGACCGCCGCTGTGGACGGACGTCTTAAATTATTCTGTCGGCTTCCTCTCACCTGACATTCGAAAACTAAACTACCGAATCCTGATGCCTATATTTATAAACAAATGCAGTGTTAATAATTTATTTATTTATTCAATACCCGCAAGAAAACCAGATCGCAATGTAGTGTCGTACTTTCATAAAATCTGTTAACTATAAAGACTAGGCGTCATGAAGTTGAAATCACCTAGATTTCTATGACAACAGAGTGTGCTGTACATGCTAATGTTAATTTTCTTTTGTGATGTAAACATGAGGGTTATTACATTCTTTTAGTATTACAGGAATGCTCACCCAAAGGGCAAGGGAGAGGGCTATGCTCGGAGTTTCTCGGCGCGATTGAATTACAAATGTGGAGATCCGCAGAACTGTGGTCACCGATATAGCCCAAAAGATTGCTAGACTTAAATGGCAGTGGGCAAGGCACATTGCTCGAAGGACCGTCGGCGGATGGATTAGTAAGGTCTTCGAGTGGAGCCCGCGTACCCGTAGACGTAGTGTTGGACGCCTCCCACAATGTAGTCCGACGATCTGGTGAGGATCGCGGGTACCACTGGAAGCGAGCAACGCGGGACCGATCGATGTGGAGATCTATCGGGTGATGATGATGATAAGTATTACAGACTGATTTATGATCCCATGACAATACACGCATCACTTAAAATGAAACGAACTCGTCTGAACGATTTATTATATAAAAAATATCTAGTCTATTCAAATACGTAACTATCTGGTTTCAAACGATTTTTGACAAAGAACATTTTTTATCTGTGGTCTTGTTTATTTTTAATTTAACGCTGAGTTTATTCTGGTGTGAACTTGCGTTTTTATTTTGCCGAATAAATTGCGATCGAGTAGGCACATCTAAATAACTGTTCAACTTTTATTCTCTCTCAACGATAAATATGACTTTTCTAGATATTTTTACATTTAATTTTATATATTAAAAGATTTAATACTATTAGATCTTTTATTCCTCTCCCTAAAAAAGGAAAGAAGGCCAATTTGGGTAAGATTGTGTATGTACAAATAATGAACTTATTGGGTACGTTAAAGATAAATATATTTTTTTTCGTTCAAGATAAATCTAACCATACTGTTACATTAATTCATTATACTAATTGTATTTGATCATATTGAAGTAAAAATAAAAATTTACATGACTTATATTTGTTACCGCATCATTGCTTTGTTCAAAAGAAAATGTAATATCCTCCCATCTTCCTTTTAAAGTCTGTTTTCAATAAAAACAGAGCCAAGTGCTATTCTTTCTCAGCGATATTTGTTTTTAAGCGCTCTTGGGGCTATCAACAATTGCAAGTTTCTCTTCTACGTTATTAGCCGCTTCTTTGTATGTATTGGGGCGCAATATTTAATTCAATTTTGTCAAGAGGATCCAATTTGTCATTGTTTAAACTTTTTTCTTCAACGGAATGTCTGGCGAAGTTAAAATTATTGTTGGAGATTCTATTTAATCAACGGTACAGTTTAAAATTTATTATAAGATTTCAGCTTTTCTTAATAATTCTAAATTTTTTTATTATCAGGATAACTTCCTGTTC
Organism: Ornithoptera priamus; assembly: GCA_029034505.1. Lineage (NCBI taxonomy): Eukaryota > Metazoa > Arthropoda > Insecta > Lepidoptera > Papilionidae > Ornithoptera > Ornithoptera priamus. The sequence continues at coordinate 553,905 of JARDWD010000636.1, read as the reverse complement.
TGTTCAAAAAGCATTTGAGATTATGAGTTTATTTGTATCTGTTTAATTCTTTTTTATTTGTGTGTGTTAAAACGAATAGCTGAGGATCGAATTAGTTTTCTCAATCTGATCGCCAAACTTTAGTTTAAAGAGCCTAACGATGATGATGATGATTTCTAATCGTTATCAATACTTCGTGCAACATAAAGCTTGAGTGAAGAGATAGATGTATTAATAATATTTTTGAAATTTATTCGATGTAAATTTTTCAAAAGTAGATTTAGAGATTTACCTACCTTTATTAAGATTAACTAACATTCATGTTACTCAAAAATAATATGTGTAGAGTGTGCGTTATTGCAATTTCTCAGTCAGCAGTCGGCAATTAATACGTAATTAACATCGCTCGCCGTATATCAAAATTTGGGTACTCCGACAGATTGGTTGTCGCACCCTGACACTCCATCATACCGCTATAACCGGCGCGTCAAATAGCGGCGGTGGGCTATCGATGTCATTGGTGCTAAGTGCCTCATACCATATATGCATGATTGCTTTGTATTACTATAATATATAAAAAAAACCACTAGTAATATTCAATATTTTCACGGCCTGATAAGAAAACGATTTAGTGTAGTTTCTGTTTTTCATCGACAATGAGCTAAAAATTCACCAGAGTTTACGATGGTGTTAAGTAGTACTGAGATAGTAGATGCTTAAGTAGGCTTGCACAGAATACTCTCGTTATTATATTTTTGCAGCTGCAACACAGCAATACTATCTTTTTATTCTACAAACCGACGAGACTAGCGGGAAGTTCGTACCACATGGTAAGTGATACGCCTGCCCATAATACGGTAGCGCGAATTAGGATGATATACACTGCATTATATTGGCCTCGTCGTCTGAGACAAATGGTGTAGTCTGATATTCCAGTTATTTCTATTATGGACGCAGATTTACAATAACAGGTTGATTTCTAGCTAGGTACGAAAAATCAACTACATCTTAATCCTGAATCGAGCCTTAGTCTTCTGTGTTACAAGACAACCGATTAGCTACTGAAGCAGGTAAGTTTACATAAAATTATTCTTTTATGCTTAGTTATTACTATTAATAAATTAAGTAGAAAATCAAACACAACACTAATTGTAGTTTCGACAAGTGCTTGCTTTGTATGACAAAAATTAATAGTAACATATTAGCATGTATGATATTTTTAGCGTTCACTTTTAAAGGCTTCGTAATAAGTATGTTTGAATATACATATACATTCGTTTCTTATAAATTCTGTAATTAAACTTTTAATTTTTTAATGAAATTTTCGTGTTTTACGTTCAACGTGTTAACGATAATAACAGCAACGAAAAGCAAAAGTAATTTTAACTTAAGATTTAACAGTTCATTAGTCGGGGAACAGTTTGTCGAAAGTTGTTTAATGCTATAAGAGCGCCTTTTATGCTCTGTTCAAGTTAAGTATAACAATTAAAACTTTATGTACATAGGTGTATACATACTTAAAAATTTCTTTTACACTTTAATAGAAAATTATTGAGAACGATTGTTGTACAAAGAAATTACTGCTGGTAGGTCTCTGTTGCCGGAGATGGTATAGCTAGTGTAATTACTGGAGAATAACGACTCAATATCTTATATCTCAGGCGACGAGCATAATGTGGCGCTGTGTATATCATCCTCATTAGCTCATGTTGTTGTGAGTGACGTAACACTTCCCATCAGGTGTATGTCCGACTCGCCTCGTCGCTACATAGAATAAAACAAATATATAATTTAAGGAATTGGTATGATAATTTTTTTAGGTATGCTGTTTTAAATTTTCTATGAATTTTCAAAAAATTTTTGTTGTACCTTTATCGCGTTTAGTATCCCTATTATTTTAATATCTGTAGAGGCCGCCGAACCACTCCGAATAGTTGGAAGGTTAAATGAAATAAGCCACGGATGACAAAAATGTACGCTTTCGTATTTGTGTCCGCTGATAAAATAAATACGAAGAGTGGCTCAGTCGAATGTGAAATGAATTCGACGATGTTTCTGTTGATTCGTTGCAATTTTATAGCCTACTAAAAATTTATTGCACGCGGGCTAGTAAATAAAAACGTTCCGACGTGTACTATAGCACTCTACACCGGTTAAATTGTTTTGAAGAAGTCATAGTGTTTGTTGTTATAAACGGAAAATCATTAGCATTAAGGTGGTGTAAATTCTGATGGATTGTAGCGTTTCTCGTCGATTCTATACTTTATTAGCTTGTTCCTTGCCCGATTTGCTGGCCATAACACCCACGCAACGTCTGCTGGAAATTTAATTTTGTAAAATACATTCTTAGCTGACCTTTAAATGGCTGTAGCAATATCTCCACCATATTTTGAGTTTTTAGGTCTAATCTCCTATGTATATATAAATTCCAAAAATAATTGTCTAACAGAAAATGCCACTACGGCATTAACTCTGCCTTTTGTACATCAACTTGAGGTTTACTTTATATTTAAATTAACTAATAAATAAAAAAGTTATATTTACACCCTAAGCTAGTAAAATATTACTAGTTTTTTATTGTTGTCAAATGACTTCATTAATTTAAAAAAAAAATATCTTCAACTGGTAATATATTGAAGGTGGATATGTTGGTGTGGAGATTTATTTAGTTATGTTTACTTTAATATAGATTAATTACATTATAACAATACTAAAATAAACATTGTTGAAAGTTACTTCGCAGGGAATACATTTGAGTTTTTATGGTATCATTCGACAATAGACCCGACAACGGCCGGGCATCTTATCTGCAAGGGACAAATAGCCCGCGGGAGTAACCCGGATGAAAAGGACATTCACTTAACTGGGACGTGTTAAGTTTGTTTCGATTATGTGTTATGAGTTTGCCGTAGTGAATGTTATTTTCACTCACATATTTTATCATAATATTTCTCTTTTATCTAAAGGCAAATAGCTGGAAGGAATTCCGGTGAAAGGTTGGGGCGTAAGACTTATATATCCATTAAAGAAAGAACAGCTTACCTCTTAGAATATCTCGTGTCCGACGTTTTGATAGATGCTTAAGGTTCGCTGTTAAAAAGCTTAATGCGAAACTGTTTGTTAAGGCTTTAAAGTGAAGAGAGATTTATAAATACAAAAGAAATGTATACTGCTTATTATTTTTTAAACTTTGTCGAGTAAGTTGAATCTTTTAATACGCTTAACGATTTGTCAGAATTACATTAGTACATTTTTTTTACATCGAACCTTTCTTTACACCTTTTCTTTTCGCTTAAAAAATCTATATGAACGGTGTTAGATACATATTCTTTTTTTTTAAACGTTGCAAGAGACTATTCCTTTCAAAAGTCCGCATCTGTTATAAATTTTTTACGTAGCTATGATATATTTAACATTTCTTTGTTTATCAATTTACTGATCACGCAATAGTTGTGATGCAGCTTTTATTCTTAGGCGGTATACTTATTATTGCAGACGGTATTGATTCAGAATTCAACTGAACCAAACAGTCGTCAGTAAATATCACTGTGTTATAGTACATATACCAGTATATTAAGTCTCACACCTGCTAGCACGATGTCTTGCTCTAGAAACCTTGATCTTCTGGTCTTGCTAGTTATAGCAAGCACAAATTTTTTTTCAGCTATGCCATGTTATTTCGTTTTACAGACAACAGTTACAACCGAAAATAAGCTTAATTTTGTGGCAGAGCAGTAGGCAGTTACGATATCGCATAAACAGAATTATGGCTTTATTACTGTAATAAAAGTGATAAGTGATTTATTCACAGCTTTACGAGTGGGGCGTGGTTGACTATGTACAGGTAATGGATACCTTGGCATGAACGCACGTTATATCTGGCTGAAATAGTAGCGGTTTATTCAGTTTACGCAATAATAAAAATCTTTTGATTTTATATTCATTATCACGTTTTAAACCGTGTTAACTTAAAGAGTTGGTTGCTTATCTGATAATAAGTAATACTTTTCACCAGATCGTCGCTCTACCTTGTGGGAGGCCTCCCAACACTACGTCTACCAGTACGCGGGCGCCACTTGACGACTTCACTGCCCCATCAGCCGTTGGTCCTTCGAGCAATATGCCTTGCTCACTGCCATTTAAGTCTAGCAATCTTTTGGGCTATGTCGGTGACTTTAGTTCTTCTGCGACGATCTGGTGAGAATCGCGGGAACTCACTGGATGCTAGCAACTCGGGGCGGATCAGTGTGGAGATCTTTAGGCTGGCTTATGTCAAGCACTGGACATCTGTCGGCTGATGATGATGATGAAATATTACATCTGCTCAGGAACATGGTGCTCACCGTGAATTCTTTCCTGTTGACAGTCGTAACACAGCAATTATTTTCTAGCAATATATTTACAATACGCGCTGTTTTCCGTCCGCTATTGTATAGAACTAGATTTGAAATTTAGACTTGAAATTTGTCAGAAATTTTCCCGCTCGGGGGCTACCTGTCGCCGCCTGAGCCTTTTCCTGTTATTAATACCCTCGTAACTCCGTTTGGGGAAGAAATTTTGTAAAAAATATTCTTGGTTGATCTCTAGTATTCCGTTTAATAGTTTCAGAGATCTCGCGATGAGTCAATGTATCTCCAGTTATCTCCTATATATATATGTGTGTTATAAGTAAAATGTACCACTTGCTATATGCCAATTGTTCTCGTCCCTTAATCATTAATATATAACCACGTCCAACTAAACATATGATACATACCCTAATTGTTTCGTTTCGTAAGACATTAGCGGCACATGGTGCTAGTCAGCCGCGATCCCATACTTCTTTGACTTTGCTTCATAACAATTATGACAGCGAAATTCTACCTATAAGCCAGTAGAATTATTTCTAAGTCTACATTGATCAGTTAGTATAGATAATTGGACATTTGTTGTAGATACACCAGTTTATAGATATATAGGATTGTTGCATTTATTTTTCATTCTATGAAATCATCGTAATATTTGTGTTTCTTCAGTTTCGTGTTTCATCATTAAAAAAGAACATTTACACACTTGAGAAGCTCATTGTGATGGTTTTCAGAATATTTCTAATTGGTTTAATTACTAGATTCTTTAAAAAAATTCCAATCGAATTTTCGTAATATTTTATAACATAATTTTGACTTTGTTTACGTTAATATTCATACACCTTCGAGAGTAAATTTAAAAGGAGAAGTAGATACTTTGGTGGTCATAGGTACTTTGACGACCAACAAGTATATACTGCGGAATTTAGATCTCCTTAGTCGATATTCACCGCGACCTTCATAAGCCACGATTCTCTTCTATATTAATTAGGTCCTTCTTGAACCCCGGCATGCGGTATTCTCATGTTGCCTTTGCCATGTTGGAATTTTATTATCGCGTTATGTGGCATTCCCATTGCTTCTTTAGATTCCTAATCCGTTAGACTATGTCAGTCCTTATTCCTTTACGAATCACCTTCTTCCCGATCTGATAGCATATAAATCAATAGCGATTTTAGCCGACAGTGACTTTAGTATGAAGTAAGTTGAACAATGAAGCAAACTAATAACACCGGTTAAGACTTTAGGCAATAAAGCAAGAGTCTATAGTGATTAAGCTAAGTTTATTTATTAAACTAAGCGAGAAGACGAACAGGACATTACAGCGGAATTTGCCGATGGAATCAGTGACTACAGAAATTTATAACGATTTAAGGTTTATTGCGGGCGAGCGGCGGCTGTCTGCTACTCTGCTTACTTTTAATTTAGGAAACCGAGTTTGCTTCGGGCCGCTGGTGCAATTTCGTTGAAAGCGGCGCGATGTAATAGTAAATCTTTTTTAAAGCCGATTTTTTTCATTTTGCCATTATCACCGCACACAATTATTTTATAATATTCCGCCTATATAGTGATTTCAGTCCTTACATTAGTGGCTCATATGTTTATATTGCCTATATTGGGAATGATATCGCTTAACCCATTGAATACGTAAATGTAAAAGAAACCTGTCATGAAGACGTTGCAACAAATGTTAAAGTTGATGTTAACTCTTGTATATGATGTCAAAGAACGTGTAAAGAGAACATTAATAATAAAGAACATTGTAAAGAAGATAAAATTAAAAAGTGTAAATGAACATGCCAGAAGTCAGGAGCTGTAACAATTATTCGTTAACTCCGCCGAGTTACATGTGTTCGTGTCTACTTGCTGGGGTGTGGTAATTTGTAACTTAATTACATATATAATGTCGCACCGTCAGTCAGACTCGTTTCCAAATTATTGCTGAATGGTGTGGAAGTTTCGATGACGTGATTTAAAAAATAATGAGCCTTGATTAACGGTTCCGGCGTTAACGCTGCAACAATCTTTACAGATCACCAACATTTTCTTTTAGCACTGTATATAATATCTTCTTTTTTAAACTTGTTTATATGTGGTAGGTAAACAGAGAAGTTTAAAATTTACTCAAAAAATTAAAAAAAAAATAAGATTTGAAAGCAAAATTTGCATTTTATCATTCGATTAAAAAATTGTAGAGCCTTTCCTAAAATTATGTTTTAAAATGTTAAATAGAACACTTAATTTATTATATTTTCCATCTGAAATTCAGTTAACAAAATTTAGCGAGACGAGTCGTTATCTACTCACCGATCGCTTTAGTGATCATTAAAAGACGATTTCGTTTCAGCTCAGATTGAACGATAAATTAGACGTTCCGAGTAATAACAGACAATTAAGTTTCTAATTGACTTATATTCCATATTAAATTGAATATTAATATAAATATGAAGAAAGTCTTTACAATATAATATTATGTTTACAGTGTTCTGTACGAGAACGTTTACAGCTTCACTGACGTTTCATATTTCATGAAACGAAGGTCGAAGTCATAGTACTTAAGAAAGGTAATAAACGGTAAATTACTTTAACACAAGATTGTATGTAGTGATACTGTGTGGATGTCTTCACTACCGCTTCATTGATATGGGCAGGCTTCGCTCCTTCTAAACATCCTGTTCGTCTTATCATAATCATAAGGTGCCTTTTACCAAACTGTACCTACCCCATACTGCGACATTATGAAAGTCATGCGATAAGGGATACCCAAACAATGTTGTGTTCCTTTTGAAATTTAGTTTAATGAATAATGTGATCTTCTGAGGTTTACTGTGGTGGTCAATTATAAAACATCAACGGAATTATTCAACTTATACCGGTAGGTACTTAAGCAATGAAATTCTGAACTTGGAAACGTTATTCGAAAATATTTGATGAGCTAGGAAGAGCAGAAAAAGTAATAAATGTAGTCGGCTAAATATTAGAGGGTGCCGAGACTTCCGTACAGTTATAAGGTAAACACCCCTTTTTTAACAAGTTATTTATTGCAGTGATGTCAAGTTATTTATTGAATGAGAAAATTTTTTTTTTGATATTCAGGTTTGAAATGCCTCACCTTGTATGATCTTTCGGTTACCTTTTTTTGAACACAATCACTTGGCGATTTGTTGCGGGCACCTCTAAAATATTACAGCGATTCTGATTTCATAACGTTAATGGAAGCTTTAGGCATGCTCTTTGTTTTTTTTTTACATTCACTCTACCGAATTGTTTCCTACCCGAAATGTTTGCACTTAATCTTAAGGCACAAAGCCGTTTAATGGGCAACTGGGATAACTTTATTCCTTAGCAAAATATGTGTATTGAAAGTTAAATACAATCATAATTAAAGTAATTATTCTATGTGAATTAATTTTCAGTAAATGTATACATTTAATACTTTGATGGGGCAATTGTGATTTGAAGTAATTGTGACTTTAGGTGATGATACTGAATATACACTCACGCGATCTCCCGCAACTAAGTACACCCTGTGGTATACTCCGTGTTGTTTTTTTAAAGTTTTACCCCAAGGATTATATTATATTCTGATATAGCAAAAATAATACAAAAATGTACGTTTACCGCTTTAAAGTTTTATTCGCGCGGATTGCTATATTTCATAACATCGTGCCGTGAATACGAAATACAATGAAGAAAAATGTAGAGTGGGCCGGGAAGATTTTGAATAAATGAAATTGTTTCAATGTTTCTATACCTATATATTGATTTGCATAACGGTCTTACTTTATGATCTGATTTAAAAAAAATATTTCAATTCGTTAACAAATTCTTTTATTTGTGACAGTTCAGTGGTTTAATGTATTCAATAACCTTTAATTTAAAGAAGAAATAAAGAATAATATGAGGGATTATATTCATCTATATATTCAAGAGTTTTCCCCCCATGTAGAGACTCACTAAGATGTCGCAAATCCTAAAAACATGAAATTTCTTTTACCGAAGGGGAATTGTTACGTCCAGCAAAGTGAGCGGGGAACAACTAGTGTATGTTTAAACGTTATATTTGTTAAATGGAGAATAGAACAATAGAATATAAACATTGCTCTGATTCGATTTTAAGGCCTCGTTCACCTAATAATTTAAGGTCAAGATACAAATTTTTAGTATAAATAGGTTATTCAGCACTTTTAATATTCCCACTACAACGACTCGGGGGAACATTTCAAAGGAAGAAAGTTACAACACATTTATACACCACTAAAGCTTTTTTTACTGGCACATGTCGGTTCCCTAATGATGTAATACTCACAGGAAGCCCAAGCTCAGAAAATATTGAATTCGCCCTTCACGGGTTCTAACTCTAGGCCACAACTCCAGACCATAATACGGAAACTTAAATACATAGTCGATTGTTCCATGCCATTACTCTTACGTGGAATTGTGTAAACACTTTCTTTTTATATGCATAAAGCTCTCGCTATCTTTCCTCCCCTCTTGTTTTCTCATAATATTGATCCCGTAAAGAATGTTTGTGTTATTAATGGAGTATTGCAAACAGATAAGAGCGTTCAATTCCATCATCTTTTTCGCTCTCACTCTTTGTTTTTGGTTCTTTTATAAACTGTCTTTCAGTTACCACGGGTTTCATTTTCCACGAGCGTCGCCGGGCCGTCGTCTTCCCATGGTACTGGAATAATTAAAAGTAATTAAAAATTCAAATTAAGTGAGGAAGCGCCGTAAAGTTTGTTCGCTTACCACACCTTGGCACTTTTGGTTATTAAATATAATAGATCGATCAAAGTTTATACAGCTCGCTTCCTTATCGATTTTAAATGTATGTAAACCGCCTACTTAACAACACGAACACTTACCTTGTAACACGGTGGTCTCAGTTTCTATCCCGGAACCACATATTATTGAGATTAGTTGGTGGCAGGCTACTTACCAACGTCATATTTTAATATAGCCGTCATAATGCTTTTGCTAAAATATGATACCATTAGTTTTCTGGTGGGTTTCTGTTACCGGAGACGGTTAAGGCTTTCTACAATCGTACATTATAGTATATTTAACGGAATGTTTTGGTTTGGAAACCTTATTTTTTTAATGTTAGGATATTACATTTTAATGTTGAATCTTATTACACATGATGTTAAGCGAGGTCGTGCTAGGTCGGAAAGTTTGCTCGTCCGAAATATTCCTGCCTCCATATGTAAGACTGTAATATGCGATATTGTTATAGAAACAGATATTACTTCATTAGCCAATGGGTTCGCAATTATAGTTTATATTATTTAATGGATAGAACCCATCTATATCCAGGACGGTTATTACTTTTAATTGTGATTTTCGAGAATACTGGAGAAATCGACATTAATACTCTCCTAAACGAATTTCTCTTTCTATCTTTATCTACATATGATGATAGCCGTTACCAGTTATCAGGCAGGCGCTGGACACAATTCCCGCCAATATTGTGCAGGTACAATAATGATTTGCACAAAGGTCAAAATAGCTTCTTTATATTTTCACATCTCTGGTATAAGGAATGAATTTGTTAATAATGTTGTAAGAAAAACGCGTCTAAATTTAAATGTTCGGAGCAGCACTGTTGGCTCGGAGCCACACAGGCTCATACAACACCTCACTTGCCTGTGTTCCTGTTTCTCTATTATTATTTGGTGTTGAACTTCTTATCCTTTTAATATAATCCCCTGTTTATTGTCGCAGCTTTTCAGCGATACCTTTAACCTAACTTTTAACTTGATAAATATTAATGCTTAAAAGTTTTTTGAATTTGTTTTTGTACTCGGTTTATTATGGTGTTTCATTTACACTAATATTCAATTTATTACTTATATTGTATATATTGTATAGTATAATTAAAATAATTTAAACGTAATAGTTTAATTAAAAGTGTTTTAGATATATTTGTTAGTATGCTAACTGTGCGTTTCAGTTAATTATTTCTATTTAAGTACTGTCTACTGAAATTCGTGTCTGTTTAATGTCCTAGTTGCTACTTCTTCTAGTTTGATAAGTTCAAGTTTTGTCGGTTTTGGGTTTTCTCTTGTAATATAGCCTAACTTCTGAGATAATTTTTTATTGAATTATAGATTATACATCAGTTATATAATTCAAATGATTGTAACCAAACCGAAGTCCTCTAACAATATCACATTTTAATGAAGGTATTACTTTTATTAAAGTCCAATAACTATGATGTAATTAATAAATTCAGTCTATTACTTTGTCAATATTGCGTTGAGAACAACTAACAATATGCATTTTTTTTATTTAGTTTATGATACATTGCTCCTGGGTTGTTTTTATAATATAAAACGCGAAATGTTAAAAAACAATCCTGTGTAGCCTAATACCTCTACATTAGGAGACAAGTATTATTAATATGTGTTAAGTGCGGGATTCGCCTAATCCAACAATGAATTTGACTTTCGATATTTTTTATTTTATAGCTATCCTGGGATTTAGAAATTTTAAGTATTTCCCACGTAGACTTGGAGATATTATAAAACTTCTCTGTTCAAACTCGGTAGCTTGAATATTAATCATGCTGTTACCTCAGTTGGTGTAATCTTAAAGCGTGTTTCGAAACAAGCGGAAAACATCTTAACATGCTGTTTGTTTCTTAGAACAAATTTATTGTTCTTAAACATTACTGTCTATAATTTTGTATTAAAATTTATGTGTGCTTTCTGTAGATATAAAGGATATCAATATTATTGTAGTATTGATATTTTATATTATCTCAATATCCAAAAAGATTGTTCCAAGATCAGGTATTTCATTGTATAACATAATATGAGCATTAAATGAGTAAATAAGTCTTACTAGTGGTCGGTCTCTCATTGCCAGTGATACTTTTAGTAGGTACCACTGCAGCGCTTGTTTCTGCCATCAAACAGCAGTGCGAAAACATTACTGGGTTTCGGTTTGAACGGTGCTGTACCTGGTGACGGAGGTAATGGGACTTAATATCTTATGTTTCAAGGCGACGAACGCAATGTGTTTCTATGTATATAACTAGCGCCACGTTGTTATGGGCAGGCGTATCACTAACCATTATAGAAACGCCCTGCTCATATCGTCCCTTCGTTAAATAAATGAAAAACGGAAATAATTAACCAATTTTCGTAAAATTGTTAACGGTACTAAAACATTCGTTATTAACCTCAATTAAATGTTTATCATCATTATACTACTTGCCTTGTACTATAAATTATGATAATGATAGAATGATGAATTTCAACTTATTATCCGTTTCGTAACGATATAAATAGACGTCTATCGGCTGATGATGAACCATACAAAAACACTGCCTTAGTAATGCAGCTGATAACACGCTTGTCATGTATCATTGAGGTCCATAGGTTCCGAGGCCTGGCAAACACCGTATTAACTATCAGTAGGTAGTATTAATATACGATATATATAATAGTATAAAGAAACATTCTTTTTTATAACTAAGGGTCATCATCATGGGATATTAAAATCAAATGTATATAATGTTTTTGATAAGGATGTGTTAAGTTACTATAATTCTTGTAAGTTAAGCAAACACTATAGACAATAGCAAAATGATAATAAATTTACAGACAAGTGAACTCATTGGTAATGAACACTGATGATGACAATTATACTGAATAATTGTGTGCTCAATTAGTCATGAAATTTGATTTATAATAAGGCTTTATATATACATACCTTCCTTGTTATGTTTTTTTAAGCAGAAGTTTAGTATTAAGCGTTAGAGTATAATCAAAGTTTATAGCAGAAAGCATATAAGGAAATATAAAAATAAAATTTCCTTATTAAATAACACCATCGCCTTCTGCGATTAAAAATTATATAGTAACAGGATAAAATTCAATAACATATATAATTTAGTTAATTCGTAAAAAAGGTAGTTCTCTGGCCTAATGGTCAGAGCGTGTGGCCTTCATTCCCAACGTTGCGGGTTGGAATCGTTGCATGTACCGATGACTTTAATATTTAAGTTATGTACATTTGTGAACATAAGTAAGAACAGTGAAATACAAACGGTGAAGATAAACATCGTGAGGAAACCCGCGCATGAATTAGAATTTATTCTAAGGTGTGTGAAGTCACCAATCCGCGTTGGGTCCGCGTGATGACTATGGTCCATCACCTTCATATTGAGGGTAGTCCTGTGCCCCGACAGTGGGGACGTAAATAGGCTGATGAGTATAATTTAGTTAAATAGTTTACAAAGAGTGAATACTGGTGGTAGGTTACTATTACCGGTGACCGTCCAGGTAATTACGACTGCAGCTACTATTTCTGTCGCCAGATAGCAGTGTTCATATATTAGTGTTCCAATTTGAAAGTCGCTATAGTTATTGAAATTACTGGGGTAACAAGCTGAACTGCAGCAAGCTAATAATGATGATATTTGCCAAAATCCATTAGTGATCGTTTTAAGTACACATTTTACTAAGCGCAACAAACTTTATATAATAAAATTAGTATTTTTTTAGTGTTAGTCATAACTCTCCTATCTATTTAAATATATAACTTTAATTCGAGATAAAAATAGAGGTACTCTTGACCGATTCCCAAAGCTATTCCCAAGACTAAAAATTAGACGGTTTTCCACCAGATCTATTTTAAGGCTACTTATTCTTATAACGAGCCTTACACTATGAGATAATAAGCGCATCGTCTCTATGGAAATATTTCTCTGGTACGGTCTATCTACTACTACCACTACCGTTTACGCTGGTTACAGGCTACAGTGCGACAAAAAATGTTAGCTTACGCGTAAGTTACATTAATTATCTCAAATGTTCTCAATTTTAGAGAAATGTAATACATTGGGGCAATACGACAGCGGCTATAGTATCGCATAGTTGATACTGAACTATGTCGCTACAGTTCATCGCCGCAAGTAATATGTTCATGTATAATTTACGCTCAAATTCATCACACAATGGATATAAATGAACATTTGCGCAGCGGTATGTGTAGGGGACGGGTCCTGCGTCAAACTAAGTTTCTTGTCTGGAGCGCTCAGTGTTGACACAAGTAACTCAGCTTCGTTGGATTGTTCGCGGCTCTGAAACTCAACTGTATTCGTCCAACAATTATTAATGATGAATAAAATCGGTGTTATACTGTAAATATAATATTTAAACGTTTACTGTTGGTCTCAACTACCTCCGTGCCATACCGACTGATCGCTTGCCTTTTTTTTAATTAAATAGGTTAGTGCTTGATCACCGTCCACTCGGGGTTAAGCGGTCATGTGGCCTGGAGTGGTAGTACTGTAGGGTAGTAGGCCTATTCACCTTTCTTTTCAAGACTTCCACTACATATGTTGAAGTCTGAAAAAGTAATAAAGCCTTCAAAGTTTCACTGATTTTAACTTGTAATCTTCATTATATTCTAAGGTCACAAGTGGAATTTTGTGGGTGGTATGATTTTTTGAACCCGTCTAGCTATATACCACTTTCATATTATAAATATGAAACCTTATGGAAAACCAGAGTATAGCGATGTTTTTATGAATGAAGTTCTCATGAACATCGCTATACTCTGGTTTTTGATGTATGCTAGCTAAATCATTATGAACAAGCAAGCATTATAGTCCACCTTCACATTGTCATTTAATTCATATGAAATTAAGATCAAGTGGAAAACTAAATCTGTTATAAGTTTAATCTGTAAGAGTGCAGAGGCTGTTTACATTGCAATACTGAGATTACTGGATTGATTTAAAGGCATGTTCTACATGTCTAGAGGAGTATTTTTCGAATCTTCTACCACTAATCTCGTTTGTTTCTGATAGCACCTTTGACAGAGAGTTTGTTTTAGTATTGATAAAAAAGGTGATATAGCTCTTTAAAAATTATCGACTGCTTTCGAATTTAAATTTCGCAAAATTTTACTTTATACCGGGATTTAAAAGTTCGCGCACATTTCCGTTTTTATATAATATGAAACGATGGGACAAGGATCTACTCTAGACTTCTATACAACACTATGTTGTCAGATTAATTATATTGTTTCAGTAGACGAAGTTACAAGTACAAGTATGTTTTTTTTTGTGTTACAAAAAAAGCTCTACAACGAGGTTCTTTAGAACAAAGAATAATAATTAATTGTGGTAAATTATTCGCTTATAAAAACTTAGAGTTTGAAACGTTCGCGTATAATAAAGAATATTAAATGTATACAAAATTAAGATGTGATGGTAATTAAAATCTCTGTTCTGCTTCTTAACATTCTCTTTTAATTCATGTCTCCAATTTCTTAAGAAAGACGATGCAAATACTTTTGTAAGTTAACTAAAACTGTTTTATATTACTACTGTCTCGGGACAATCTGCGAGTTCCACCGGTAAAAGTATGTACAAAAGTTTTTTTTAAGCGGATGTATTATATACCATTTTTAATTTAATAAACGGACTGAATGACAGGAATGCATTATATATCATCATCATCATTAGGCGTCCTCTTCAAACTGAATTTTGACGATCAGATTGAGAAAATCAATTCGATCCTCACCTATTCTTTTAAACTGATGGTTTTTTAGGCTTAGACTATTCCTTTATGTCGTTAAGCCATTTTTTTCGCCGACTACCAGGGACGTATATCAGGTCTTCCTATAATAATGTGGCAATAGATGGAGTGACATAAGCTGTTAAGATCTAACTAGGTACCACAATATTTAAATCGAAGCACAATTATGGCGCTGTAGTAGTACCTACCTAGACGGGTGTGGATAGATTTGGTCAAGGTCCATGATTAATTGTTATAAAAATGTTTTCATAGTTAGTACAATGCATTGTTTTAATATTCATCCTTGCATTAACAATTGTGTACGTCTATTTGTTAGAACAAAACGTAATGAAAGATTTGAATAGAATACAATGAACACAATTGTGATCTCGGTGCTGCTGCAAGCTCTTTTTTTAATGCAATATAATGCAGCAATCGGTCAGCCGCTGTGACGAAGAGTTGTTTTTTCTCTTAAATCTATTTGAGATGTGAAATAATGCTTTGGCTGTGTAAGCAATAATATGAATCCTAGTTTTTTTTAATTATATATAGTTCAAAAGACAATTTCCGTCGCCGCATCTGTAATAAATGAGATATATTAATTTTGATGTAAGATTTACAAGAGGATTTTTAATGTCTATCAAATTACGTACATATTCCTCAGTACGCAAATTAAGTATTAATTAGTACTAAAATAAAATAAAGAAACAATTAAAAATTCATATTGAAAAACTATAGTGATCGCAAAACTGTTATAACACAATAATTAACAACTCTGTACTAGAGAAACTGATATGTTTTTGATACTTATTGCTTATAGTAGAAGTGTAGTAAATACGTACAAAAACACGCCTATTTTTTTATTTCGCGAAGCGCCATTACCAGCGGGATGTTCGTTTGATGGTAAGTGATACGCCCGCTAGTTAGGATGGTATACACTACACATTGTCTTTATCGCTTTATCGCATAGATGTTGTCTCGTTAGCCTAATAATTTCTCTGGCTACATCGGCCATCAAAGCAGACCATGGCAGTGTTTACACACTAAAGTTTGGCGGTAGAAATGGGAGCTGCGGTGTGGTACCTACCTTGTCGTTCTCCGGCCACAGAGCCCTACCACCAGTGTATAAAACCCGTGTACTATATGCAGCAACTTACACGAGCATACATACTTATATAGAAATCTACAAACTACTACGATGAGTATGAGTGGAGTTTCTTTGCGCAGACGTTGAAATGTCTGAAAGGAGACGACTAAAACTGTTTAGTTAACGAATGTATGTTAACTGTTAGTAATTTACGTTAATTTTCTTTTTATTTTTAATTAATAATATAAAGCAATTGCATAAAGTGAAAGCAAGAAAGTGCGTTCAACACAATGAAAAACGTCCTTTGCAGTAAAAGGATCAACATCGCATTACGTACTCGGTTACTCCACTGCTACATATGGCCCATTAATGTGTATGGATTGTGATTGGACTATTGAAGAAAATCTTAAGAAAGGTATTTAAGCTTTTGAGATGTGGACATATAGATGCATGTTGTCCAGGGATTGGCATATCTGGGGCGTGCGAATTCTCGCCGCCGAACCAGAGATAGAAAGGACTGTACCATGCTGATCGCCAACTTTCACTAGTTGAAGAGGCACTTTAAGAAGAAGAAGAACTGCATAAAAAGCGGTATACGATAGAGTGAAATGATGTAATGAAATCATTAACTAAAATTTTCAACCACACTGAAGGCTCTAATGAAAATCAGGGTTATGGTCTGTGCTGATTATAACATTAGCCGAGTGAGATCGTTGCCTCTGTTCTAAATGTACATAGTTTTATCGTGAGAACAAATGTTATGATTACATTATTATTTTTGTACCCATATTGGAAATAATAATAAAATTTTCAATTGTAATAAAACCCAGAATAAGAAGAAAAAAAAGTTTACTGGAAGTACGACTCTGTTTTTTTACGCGGTCCCCGGGCATTTGTGAGCCTGGGCTTTCATTTCTGTTATTACGAGGAGGGATCAAAAAGTAGTGAGAATGAGATGTAATATAATGACTATTGATAACTTAATAATTTATTTTTTTACATAGTCCCCGAGTCTCGCTACACACCGAGTCTTTCCTCAACTTGGGAATTAAAGCTGCATAATATTGGCCTGTAATAGTGGTTCCACGTTACAGGTAATCAATCAACAATATCCCTTCTGAGTCCCAAAATATTGAGGCATGTGTTGCCGGACCGTCTAGGTAGATACCACTGTGGTTCCTATTTTTGCCGCCAAGCGGTAGTGTGCGAACATTACTGTGCTTCGGTTTCATGAGTGCCGTAGCTGGTGTGATTACTGGGGTATTGAGACTCAACATCTTATGCCTCTGGTCGACGACCGCAATATATATCATCCTAACGCCATGTCGTTATGGCCAGGCGTATCACTTATCATCAGAGGAACGTTCCGCTCGTCTTGTCGCTTAATTGAATAAAAAATAAATAAATATCAATATTCCAGCAAACGACACATTCCATTTGAGTAGCCATTTACAACGGAGATCATATTTCGGCTGGGCTCCGCGAAAATTCGCAGCAAATATTTTTTAATGTAATTTATATACCTGCATGACTCTCGACAGTGCGAAATTTATGGACCTTTAAAAAATGCTCTCATGAGCGTAAAAATATAATATTTACGCACATCTTAGCGGCCATCGATCATACCTGACTGCAATTTTACGCGAGCACAGGGTCCAGGGGTCGGGTGTGATAATGCGCCCCTAGTATTGTGTACGATGCTGTAACTCATTGTAATTCGAATGCTTTGTAAATGTTTAGCGAGAACGTTTACCACATTTTTTGATCTATATTGGAATTTGTATTTAGTTAACTAAATTGTTTTTAAAAACAACTTTTTTTCACTTGTTTACTTGTACTTGTTGTTTTATCAAGTATATTTAAATTTACTCACATATAGTATAATACATAGTATTTGTTTTGTAGTGGTAGAAGCTATCAAATACCGTCTAATTAAGTATCACCGCAGCCCTTATTTCTGCCGCCAAGTAGTAGTGTGCAATCGTTACTGTAACCCAGTTTGAAAGGCGTTGTACCTAGTGAAATTAGTGACTTAGCTAGACTTAAAATTTCATGTCTCAAAGAGACGAGCACAAAATGATACCGAGTATTTTATCGTAACTAGCGTCATAAATAGACATCACTATCATCTCGATGCTTCGTCGAATAAAAGTTTTATACATAGATTATTTTTATAAAACTATCATTCAACTGTGCTTTACGAATGTAAAATTAGTTTATAATCCACTTTTCTCCTTCATCATCTCCGATGCCGTCTAGATATCGTTTGAAAGATGGTATCTCTGAAGTTATTGTGATTTAAGATATCAATTTTTTTTTCTCTCACGTACATTACTTACATGATTTATGTTTCAGTTTTCAATCGCCCTATACAAAGCGCGATCGTGGTGAATACGAATCGCTTACTTAGATAGTATATTAATCAGGTTTATAGCCGCATCCATATTGAGCGGCGCGTGTATAATAGTCGGGTGTTATATTCCACGCGTTCACGGAATTAGCATAATGCGTGCCGGTCTACGGGCCGGATGTTTACCGCATTATAGTGTTACGTAGAAATCTAGTAGCGCGTTCGTAGCATGTTCGTAGCAAATACGGAACTAACGCGAATTTTAGGCTGATTTTCTTTTGACTTACAAACTATATTATTAGAAGAAAACTTAAATATTCTTGCAATGCACTATTCTTTGTAAGTGGAAGACCTACTTTTGGCTTTTAATAGGTCGTTTAGAAGGTCGTCGAATTATGCACCCGCTAATAATAATAAAGATACATCTTAGTCCCTACAGCTAGACCTCGGGGCTTTCTCTCGCAAATATAGTTAAGGCCATTTATTTACCACGCTAACCAAGTGCGGATTGGTGGATGTCATCTCCGCGAATACGTCCGTTTCCTTACGGTGTTATCCTTCACCTGCTAATGACAGCTAAAGCAGTTGAAGATCTAGTTTTTTTTCATACTATTGTGGTTTTGGGCTGGAATGTTATCTACCATCTCATAAAGCACATTTCTTGCCCGCTTTGTTATAAAAGAGTTTTATACTTCCGACCCATTTTTTTTTATTCAAACTATAAATTCCTTCATAACCCATAACAGTGGAAAAGAATTATATGACTTACAAAACTAAAATGAAAACATTGTGAATACCATGAAGATATTTGATTACAAAAATCAAATGCCAGTTGCGAGGGTCGCAAGGACCGTAATAACTTGGTCCGGCTTCTATCTCGCAAGGGTTGATGTTAAAACTTTACCCGTAGATGTTTAGAGCGTCCCCCGGCTGGGGCCACTTACCGAACAAGTCATAAAATTCTCGATGTAAAGGCGTTGGCTGGATATGTCCTGTAACTTTTCGTAAGTCAACTTTCTGCAAAAACTCGGTAGAGTTTATAATCATGTATACAAGTCTACTGAGAAGTCGTTTTTAAAATGTAATGTTAAAAGAGAAATTTATGGTAATGACGATATGAATAGACGAAGAGAAACGTTTAGGTTTTATAAAATAACAAAGAAGATAAAGAGTAATACTAACTAAATATACAAAGTATTAACGTACGAAATTAATATTGAATTGACAGCAAATAAATGGAAATAAAGGTTTTCTTCAAATTAAAAATTATAGAAGTATAAAATTAAAAACCACGAACAAGCCATTTCAATTTGTCGTAGTCAGATCAGAAACTGAACTCGACCAAAAATGCCATTCCACTCCGGTTCGTTTGCCCCATATAAAAGCTTAAGCAGATAATTCCGGCTAGTTGCGACTGAGTCGTCACCTGGGAGCCCTTAATTGTTTGAACACATCCTACTACAGGAGGCACGGGGAACGTGTACCCTTCATGTTTTACAGCACGTAAAACTGCGTTGTCAGTTTACCCTACCTCTTTTCATTGGCTTTTTATCTGTAGGATTTCATGCTTTTAACCCGTATTGTTTACTAGCTGTTTTCCGCCAGCTTTAATGGCTGTAACATAGAATTAGATTTGAAATTTGACACAAATATTCAACCCTATGCGCCCTGTCCCGCTATTAATATCTACACAACTTTTCGGAAAGAAATTTTAAAATATCCATTATTAGCTGACCTTTAAAAGACAGAAGCAATATCTCTACAAAATTTTGAATCAATGAATATCTGGATACCTCCTGTATATATATAAGGCTAATCCATGCAGTTTGGTAGCATCATACAAATTAAAAATCCCCGTATACTAAAGCAAGATACAGAGTTAAATTAAAAATCCTAATTAGTACAACGTATAAGACTACGATGATCAAGAAAAATAAGAAAAAAAACTATATAACATTTATAATATACGTATATATTCAAACGTCCCGAACGTTGCCTTACAAAAATGTTAACGTCCGTGATGTAAAGTATGGATAACGGTATGTTTTATAATATTGATTTTGATATACCGTACATCACGAATATGAAAACTATAATGTGGCAATTATTAAGATGATATACACTACAGCACAAAGTGTTCGTTGCTTTAAGACATAAAAATTTAAGTCTGATTATTTTAATTTTTCTTAACAAAGTATACCGCCTCACAAATGGCAACACAGTAAACTTTACATACGTTCTATTTGCAGCAAAAAAAAAGGTAAAGTCTACTTTAATCGTCTCCAGCAACAGTGACCTGCTACAAGAAGTTATTTATATAACTTCATTTGAATTCATTAAAGTCATTCTAGTTGTACCCGAGCCGTCTGTAGCCTACTGACGCATTAATGATGCTCATTACGAGACGAGGCTTAAGTTGTAAACTCGTCGGCTTAATTAGGACTTATGTAGTAATGTCTCCCATTTGCTTTTCGTCTCCACATTCCTATTGTTAGGAGCGGAGCGATAGTTAAATGAAACAAGGCGATTGTTTATATTTCAGTGTCTGTTCCAACATGCTCACATCATAATAAACCTAAGCGAGCTCTCTATTACACTATTATATTTTACATAATTTACTTGCTACATTCACTGATGTATATTTAAAGTTGCCTATAATAAATTCAACAATTTAACCAAACTTTAGCAAAACATACGTTGTAAGTATAAGTTGCTTAATATTCCGAGTTCTCTTTCGCTATCCTTGCGAGCTAATGTTTACTTTCTAACATGCTTCGAAAGTTTATCGTTCAATATAAATATGGATTTTTTAAAACTTTTACGTTGTAAGATAGATAAGGTTAGAATAAATGTTATTAATAATTAAAGTTTAATTCATACATAATAACTTTAGCGCCGTTTTTAAACGAACCAAAAGTAACAACAGATATTCTGTCTTGAACTACCCTATATTAATTTACAGTATGATTGTTGGTACCTGTGCTAAGATCATTGTCTTGGTTCCAACTATTGTACTTCTTATATATTTATAAATGAATGGCAGCTACCGTTATATTACAATGCTGAAATACAACTGCTGAAAACTGATTTCGTTATTATGTGAGCTGCTAGTACTACAGTTGCAAGCTTCTTCTGATGTCGTGAAGTACGGTGAGCAGTTGAAGTGCTCGTTCTAAACAATATATCAGTGTCGGCTAACGGAGTAATTTCAAGCGGTCCTCACGGCAGCACAGTTGTGTCCGCCATATATTGCATCAGCTTTTCTAGTCATGTTCCACTATTATCTCTTCTACTAGATGACTGTTCTTTTTGACTTTGTACTCAAATTTTTTGGATTGTGCTCCAAAAATTTTTAGAGAATTAGGTGTTCATTTCTAATCAGTCAAGCTCGTTTTCACATGGTGTTAAATGAGAACAGCGTGCGGAGATAATTAAGCGTGCTTCCGTAGAATATTCTGGCTCTCATTTGAGTTAGTGCATCAGATTTACAATATCAAGTTGTTAACTAGCCAGCCGGGTGCGAAAAATTCTTATTGCCAATCACTCAAATATATATTTCCTTATAACTCCCTATCTAAATTTTTCGTATGCGCTAGAGTATAAATATATAACTATACTATTTAAATAGCTAACTCGAATCTGCACTATTTGATTTGCAAGTCATACTTTAAACAATAAGGTCTTTGAAGAGTCATTTATTGTGTGCAGTTCATTTGCGAATTACTTAAATATGAATTTGATTGTTATGGACATTAAGGTACTATGTACCATTAATTGAATATTTGAACATAGTAACCAGATTTAAACATTTAAAAATAACACGATAATGGTTTCTTGTCCTTGAACAAATTATTGTTTCTATTTTAGACTTTTTAAGCACTACTATTGTAAATTGTCAAATAATTTTCAGTTGAAAAGGTAAGCTCAGATTAAATTTATATCCCTCGGTATACCTCCGTCTGGACATAAAAGCAGTAGTACAGTAGTACATGTCCGCGTCCTCGGTGCGCGGTCTGCCGTCTGCCGTCCCGACTCCAAATTGTCTGTAAGATTTATGTCTTCTATTACAGCAACGACACTGAGTGTAGCACTGAAATACACGTTTGAAACGAAGTTATTGTTGATATAAATCTAAAACGCTATAAAATGATCTTTTTTGTTTCACTGTCTTCAGATGTTAATGTTCGATTGATTAAGTGTAAATCGATTTCGTCGCCGCCTTTTCTATTTTGTTTTTGACTTTTTTAGTCAATGGTTTAATTCTTTTCAATGAGAATACAATTTAGACACAGATTTTTCTTTTACTTTATTCAAAATTTCTGCTCAATTGCAATGTTTAGGTTAATAGTGGGATCAGCCTATTCCTGCTTAATAGATAAGTAATAATATTCTCTCGATACAAGTAATAAGTAAATCTAAATTTTGTCCGTTCGATTGCAAAGTTAAAGTAATAATTTAACAGCATTCGCAAGTTTTAATAACGGACATTGTGAAGGCGGCACACTCTTTGCAACTATGCACCTAATAACCGACTGAGTATTTATGACAGTGCCGCGGCGCGCAGTAATTGCAGTTAGGTGATTTGTGATGCGACATGTTCTAAAGTTTCGTCTAAGTATGTTACATGCCAAGGACTTGAATTGTATATAAACAAAAAATTAACTAAATATATATAGGTAAAAAAAATTTTTGCCACACCGTCAGTTGTAGAGTATAAACGAAATTAATAGATCAAGACGGTCTTTCTATTATATTTCCATACTTGTATAGGCTTCTATGAATATCATTTATTTATTTTGAATAATATAACTTTTACGACTATAGGTGAGCTGTAGATTGTTCCTCCCAAACACTGTACGCCGTGCTATGTTCCGTGTTGAATGATTTGATCAATTTTTTTATGTCATTTTCCAAAAGAAGTTCAAAGAGAAAATGATCTTAGGATAATTTTACTATTAAACAGTATTATTTTAATTATTGATATATAATAACAAATACATTACAATAATGTAAAAATAAACGTTTGAATGTAAAATATTTGCATCTTATGTGATGCACCGAAGTGTGGGGAGTCTGAATTGAAATTACAGTGTGGACGGTATGAGTTGACAGTCCAGTCCTCGCAAGCAGCCGTAGGTTATGAAATTTCTCATATACGCCGTGATATCACGAGACATTGTTTTTATTAAAAAAATACCTAGAAGTCTAGCCTGGAATGCTATTTTAAATGTGAGGAGTACTATACGGTTTATATCTATAAATTGAGGATAAACCAAACACGAAGTCCGATACGTAAAGACCTGTATGACCTTCATTTTACTATTACATAGTACAAGTCTAAGTAAGACATACCATAAATAAATTTTATTGATTTCCATAAATAAAATATTCAGTAACAATCATGTGATTTTCATACTGTATTATTTTATACAGCTTTGATATCTTTTAGCTTTCATATTATATTATTATTACGTTTACTAAAAAGGTTACTAGCCGAACCACACTGAGTTTTAATTGTTGATTCTATTTTATGTTTAACTTCCTGTTCCCGCCCGCTTTGATGGTCGCAACGCCTCTCCGCAACTGACTTTAGCGGAAGAATTTTATAAACTCCATTCCTAGCTGACCTCTAAATGGCAGAATCAATATAACTACCAAATTTTAAGTCCTTACGTCTAATAGTTTCGAAGATCTCGTGATGAATCAATGGAATGCCTGGATATCTCTTATAAATATAAACTTATATGAAACATAGGTACCGATATAGTCTTAGTCGATAGTTATTATTACTCCGGGATCTCTCACGGAACGCACTGGTGCCCGTCTGAACACTGGTCAGGTATGTTTAAAGGAAAAGTAACACCTTCCTTAGTATTCACGCTGTGCTACGGCAGATACAGGACCACCTTGAATTTGCCAGCCTCTAAGGGCTCGCTAATCAAGCTTTGAGGTTCCCATAGTCATAGCTCACGAACCTCAAGACGCTTTTCGTCGCCTTCTACGACATGTGGAGCTTACCTTAGTCGTATTCTTACTATACTGAGACTACAGGGCTGCGGTGGTAGCTACTTAAACAGTCTATGACAACAGAGACCTACCACTAGTAAAAGTAGATAGAAAGGTGAATAGTAACACCAGCTATTTTTGTATGATTAAATAACTGGAATAATATATGTGAAACCCAATTTACTTTGTCTCATATAATATCATTACGCTACGCTTCTTCCCTCGCTGCAACTTTACTTCGGCGGAGGAATGTCCGTCCGCCGCGAAAGCGCTGGTATTTGTTAATTTATGAGCACGTGTATTGCCGTGTAAGTAAAGCGAATGCATCTATCTTTGTTTGCGCGCGGCACTAACGTTGCGCTTTGTTATTTATGTATGGGGTAAACTTAGGTTGGTGACGGGGGCGGGGGACGGGGTCGATTCCGAAAAACGCGAATTCAAAGGACCTTTCCTCCTTCCCGCGCTGTTATTTCGCTATCTTGCAAACTTACGGAACACTTTGCGAGAACAGAGTCTGAATAAGAAATGAAAAATAACTCACCGCGATACGTTTAGAGCGCTTTATGAAAGAGGGCCGCCACCGGAGGACGGTTTAGGGCGGAGCGAGGTTGTTAAAGGAAGCCGACAGGAAAATTGCTCTTTGCGACCGTATTTTTTAAAGTCAAGGTTTGTCTTTTGTTTTGTTGGAACACATTCAGATATTTGAGTACACTCGGAGTTTGCATTACATTTTGCAACCAAACATACAATTTTATACTTAACTATAAAACATAAATAAATAAGTTAAGGTTTTATGTTACAATTTAATATGACAATTTATAACATATTCCTACTGTTTATTATAGAAGAAATAAAATTTTAAATATTGAACATACATTAAGGCGTTGATGAAGGAAGGAGCTTCGAACCAAGGATTAAATTGTTATATTAGACAGTAAAGAAAATAGATAATCTATAAGTTACACCTTTAATTTCATTAACATATAACTAACACACGCATTGAGTTCCATCTCACATCATGTTAAGTGACAGTAAGATAGTGAAACATGCTCTGTAGAGTACTTTAGATGTTATATGTTAACAACAGGTATACAGTAATGCTGTTATGACCGCAGATTAATCAATGTGAAGCATATATACCTCCGTACTCCTAAGCAAGCGGTTGTCTGTTATGTCATGGAAGTGCTTAAAAGTACAGTTAAAAGTCAATAAATATAAACGATTTAAAGTTAATTTGTAAGTATTTTGTGGGTGTTACTTTTTACCACTATGCGTCTAATAACCGACTGGTGGTATTTATAACAGCGGCGCGGCGGGCGGTAACTGCACTTCGCTGTGATTTATGGAGCGAACGTCTTGGACTTAAAGATGAATTAAGAACTTGCGGAAGCTGCTGTATTATTTAAACTTGATGTCGAGATATTTTGTATTGATTTACTAAATAACTGGTGGTAGGTCTCCGTTGTTGGAGACCGTTTAGGTAGATAGCACTGCAGCTTCTATTTTTGCTCCCGAATATTAATTTGCAAATATCACTGTGGAGGGCGCTGTAGCTTGTGAATCTACTGAGGTCTCGAGTCTTAACATCCTATGTCTCAAGGTGACGAGCGTAATGTGGGGCAGTGTATATAATCCTAACTAGCGCCACGTTGTTATAAGCAAGTGTTTCACTCAAAATCCCGTGAACGTCCCGCTCGTCTCGTCGCTTCGTTGAATATAAAAAAACTCCATGGATAAAGAAACGTATTGGTGCTGCTTTGACCCTTTGGGTCTAATCATTCGTCTTGTAAGTCCGGAGGAGAAAGAAAATAGCGGCAAAATACTAAGGCGTTATTTTATTTTTTCGCATTTCAGCAAATGAAATATTATTCCATGTAATGTTAATGACAGAATAATGCAACGATCTACATTAAAATTGTCACTCTTTGATTTCTTCTCGTTACATATACTTGTGTGTATGTAATTCGTATGCTACTTGCAACACTACCGCAATTTATCACCGTCCCCCTCGTACCCCCCAAAAAAAGTGAGACAGCTGCGGGCTTAGCTTATCTTAACTCAATTATCGCCTGAGCACGTTAAGTTTATTTGTTCCAGTGCGTGCACTCAACAAATTACAGGCGAAATAAAGAGTTGTGTTTGTGTTATTCAAGTTTGTGCAGACGGTACCGCTTCGTTTCTAACTACGTTATCGCTTAGTGTTCCTCATGATTATAACGATTTTGTGACCTTTTAACATTTAATCAATTAATTTTATAAAAAAAAGTTTATCGTTAGTAACGTTCTAATCAAACGCTGCCTTTCTTTACCTTTTCTCTTGAAACTTCTGACTTGTACTAAACTAATAATCAATTTTTTTTTTATTAATATACCGTTTCAGCATGGTTTTAGACAAATATATTTATTTTGTATTTTTTTTTAATTAAGTCTATACAAATGTTTATTTAAAAATTTTATGTAAAGCTGGGTTTTAATGGTTATCTCCATAATAGATTTTAAAGTTATAGGAATAGTATTTTTGAACTTATAATGATCTATTGTCGACCTTACAGCGTCTACAAAGTGTATGTATGCATCACAATCATTTAAATCACAATTACTTAGCGGTAACTTTATAAAAGACGAAAAATGCCGGCCTGCTGTAATAAAGCAAGTAAATGAAATAAATCATTTAAATGTTAATATAGAGGCAAATGTTTAAGTATATGTATGGGCTTTGACTTGGTAAGTTCCTCTAGTGGTCATTTATTAGCTTTTCACCGGAAGTCGTATGGTAATACCTCGTTGTTTCCGTCTCTTGCTATAAATTCCGGTGCTCTATGAAAAATTACAATCTCCCTCGGAAACTAAAAGTTGGCACCGTTAATCCTTACATTAGAGCTGGTACGGAATGTGTTAATTTCGGGACTGCATTCCCTTCATCCACATGCCTCTAAATAAAACAATTGAATTACAAAGAACGTATGTGAACAAAGATGCTCCGCGAACTCGAGAACACCTCTACTTCATTATTAACTTCACGTAGAAGTTCTTTGTCCTGCATCATTATATGTACAATCGATTGTTTAATATATTACTTTTTCAGATAGTACTCAACAAGAAAAAACTAGAGAGTTTTTAAAGAATATATCTTAATAAAACGTAAAGGTTATTGTTTAAACATCTTCACATAACCATAATCTTAATATATGCCTCACAGACCGCTGTAAGGGATTATATTAAGACCATACTGATGGTATGTCTTTATTACCCGAAATTTTGAGTAGGTACCACCGCAGCTTCTATATCTGCCGCCAAACAGTACTATGTTCCGGCATAAAGGGTGCTGTAGCTAATGAAACTACTAGGTTAAGGAGACAACATCATAAAGAGACGAGCATAATATGATGCTTCGTATTTCATATTAATAAGCACTTGGTTGTTATGTGGAGGAATATCTATAAACTAGTAACACGTTATGGGAGAGTTATCATTAGATGAAAGTCCCAGTCCCCCCTTCGTTTAATCAAGAAAAAATTGCAACAGCAAATTATTAATAACGATTATAAAAATAGTTTTAAAAAACAATTTACCTGCTCTTAGTCCTAAAGATTTTAATATATTTTGAATAGATGTTAGTAACAAAGGTTTTCATATGTTATATAGGAATATACTCCATAAAACACGCAGGCGAGGAGTTGCAAGTTCCTATAACTTTATTTAAGTTGCTACTATAAATCTTATGACTTGCTAAAACGTTTTTATATGGAGTATTTTATTTATATTTTATTTTAAAATATTTAATTAATGAAAGTGCACGATATTCCTTAATTTTCATAGAAATAATTTCAATGTATAATTTTCATAGATTATTTAAAGCTATGTAATTGTTACTTGGCTCATTTTTTATAGTTTTGAGTGCATATGTTCTTTAGCTCGATAAGTATTTTTTTTGATATTTCTATAATGAAACACATTAGGTTAATTTGCTCCGAACCCCGTGCACTCAGCACTAAGTTAGTGCGGACGTGAGAATTGTTTTGGCTCTCGCGCTCGCATTGAGTTTCTTGTAAGGTTTTCCCCCCAGTTGTTTGTAATGCAATTACAGTTCAGTGTTCACAATGATTGCAAATTCCTTTGCGAATAATGAATCACGATTACATCCTGTTTCGTTCTACGTTTTAACACTTAAAAACAAATTGATACCAAGGAAGTGGCATTCCCAAATGCTGCAAAAACTCTAATCAGTATGAAGAGGATAAATGATACATTTAAGTTACTACCTTACTTGGTCACCACTGATTATTACATCTATAGTAATAGGTTTCCGTTATTCAAGACCTAAGTCCACCGTAGCCCTTATATCTGCATTTAAACAGTAGAGTGTAGAGATATTAGTGTGTTCCGCTTTGAAGAATAAAGAGGACTAAAATGACTTAACATCTTATGTCTCAAGGCGTCGAGCACGATGTGGCGCTGTGTATGTCATTATAACAAGGGTCACGTTTTTCAGGGCAGGCTTATCATTTTCCATCAAGGGAACGTCTCTCCCTTCTTGTCACTTCGTCAAAAGACCCTTTCCATATATTATAAGAATTATTGTAAATCTCTTAGTTTTCGTTATTAATTTAAATGATAATATTACCCTGTATTTTAATTTGCTGAAACAAATCCTTTCTTTCTTCGGTCTTTTTTTAAAGTTTTTAATTTGCTGAAACAAATAAGATAATTTTTAACTTCTTTTAATCGCCACTCATACCGAATAGGATATTCTTATTGTACTTAAAATTGCATACACTATATAAAGCTCATAAATTCTTTAGTAAAATTGCTAATATTCCTAACTGTTATGTGTCGCCCGCGCAGGCGTAAACTCATGCGATCTTTTAATTATAATGTTCGCCTGGAGACATGATTCCGCAATAATCTTCAGTACTTCAGGGGCTCATAGAAATGAACTCTAATGGGAGAACATAACATAGACTTAGAAATTGTAGTTTCGCTTAGTTAGTCCATATGTATTCTGGTTACGTTTAGCGTGAAAATTACTAACACTAGATTTAGCTTGTAAGAATCCCTTGCTGTTATATATTTATTTATACCATTACAGGTAGATTAAAAAAAACGCTGTTTACCCTTTCATCAGAATTGGGTTCCTATATTTATATATTGATGTACATAATAATCATCATCAGCTAATAGAAGTCGACTGCTGGATAGGCCTTCCCCAAAGATTCGCACATCGATCGGTCCTGCGCTGTCCGCATCGCCGGACTTTGGAGATTTCCATTTGTAGGCATTTATATGGGGGATTTGGGCGATTCCTCACCAGGCTAGCCGAATGCGGGTTGGTGAGAGACAGGGCCTCGTTTGTTGATTAGCGGCGTGCACCACGAGCAGGTGAGGTTGTCTTGCGTCCTGTGAGTTGTTGTGCGAGACCTCTTACACCCCTGTACTTAAACAACCTAGTTTTTATTACAATTGCTGGGACTCAAGCTTTACTCTAAGATGGATAAGCCAAGGGCGGTAGTAGCATGAGTACGTCTTTTACCGATCCTGATGAAATCTTTACACATTATTTTTACAAAACTCTTCAACTAGCTCCAAGAGAAAACTTAATACGTATCTGACTTCCCAACTTCTATCCGGATGGTATGGGATGGCTGAGAAAGAAGAATTTGATGGGACTGAAGAAATAACGACTGGGGTTACTCGGTGTAGCCAAACCGTCGCTTGATTTTGTTTATTATTTTAATATTACTGTTATATTAATCTATTACATTGTAATTAACTTACAGCTCCACCAATATCGTAAGCTTGTGGAACAAAGGGCTGCCCAGTCGTTGTCTAATTAACATTCAATTGGGCCACAATAAATTAGTTCTCGGCGGGGGCACCTTCATTCGTAACACCGCAACTCTGTGGTTTGGAGCATTAAGTAAGCTTCTGATTTCTCAGCTGTAATTTCGGAATGTTTACTCGAAATGAATGGAACTATATAAATTTAAGCCTGAGAAATAAATGTATTCCTAAAAATAATGGATTTACATTCACATCTATTTAAACATTAAGTGAAGCAAATCAGAGATGTGATAGTAAATGATACTCTTTATACTAAGCAGGTATATCTAATATGGATAAATATTTACATATAAAAAGTCTATTACAATTTTAGTGTACTGTTTCTAAAGCAACTGTATTTATAACTTTATTGCTCTTTTCACGCAGTTTGTACAATGAAACTTGATGTGAATGAATTAAAATTCATTCACATGATAAAGGATTTCGAAAATAAATGTAATTCCAAGTATGCTTTAATGTGAACATGATCTTAATATATTTCTTTCTATTTTTTCCACATATTTAATTTTTTTCTACTTTATCCAGCATCACTATGTATTTCATCGTTCTGCTAGTTGTGTGTATGGTTTTAATTCAATTTTAAATTGTTATCAGATCCACAGGGAGCGTCCCTGCGAAGTTTGCATAGTCAAATGCCGGAAGCGACATTCTCCGTTATTGCCCTCTGAGCAAATATACTATATACCCGCTTGCCTGCCCAGTTTAGTTGAGATGCCGTTTGTCGGGTTCCCAGCGACCGCCTCCGATTCTTAACATCGGTAACGACTATTTTAATTAAGTGATCTTTCGACTATGTACATAAAGGCATACTGTAAATTAACTAATTAATATTATTAATTGTTGACAAACCGTGGTTTTTTCAATACGTACTATGTAACTTTTTCTGAACTTGGCTATTCTGAAGACATGATAAATAGAATAAAAAAAAAGTAACTCAATCCTTTGATATCGATATCGATGTGGGATCTTTGTGGGATTTTTATTATCAATTAGTTTCTGACTATCCATTACATTAAGGTGGTTTTTCAACTTTTAAAAATTTTGATGGGGATTATTAAGACTATTTTTCGGATATTATCAAAAATAATCATTGCATATAAAGAAGCGTTTAGGTAAAAACTATTATATCGGTAGTACAAAAGAGTTGTTTAGCTTAAAACAGTACTCGGTTAACTATAAAATATTAGTTTAACTAGTTTTTTTATTTATGGTGATGTTTGCGCTGTAGTTTTAATAACAGACAACTTTTGCGACTTCATCGGACTCGGCGCTTGAGGATCTGGCATCCGCGAGCTAGAAAGTTCAACTAGTAATTATACCTGAACAGTCATTAAATAAATGAATTACAAACGTGTTATTCTTAGTAGTGAGCATAAAACACTAATAACAGCGTACAGTAAACGTTGGGTTACACGAGTAATTAATGAGTTATCTAGTTTTTAAATAGTAAAGTGCGAACCATTTTATACTGTTGCTGCGAATGAATGGAAACGGATGCATGCGCGTGGCATTCACCTTTCTGCACGGATCATTATGAACACTGTGCCGCTGTTATTGCATAGGTACATTTACCTTTTATCGCTCAAGATATTTTAACGGCGCTGTGCTTAGCGTTTGCTGTATTACTGGGGTAACGAGACTCAACATCTTATGTGTCAGGCGTCGAGCGCAATGTGGTGGTGCAGCAAGGTCATTCTGACTAGAGCCGCGTTGTTATGCGTATGCGTTTCACTTACCATCAGGTGATCATTCCGCTCGTCTCGATGCTTAATTAAAATAAAAAGACAATTTTGGTGGGCTTAAAAATAGGACTGTTCGTTATTCTGTGGACTATTTCATTATATAATAACCATTTGTAAAGTTCATTCAAATAAATATCATAGTTAGAACATAGCAGATGGTCGGTCTCTGTTATCTGTGTCTCTGTTACGTATGTATCACCGCAGCTCTTATTTCAACCGCCAAACAGTAGTGTGCAAACATTACTGCGTTCCGGTTTGAAGGGATTTTACATCTTATGTCTTAAGTTTACGAGCACACTGTGGTGCAGTGTATATCATCCCAAAAGGCGTTTCACTTACCATCAGGTGAACGTACGACTAGTCTCGTCGTTTCCTAAAATAATAATAAAACAAATGTTGAGACTGGATATGATAAACATTATGTAACAGTACAGTCAAGTATTTGAATTAACTGTAATATTTCTCTACAGTAATTGATAATGCGATATCCTCCAACGATTATGTTTTTTATTATTTCTATTGCAGTTACTTTGGAAAAGTTTAATTCTGTACTGTACTTCAAAAGTGTTGACAAATCAATTTGTACGGTTGTGCGCGCTTTACGTTTCGTGGACCTCCACATCGTGAGTGTGAACTACTGCAAAAAAAAATATTATAAGGACACCATCATATTCCAAGACGACAAATTTCTGTGGATACTGCGAAAGAAAATCCCAACAGGAAGAGTGCGAAGATGCTGAAGTGAAGTGCAACTCCCATGTAATATTTTATTTTTCATATGTTTGCAGTAGGAATAGAGCAGTGGTGTTATAGCGGGATATCACAATTTAAATTTAAGTTATTAAATAATTTTTAGTTTAAAAAGCAGCTAAAAGAAACTTCTGTAACTGCTTTTCTTGTAGCTTTATTGCAAAATGTATTTCTTATTGAGATCATACAGATGATTTTGGACTTTTTGATAAGACGCTTATTTATATGCAGCTTAAGTGTGTGTCGGTTTGTCGCCGATAGCTTATTGGTTTGTTGCGTAACAGTCGTCAGCCAATGGAGTGAAGTTGTCACGGAATGCAAGTAATAATTATAAGATTGTTTATAAACAAAATATTCACCGATATAATATAGATATTCAGAATAATAATCACAATTCATAATATCTACAACAGCAGTTAATTCTGTTGACGGCCGGGCTTTTACTAGTTAACTTACAACAGAGATATTAAACATAACATTAAACGCCGACGTTATGCTTTGTACTAGCAATTTTATAAAGTTTATTAATTTTTTGTACCCGCAGTTTTAAAACTAAATTTGCAAACTGCAGTTTAAATTAACTTTTCTGACAAAACTACTACGTCGAGGTCGAGAATATATAATGCTAGTTTTTGTTATGTTAGCTTGTCCCGGGGTCATCCGTCCATAACAACGCGGCGCCAGTTAGGATGATAAATACTGCACTACATAGCGTTTATCGCCTGAGACAAGCTGAGTCTGGTTACCTCAATAATGACACTAGCTATAGCGCCCTTCAAACCGAAATACAGTAATGTTTGCACACTACTCTTTGGCGACACAAATAGGCGCTGCGATGGTACATACCAAGACATTCATTCATTCATAACAGCTAATTTACGTCCCCACTGTTGGGGCACAGCCCTAACCTCAATATGAGGGCGATGAGGCCATAGTTACTACGCGGGCCTAATGCGGATTGGTGATTTCACACCCACCTTAATATAAATTCTAATTCATATGCAGGTTTCCTCGAGATGTTTTTCTTTACCGTTTGTATTTCACTGTTGTTACTGAAGTCCATAAATGTACATATATATTAAAGTCATTGGTACATGCCGAGATTCGAACCTGCGACCTTCGGAATGAAGGCCGCACGCTCTAACCATTAGGGCAGAGAGCTATCAAGACCATACCAAGAGGGTCATCTGCAATCGAGGCCTACTAGTAGTGGATGGGAATACGAAATATTTGTCGCGTAATTTGAACCAGATATTTTTCTTAAAAATGATATCATTGTATATACTCTTTATAATTTAATCCTTTTTGTATCTTAATATATCACTCGCTATATGTCATATAGCATAAAATTATTATGTCAATAGAGGTCAAAAGTTTGATTTTTTTATCAATCTGCTTTGTGTTTTAGTTAATTTGTATTCAGTGGATTTTGTCATATTTGATATATATATTACTGGTGTGTATGTGATGCATCAGAAAGAATGCGCCGGCGTCCACCATGCGTCACCCTGTATCGGTGGCCACTTGCCGGCTGTTAGCGGACTTCATATGGTAATACCGCTTCCTTCCCCGTACCGTGAGCGCCGTAAATTACACGCCAGCGCCCGGGCTTGCCGCTGAAAAATTACCAACTATTACGGAAGCATTAACTCAGTTCCCTGGATGCGATAATTGCAGTTTTTAGCATTTCGTCCGCTACAATCGGTGAGCGAAGCACGAGCCGCAAGTTCATGAGCTGACATCGACTTTGAACCTTGTATTCATAGCTACAAAGATCTGCTGCAATTGATAGAATATAGTTGAATTAAGTACAAGTTGTACTTTAAAAGCAAATAAAATTTGGAGATTGTACGCCGATATACCTTCCGCAGCATCTACAAGTAATCGATCTCACACGAGATTAATAATATTAAAAGCTAACTTTTCGATATCAATACAACCATAAACAAAAACACTGTCTGTATTTTATGAAGTACAAATTACAATTTTTAAAATAATAATAAAATAGGCTAAAAAATATCGTAGAAACAAAAAAAAAAACTAAAAATTGGGTCGACTGCTTGCTTCATAATGATGCCAAAGCCCACACAAATACACAAATATACGAGTCGTAACCTTGTTTTTTGCATTAATGTATGTTGGGAACAAACCTTAATATTCCTTCAGCCTCTGAATTACACGTGTGCGCGTGTCTAACATAATTAATAATTTAAATAAAATAACCGTTCGGTACTACTAACAATTTATAATTATTGCACAAAATAACATTCACATGTTTCATAAAAAAAACAAACTTTTTTTGTAAGATAGCCTTACACTTCAATCGTCGCCAACAGACTGTCGTGAATCGAGCGATCATTTCTGACACGATTCCACTTCCCCCTCCTAAAACTAAACTGGTATGCCGATCGGTCCATTGATCCGATTCTGACAATAACAAGTAAACAAGTCAAAAAGTTACGTATTTTATAAATTTTTGTAGACATTAAATAAATAAAATTCCAACAGTAAATATTGATAACATTGTACCTTTCAGCAAAGGTCAAAGTTATAGTTTGTTTATTTTAAATATTTTTTTTTTAATTTAAAAAACATGATTTGTAAAATGCAATAATTGCATTTTCTTATGATTACATATAAAACGAAATAATGGAAGTTACTATAATTTCCATTATTTTGCTTGTGTTCAGTTTAATGGTAAATATTTTCAAATTACGTTTATTTATATAATATTTATTCTATATGCACGTCATCATCATTTTAGTCTATTGCTGGCCCCTACTGAACATAAACCCACCCAATCAATTTCCGAGGTGAACAATCCTATGCCACTTGCATTCATCGACTCCCTACGATCTTCATCAAGTCGCGATTTCTTGTATGTATAATGTAATGTTAACCAAATGTCCTAACAATTATAAGACCCCTCTTCGTAAATACATTATCATCAGCTGATAGACGTGCAATGCTGGATATAGGCCTCCCTCAAAGATCTCCACATCGAATCCATCCTGCACCGCTCGCATCTAGCTGCTTCCCGCGACCGTCTCATATCGTGGGACCACCAAGTTGGGGGCCTACCAACACAGCATCTTCCGGTACGCGGTTGCAGTCACGGCACCTTATTTCCGCAGACTGACTATATTCAAAGATATGCGAGTTCTACGAATCGGTTAACGGATCGTTTGATCTGTAATAAGAGATAGTCAAATAGGTACAGTGTAAATGAAAAAAAAAACATTATTTTACATGTAGGTATTTAACTTTACCCTATATTTTTACTGACGGTAGTACACGCCGGAGACTAGTCTGCCGCCGAACAGTAGTATGCAAACATTGCAGCGTTCCGGTTTGAAAAGCGTTGTAGCTAATGAAATTACTACGTTTCAAGGGGACGAGCACAATGTGCTGCAGTGTGTACCATCCTAACTACCGCCACTTTGGACATGTGTATTACTTACCATCAGATGATCGTTCTTTTAATCTCGTCTGAAAAAAAAATATATCGCTCTTATATTTCTTTAATCGATAAAGGGATGATTCTAGCGAGTTTTAAATCTACCCCGTCATACACATATGTACATCCAAAATGTATTTATAATCTTTGACTTTGGTCGTATCTTAATACCCGCTGTCCATCCATTTAGTTTCCAATTTTCTTATCCTTTGACTGTGGACCGCACCTAATTGTAGCTTTGGGGCCCTGTTTGAAATCATTATAAATTTACATAACTCTTCTCTATGAAGTAATTTAAACGTGCGTTTGGGCTGGAACTCTTCTCCAAAAGTTACCATGAGTCTCATAATAATTATCTGTTTTTAGTAATTTAGCAGATATCTGCATTAAGATTTCTTCTCTTTCAAATTCCTATTACAGATAGTTTTTATGTATCTCCAAAGCTGTCAAAGCTTCAAGATATCTGTATGAACAATTTACTTAGACACCTTAACGTTGTGTTGACTACTTCACATAGCATTCATTATTAAGAATATTTTTTTCTGCCATAGACGTAGAACGATTGAACTTAAATGGTATTAAGGGTGAATAATGGCCTATGTCCAGCAGTGGATATCTATCGGCTGATGATGATGATGAAGGTGAATATCTTTATACAATATTTCTAAAGCTATAAGTCTGTGCAGTATAGTGATATATGTAGTGTTCGGAGGCCTTCCACAAAGTGAACCGACAATGACAATCGCGGAAACCCACTGGATGCGAGCAGCGTGGGCCCGATCGACGTGGAGATATTTGGGGGAGGCCTATGTCAAGTAGTGGACGTCTATCGGCTGATGATAAAGTCTGTGCAATTTGATTCAGTCCGTGGCCACACGCGGACTGTTCCTGCATCCTTTGACTATACCGCTCTTTGTCAGTTAACATTTTTCTGGGTCATCCTCGTCTATAACAGCCTTTGCAGTACCGATTTTTGCATTCTTTTTTCATTTGGAATCGGAAATGAAAACAGATTTCAAATTTAATCTATATATACGATCCCGCCACATACGCGTACAAAGCCATGTGTTAGGAACTTTTTGTAATATTTGTCAAGGATAGTTTCAAATTTGAACTGTGTACGGCATTCAGTTCGCATATAAATCTCTATACGCTGTCAAACTCTCGCGTTGATATTTAGTTCGAAGTGTCGCTTTAATGAAAATAATGATTAATGCCTACGTTGCTACTCACTACCGTATTAAATACAATATTTGTATATTGTAGAAAATTTCGTTGTATACTTTTATACTG
This sequence comes from Ornithoptera priamus, assembly GCA_029034505.1. Taxonomy (NCBI): domain Eukaryota; kingdom Metazoa; phylum Arthropoda; class Insecta; order Lepidoptera; family Papilionidae; genus Ornithoptera; species Ornithoptera priamus. Next base: position 516,513 of record JARDWD010000636.1, on the reverse strand, counting down.
GACGATAGAATATATATAATACAAACGTTGCAGGTCTGTAGTGTAATACAGGCTAAATAAATCTTATGAATTCTTATTGTTATCTACGTATAATAATGATTCCGTTATTTTCACTGCTACGTACTATTCTTTGCATCGACACAGACTCGCATTTTCACTGAATACACCTTTGAAATTTGTAAAATAACAATTCTTCTCACTAACGAATGCGCTATAGCCACGATCTCGTATACATATGTTTGTCATGACAACTACAAAACAGATCCCATCTTGTTTACTTTCGGAGCCTGTCGTGTTCTGTGTTCTGTTACTGTTTCGCATACAGGTGGTTTAGAGTACTACTGTCTGTTAATACAGATGAATAGTGTCAACAGGTTAGAAAATACAATTAAAAGTACTATAAAATTTTTATGTGAATTCACTTATTTTCTGTGATCTGGAACAATACGACTATCTCAAATGCTGATTCTCCCACGGTGTATCAGCTACCTACAGGTTCCGGTTATCGCTTACCATTACGGTAAACGTATAATAATTTCACCATATTAACAACAAAAAAATTGTTACAAAAGTCGCTTGCTATAATCAGGCTGATTTACATATTTTAACATTGTTAAGTTTAACAAGAGAATATTTTTTTAACATTAATTAAGTACGTCAAAAATAATGCGAACCTCGATAGGGTGGGTAAGTGCGTCTAATGCCGAAATTTCTTTTTTCTAACCTATGTTAACATCTATCAAAATTCTGTACTTAATCCTGATGAGCATTATACTGATATATCTTTGCTTTAGTCTGCTTTAAAAGGCAGACGGAAATAGTCGTGGTTACGAAACAGACGGAAGTAGACTGGCATCACATCTGCTAAACTTTTTAACTTTGCGCAAGAGACCCGACTGTTTTGGGAGTTAACAGCCATCCGTCAGGCATGAAGAGGTACGAAAAGAAGGATTTATATATAGAGAAAGACTGGAGACAATGTGGGAGGAATGTGTTTAAATAATTAGGAGTACAGAATAATATACGATAGAATTGAATAACCATATCTAGTTCATTCAGAGTCGGAAAAAGATTGTGTAATTCAGAAGCAAAATACGAACACTAAAAAAATTTTTCGGTAGATCACATCTTTTTAAATAATTTTACTTGAAGGTCAATGAAATTTCCTATAACGGTAGAAAGGGTCCATAAAATACGCGGACGGGCGAATGACAGAAGTACATCCCGGCAAATGGAGTCGGTATTGATCGGTAAACAAAAATGTCTCTGTCGCCTATCCCAATTAGAGTTGACATTGATTCGGTCTGCAGTCGGCGGATGGCTAGCCCCAAAATAACCGCGGCCGGTGTCGATCGATAGGGCTGCTGCAGCTCCCTGCAAGCTTTATGGGCGGATACGGCTCACGGCAGCACGGATTCTCCGTTCACCGGTCTTTATATAACAGTATTCATACAATCGTTACATACCACTTCTAGTGTATGTGTGATACACTACACATACTTTTTTATTGAAATTATTTTTTTTATATCCGTCGAAGCAACTAGTCCTTCACCTGATGGTAACCAATACGTCTAACCTTAACAACGGGACGCGAATTAGGATGAAATACAGTACACAACATTGTGCTCGTCGCCTTAGTACATAAGATGTTAAGTCTCATTTTCTAGTAATTTCACTAGCTATAACGCTCTTTAAACTCAAGCATAAAACACTACTGTTTGGCGGTAAAATTAGGAGTTGCAGTTACTACACCTAGGTGATCTCCAGCGACCTAGATATGGTAGGGCGCCGTTACCAGTTACGGTCTTAGTAGGTACCACGGCAGTTATCCTTTGTTTTAAGGTGAAAAACACAATGTGTTCCGGTGTATATCGTCTTAACTAGCGCCTCAAACCCTCGCTTGTCTCGTCCCTTTGCCGAATAAAGAAATTAGTTAATTAAAATAAAAATACGAAAAAAACTTAGTTGCTATGGACACTTGATCCCAATTTCATACGTCGTTAAACGATAATAGAGAGGTGAATAGTAAAGCGTGTTCGTCTAGACTACTCCGGCTCTCGTATATTAATAGACGGAATATAGCAATGTTATCGCGGCAGATTTAAAATATGTGATTGGTGGTTAGCCAGGTGAACTTGGAAAAATCTTATCACCAACCAAACTTCACAGCTTGTGTCCCCATGGTCGAACTATGTTTACTAAGCAAATGGTTAGCTGCTGCATTACCGGAGCAGTTAGTATTTATTTATCATCATTATAGATTTTTCTATTTTATATAGCTTTGTGTTTCATAACATACTGATGGTAATCATAAATACAGTCTTTGATATTAAAGCTCCTTAGATACTCCTTTCCGCCTCCTAAAGACTCCAAAATTAAATTTGGATAGAATAGAATCTCTGTCTAATCTATTCTAATTCTTAATTTTTCATCATTATTAATAGTTATTACGATAATAACATAATAAAGCGTTTGTTTAACAAATGTATAATGGGTTAAACATTTTTTTTCAATTCTACAAAATTAGATTTTAACTAAAGAAACGACGAGGCGTACAGCGGTTCGGCTGATAAAGCGTTACCCTGTGTACTGCTGAAGCCCAATACGTTTTTTCTCCATTCACGAGTACAATATTCCACTTCTGAATATTGACATTAATGAAGTGAATATCGTTACACCGGACGAAAATAAAATGTTCATTTCATTATCACGCTGATTACAAAGCTTTCAAAAGCTTTTGTTTTATTTTAACTTCATTTGATTCACACGAAACTCACTTCATTTTATGCGCATGGGCGTCGAACTTGAATTTGGTAATTTACATCATAATAAGCACAACAAAGCGAATTTGTGCGAAAGCTTTTCAATTTTTTTTTCTTTTCATAGTGTATATTACATTTTAATGAAATTGATAAGTAAACTTTTCTGTGTATTTTTCGTTAGTATTATGTTTTTGTTATTTTCACAGCGAACACAAATAGTGAGGTCCTCACACAATGCAATTTAACCTTAAAGCCTTTAAGAGCAAAAGTGGCTTGAATGCTTAAGTAGAACTATAAAAGTTGTTGAGTGTGTACCGTATTTGCTGTAACGTCTTTGTGATGGCCCATTACTCGCACGTTGATATCCTCTTACTACATTCCTTCTCGTGCAGTAAACATGATATCAGAAGATTCTTTGTGCTGTGGTGAGTTGTTATAAGAGATACGAATTTACTCATAAATTGTATGTTTTCTAAGTCTAAACAGTGCATTTAAACCTATTGTTTACTGACATGTTTTCCGGTTCGTAGTGGGCTGTAGTTAGTAAACTTTGTCTAGTACTTTTTTGTATAAATCCGTTCTGATTTCGATGATTGTAATTATTCTCCTATTACTGACAAAAAGGCCATGATAGAAAATTTGTGGCAACAGTTTTATCTCTTATTTAAATGTTCCTAATGAATATGTTTTATGGTTGTGTGTGCAATAATTACAATAAAACTGTAAATTACTATACATTTTCCTTGTCCATATCTAAGAGGGCATGTTCAGTTCAATTAAGTTAAAGTTTCTGCCCTTCCTTATAATACGCTACAGTTAGCAGAAAATTCTTTGAAACGTTTGCACTGTACACTATACGACTCGTATTATTCTTTACTTAGAAATATTATATAAAATAAATTTTTGTTATGTAGAAATATATATTTATTTTCGCGTGGCTTGAAATATAGAAAAGACTTTTATATTACTCTTTAAAAGTCAGAGGTAAGATAAGCTTTAGGACGATATTAATAACAGATTAACAAAATAACTATCAGAAAACGAATTTCGTAACATCAAGTTAGCTCTTTGCGGTATTAATATTGGTTTGCAGATGCCGCTAATCGATAAGTTGGGTCTATTTCGGACTCTAGGCGGAATATACCTGGTAGTATTTAACTACGGTCCATATCAATGAGATGATAGTTTTTTTTTACGGAGCGACGAGACGAGCGAGACATTCACCCGATGGAACGTAACAACGTGGGGCTGGTTAGGATGATGTCTACAGTACGTGCTCGTCGCCTTCGGGACATGATGTTAAGTTTCGTTATCCCAGGAATTAAGCCCCTAGCCACAACGCCCTTCAAACCGAAACAGTACTGTTTAGCGGCAAAAATAAGAGCTGCTGTGGTATTTATTAATACGCTCTACGGCATTAGTGTTCTTCCACCACGGGAAGTGAAGTTTGTGTTATACATTACCATATAGCAATCGAGGCTACGTAGATGACTGTAATATAAATAATAGGTAAAAGACATCAAATGTTAAATTTAATGAATTATATCGTTTTAATTCCCTTCGAACCTCGAACAGTAAATCTTAAACTTTTGCTTGTCCGGCAGGAATAAACTATGCGGTACTTAGCGCAAGAAATAAGTAATTTAATAATTTTTTTAAAACAAACACGTTCTTTCTTATAATTAAAAAAATAAATAAAATAATGATCCGTCGCAAACGTGGTGTATAAAAAATCAGCGGAGGACCCTATATGAAAAGTATATGAATGGTGTAAAAATGAGAGAACACCCAGTCCTATCCCTCGCGTAAAATAAAACCGCACGGAAAATATTCATTCAGTCGGATTTGTAAATGCTGCTTTTCAACAACGCAGACCTGATTTCGTTCGCCGTTTTCTGCATGTTAAATGTTTGTAGCGAAATGGACCAGCCACCATCGTACTGGCTTTTATCTCGTGAAATGTAAACATTAAACCACCGGTAATCAAATGGTTCCTTGTTATTTGTCTGCGGTTTTAACAGAATCGTATCATCAATAATATGTTAGTCATACATAATAAAAGATATTTTTTTTTTCACATTTATAATAACCACCGCTAGTCTCTAGTTTATTTATTTATTATTAAGAAACCAACGGCGTTATTATTAACAAATTTTACAAATATTTAAAGGTTATGTATACGGCTAATATAAAGGTTCCTTTGGACCTCTTATTAGTCCGTTGGTATGCGCAGATAGATAGCTAAAATTATAGGAAGGAAAGGTTAGAATAAAAGAAAAAAAATAAGTTAATCGATGCTATAAAATACTAATTTTCCACATTTACTGTTGTATTAGCCGGTAAAAATATCTAGATGAAGAAGACAAGCAACAATACACAAGTAGATATCATAATTTAATCGATAAGTTGGCGTGCGTATAGCAACATGGAATATTATTTGTTGTTCAGTCTTATCGGAACGTTTCAACGTGTTTCTTGAACTTTATGAACTTGAAATTTATTTAAAAAAAAACCAACAATAACCAATTCCTACGTAGACCTTGAGAGCCTGTACAGTCTTGCTTAATATAATGAATTTATTGATAAATTCTTTCACGTTTTAAGTTCCAAGTATACTTATTAATGAAACCTGGTCTCTGTAGAAGTCGTCGTTCACATCTTTCTATATAGTTACGTATTCCGCAGATTTACGATTCGATATGTTACTCGGAAGAGTTAAGTGCATTTCGTTTTAAAGTGGCGTCTATTAGTCACCAATACCCAAACCGGGACAAAGAGTGGGGACCGCTTTACCGGCGACGTGCATTGGAAACAAATAAAACAATAATCAAACTGAAATCTTTCCGTCTCTCCTTAGCCGCACAGTTGCCGCACAGTGCCCGCACAGTGCTCTTGGCGATATCGGTACGATCGGTTGCGATTGCTAACGGTTATTGTTTTAAAGTGCTCATATTTCACGATCGCCGGCGAGCTTGTTGTTTCCATGTTCAATTTAAATGTCTGCGCATTTGTTTCTCAGAGCGGTGTTATTGATCTTTTGAATTTCCTACGCTGAATCAAATTGTACTCACATTTGCAATGCTGCTTGTTCAATAATATACATACATTTCTTCTAATCGAGCTGCTTTTAAGCTGTGTAGTTTCTCATGCGTTTCAAACTGGATTTCGGATCTCATAAAAATTAATTTCTCAATATCTGTAACTATCTTTATATATATCCAAGTACGGCTAATAATATTTTCAGTACTAGTTTATAAATAGGAGAGTAAGGAGTCTCGCACAACAATTCACGGGACCCAAGCCAACCTCACCTGCTCATGGTGCACCCTGCTAATCAACAAACGAGGCTCTGGCTCCCGCCAACCCGCATTGAGCCAGTATGGTGGGAAATCGCCCAAATCTCCCTATATGAAGCGAAGCCCTACAAACGAGGCAATCTTTAGGCGGAGGCCTATGTCCAGCCGTGGATACTATCGGCTGATGTAGTAGTTAATAATTATAAGCATTATTTTATCACCTGTAGATATTTATCTTTTTTTATCTACAACGGTTTAAATACTTTACTGGTGGTAGGTCTCTGTTCTCTTAGACTGTGTTGCGTGGTATATTTCTGCACCCAAACAATGGTGTGCAAATATTACTATGTTCCGCTTGTAGGAGTCGTTGCATGTATTGAAATTACTGGGGTAACGAGACTTAACATCTTATGTCTCAAGGTTACGAACACAATTTGGTACAGTGTATTTGGTAATCTGTGCTACATTGTTTTACGCAGGCGTATTATTTACTCGTTTGATGAAGCGTTTCGTTTGTCTGAAATCTTCGTTGAATAAAAAGAAAATTATTTTACAACGATGTTAAATGATTTTAAGGCTAAATGATGGTGAAGCGTACTTTTGCCCTCTTATGTCGACATCCGGACCACGACCATGTTGTTATAGTGATAACATATGGAATCAGACCGGGTTCGTCCGGAAAATAAGCTTTTGAGCAGCAGTTGAACCAGTTGATTTACTCTTAACCTTCTTTTTCTTTTTATTCAACGAAGCGATGAGGCGAGCGGAACATTTACAGAATGGTAAATTATACGTCCACCCATGACAACATGGCACTAGTTAGGATGTTATACACTGCACCACATTATGCTCGTCGCCTTGTGACATAAGTTTTGAATCGCGTTATCCCAGTAATTGCACTGGATCCAGCGCCCTTCAAACCGGAACGCAATAATGTTTACACACTGCTGTTTGGCGACAGATATCGAAGCTACGGTGGTATTAGCCTAGACGGTCTCCGGCGACAGTTACCAATCACCAGGGATCTATCGTAGAAAATTACACTTAATCTTATTTCAAAGTAGATACTATAAAACAATGATAGAAGCAGGTTTATTTGGCTAAGTCTGGTTTAATCCGGTCCGAACCGGCTCGAGCAGCGGCAGCGGCCGGCCGGAGCGCGCGCCGCTGAGCATTGGATTGACGTGCAATTTGTGATCGCACTATGCAGTCGTGTGTTCTTTACTGAAATTGTTCACTTTACTACACGCGCCGTAAGCTGCGATGTAGTCTTTGGAGGTAAAGCGCGCTAGTCTTAAATAAGCCTAATCACGTTTTTTCTTAAGTTCCAAAAGTGCATTCTTCACAATAAAATAGTTTCATACTTTAATTTAATGGAAGACGAAACAATAGCTGAAGAAATAAATCAATAACAAATTTCATGACTTCAATTGGATGCATTTAAAAAAGGACAAGAAAAATATATGAAAAAAAATATATTCTCAGTATAATTTCCATACCAATATATTATTACAGTCGCTAGTGATTACTTCTATTTGCCTTAAATAGATTCTTGGCTTGGTGAAGGAAAGTCTTGCGAGTGGAGGCCGCGTATATATCGCAGAGGTGTACAACGCTGTCGGTCTAAATAAACAGATGACCTCATCAGAGGGTTTGAAGTGGGTGTATGCGAAAAGCTAAGAATCGCATTTGATGCAAGACGTTGGGAAGGCCTATATCCAACAGTGGATTAACAAAAGTTGATGATGATACGGATTCATGGTGTAGAACTAATAATGCTATAGACTAGCGTAGGGTCTCTGTTTCTGACAACCGTCTAGATCTAATTAGGGAAATTACTAAGGTAACAAGACTCGGCATCTTATATCTCAAGACGAAGAGCATAATGTATATCATCCTGACGCCACATTGTTATGGGTAGGATTTCATTTACAATTAGATAAACTTACCGTTTGTCTAGTCCCAATATACAGTAAAAAAAATTATATAAACATTTGAATTCAGAGACTACATATATATATATATATATATATAATTTATAGGCAATTTTATTGGTATATATATATGTAGGATTCTATTCCACTTAAAGTTTCACGAAAGGTACTCTGTTTAATTAGTTCATGCTGTAGTTTTTTTTACACACCTATGTCCAGCAGTGGTCGTCCATCGGTTGAAATGATGATGATGATAATTTTTTTGTTTGTTTGATAATTTCAATGAAAATCTATGAAGCAGTGGCGGGTAAGTGCTAAGCGGATTATAGCGAGCGCTTGCTGTTCCGCGATATGACAACTTAAGTAAACTGCTCATCGTCTTAATGCTCCGGGGCGAAGCTGCCAATGATAGAAAACTGTTAATCGACTGTTAGAAACATCTGCTTGTGAGAGCTCCGCTTACTCTTAGCAGATCTTAATCTTTGTAAAAATATCTTGTATTTTTATTACAATCATGTATTCCACTTTTAGTGGTTATAATCTAAATTATTAAACTTTAATAAATAAAAAGAGTACTAAACACTACATTTTCGCATAGTTTAGAGTTAGCATCTAACCTTTACAAGTTAGTCTGTCGCGTCGGATTCATCTATCTATAGGCTTTACTTTGCCTTGTTTTCTAGAAATTAATGTCTTCCCATAAAGTATGTGCCTTATAAAATCTAATTTAACTAATAATAATAATTATCGCTTAACAGTATATATTTTCGCTTATAGTATATATTTTTATAGTTTTTACTTAGACATGAAATTACAACTCTGTTAAATTCCTTCTTAATTGTGAAAGTGTTAAAATTCTTTGAATTTAGTCGTAAGATTTATCTCAATAATATATAATCATAATATATAAACTTAATGTTTTCGTTACTTTTTCTTAAGTTTTTTTTAAATTTATAATTAAGAGTGTTGAAGGTAAATGTTAACAAATATAATGAATTTTATTAAGTTAAAATATCACTTTGATTCTGTTATTAGGAGTATATTATTCTTTATCCAGGTTACATAAAAGAAAAGTTATGAACGGGCTTCGTAAATAATGTAATATCACTTTAAGCTCGTAATATAAAAATATCAGTGGAATTGTAAGAGAGGGTCGTTTACCACGAACTGTGGCTTTAAAGTTAAACGTAAACTGAGACGGAAGTTGGTCACATTAAATATTTCCGTCGCGACTTTATACTAACGTGCGTTAACGTCTCATACCGCCTTCACATTCAATTGTAGGGAAATTTTCTAAACTTACAACGAGAAAGAAGAGTCAAAAGCTTTCCAAATAAAACAGTTTATGTTATAATTAACAACAATATGAAATTCTTGTTTCGGCAGATGTTTGAATATTTTTAAATTTTTCACACAGTTTGAAGTACGGGTTGACGAGCGTAGAATGATAGTAACGGTCATTAGAAAAGTTGATGGGTTTAACAAGGATTTATTGCAACCTTAGTCGACTTTAACGAGAAATCGAGGTTACAGTTGCAATGGAGACCTTCGAAAGTATTACCCAAGCGATTTCTTCATTTAAAACATTTATTAATATAAGAAAATAACATCGAATCGAATTGACTTTGTGCGCGTATAATAAAATGTTGCTAAAGTTATGTTATCTACTGAATATATGATAAAACACATGAGTAGGTACTACGTCTTGTTTTCAGCTAAGTAGCTCTTCTAAAGTCACATTATGTTAATATGTTATGAAGTACCCACCTAGTTGATATCATTTGTTAATAACACATAGAAGTCAAATACCCACGTATATAACAGGTTAATTTAAAAATACAGTGAAATATAGTTAGTTCTAATCTATTAGAAGTTAATAAACTATACTTAAACATGGGCGGGATTTACAATGTGTTTGAATAGAAACTGTGTATCCAATCTAAATATACGGAAGTGAATGTTAAATGAACAAATAATTAATAATGTGCATTAGGAACACCTATCAGACTCATGATACAAAGCTTCATACTAAATATGAATACCGCGAATTTGTGTTATTCTAGAGTTAAATTTCAACGTTATCGAATTTCCATCTCATAAACTATTCCGGGGCCTCGGCTTCTCAGTATGCGGCCCGTTTATTTGAGGAGGTAACAGAAAGAACCATGGGAAGCCGTGTAAGGAAGGGACGAAAACGAAAAGGGCGTTTCTCGGGTAGATTTACATTCGCCCCCGCTAGGTATATTGCGGACCCTTTGAATTTAGAGATAATGTTATGTGGCAAAATTAATTTTACACTAATATATGCTAGAGCACCTAGTTCCGTATACCAAAGGTTAAGCACAATTATTGCAATGTTCCGGTTTAAACAGCGCTGTATTTTTTTTTGTTACTATCTCATGTTTCGAAACACTGTAAACATTTTAACAAGAGTTATATTGTTGTGAACAAGTGTGACATTTACAATAAAGTGTATTTCTTACATTTTCTATAAATAAATGTTCCTATTAAAAAAAGATGCTGAGAATAACTCCAATTTGATGACTGTTGTGTCAATTGTAGCTACAAACAACTCGAACTATATTATTATTAGTCAAATCTTGTCAATAAAGAGATCTAGACCAGACAAATGTATTAGGATTTATATCAAATGTATGTCCGTTGGTATTAACTTGGGAAAGTTGATTATAATTATACTTATGCATTAGGAAACCTATATGCTAGTTTGTCATCTAGACAAACAGAAAAAACAACCACATAAGAAATATTATATTAATAAGGAATTGCATTATATTAAGATGATATAATAAATTCGATTAATTACTTTTAATGTGTTAAGTTTAAGCAAATTCGTTTATGATGAAGTGTAACATGATTTAAGTTCCATAGTTTACAGTGTGCATAATTATTGTTTTATTTATATAGAGATAATTTTGTAAATGATCGTAAATGAAGCAGTAGTATGTGAGTATTCACCGGTGATAGGTCTCTGTCGTCTAGATCGTCTAGGTTAGTACCTAGACGGCAGTAGTCTGCAGCGCCTATTTCTGCCGTCAAACAGTAGTACGTAAACATCACTGTGTTGCGGTTTTAAGGAAACTACAGCTAGTGTAATTACTGTGGTAACGAGACAATGTGTTATGGCTCAAGGCGACAAGCGCAATATGGTGCAATCTATAATATCCTAAATAGTGCAACATTGTTATGGGCAAGCGTATCCTTTATCATCAAGTGAACGTCCTGTTCATCTCGTCGTGTCCGTACAATAAAAAAAATTTTTTTCTAGAATTTATTCTTAAGAGTGTAGCACAGCTTTTGCTGCTTACAACAAATGGTTTTGTATATAGCGTCCTGTTGCATCGTAGATTTACAATTATTAAATATAGTATAAAATACTATGGTGCAAAAGAATATAGTCTTAAACATAATTACGATATTATAGGCTAATGTCCAGTTATGTATACGAAAAGTAAAAATCTCAGAGTCGGTGAATTAGTTCTCATGAAGCCGGATGTCGGCAATTGAATTAGTGCCAGCACTCTCGGTTCCTCTGAAGAGGGCGTTAAAAAAAGCGTTTAAACGAATGGTAAAGTGTTATTCGAGTTAATTCTAAGCACAGTGTTCGCATTCATATCTTATTAGAGGTTATTCAATTTTATTTTGAGAGAAGAAATTACTTTTATACCTTAATATGATTATTTAGGATGATAGTAACAATTGAAATATTTATATTTAAAGTACAATTTTAATTAAATTAATAAAGCAAGTTGTTAAAATCGTTACGATTTTATTTCAATAAACATGTGACGGTAGATAGAAAAAATATAAACATATTGTGATGTAGGTAGGCTTATCACTGATAGCTTGTGAGATAACTATCACCAAAATTACTGATTTCGTGGCCACAGAGCGAGGGAGTTGGTTGGAGGGGAACCAAATCAATGCGATGAATAGAGGAGAAACGAATTGCGGGAATCGGCAGGCGAAAGTTTGTAACAGACAAACCACTAATAATACGACGTATATGCCATTAGACGAGCGTACGAAGAGTTGCGGAGGCAATATTGAGGAAGTAACTTACAAAAACTTGGTGGACTTTGTATTTACGGAGAGAGCAATCGAGTTAACTTTGGTTGTGAGTGAGAGAAATTAACTCGATACTATCTATTTCGCTTTTACGTATTCAAGTGTAGATAAAATGAAAAATATAATATTACTTCATGAATACCGTAAAGCGAATACCGGTATTAAATATTACTAATATAAAATTAGAACAAAGATATCGGTATAATTTTTATAGTTATCATCAGCCGATACTTAGACCTCACCCGTAGATCTCCACATCGATCAGTCCGACGTTGCTCGTATCCAGCCACTTCCCGCGATCTTACGATCAACATGAACTCCGGTATCACTGGGTACTAGGAGCCGTCTTTTGTAGGGGTTCATATGGGAGGATTTGGGCCATTTCTCACCATGATGGCCCAATGCTGTTTGGTGGGAGTCAGAGCTTTGCTTACACCTCTTACACCCAATTTTTTTTAATACATGTGTATAAATATGCCAGCAAACGAATAAGACCGTAGCTACTATGCTTACCACTAAACAGTGTTGGTTTTTTTTATTCAACAAAGCGACTACACGATCGTGAAGGTTCACTTGATAGTAAGTGATACGCCTGCTCACAACAACGTGGCGCTGGTTACGATGGTATACACTGCACCACACTGCGCTAATCACCTCGAGACTGGTTATTATGTATTTTTACCCCAGTAATTTCATTACCTACAGCGACCTTCAAACCGGAACACAGTAATATTTGCACATTACTGTTTGGCGTTTGCAATAAGAGCTGCCGTGGTACGAGTAAACGGTCTCTTGCAACAAAGACCTACCACCAATAAAGTGTGTGCAAACATTACCTAGTTTCGTTTTGAAGGGCGTTGTAACTAGTGAAATTACTGAGGTAACGAGATTTAACGTCTTATGTCTCAAATCGAAGAGTATAATATGGTGCAGTGTATATAATCCTAGCTAACGCTGCAGCGTTATGAACAAACCTAATTGTTGACCATCAATGTAACTTCTCGCTCGTTTCATCTCCTTATCGTATGAAAAAAAATCAAAAATCCATATGTATTTATTTTTAAATAATAAATATTTTAATCGTATTTTTTCTTTGACCTACATAACTCGGCAAGGTCTCGTTGATAAATAGAGATGGCAGGGGTCGTTATTTTAATTGCGACTCTGAATTTTTAATTCGCACTTTAATAATTTGTCCGAGCAAGATACAAACGAAACTTTCGCTTCAAATAATAAGATTTAGTTGCATATCTAATCAATGGTACATAAAATAATAGGGGATGTAGGGGTTTCAGCACTACAACTCACGGGATCCAAGTCAACCTCGCTTGCTGGTAGTGCATTCTGCTAATCAAAAAACGAAGCTCAGGCCGACCAACCCACATTTTGTCAGCGTGGTGGGAAATGGCCCAAATCTCCCCATATAAAACTCTACTGGGTGGGGAATCATTGGGGAAGGCCTGTGTAAAACAGTACACGACTTTGAGTTGACGTTGATGATGATGATATAATATGTTTTATCCAGTATATAGGTTTGGATACGGTTTTTAATCGAACCTTTTTTTGGATAGAATCATGATAGATATGAACCAGTAGATTTCAGTAGGCAAACCTTACACCAAATCATTATCGAAATGTTCCATTTTGGGTGATGAATATTCCAATAGATTTAAATATATGAGGAATTTATTTATATTAACTGTTTATATAACGGTATAATTTTTGTTTATAAATTATAAAAAAAAATCTTTTATTAAGAAAATTTTATTATTCTAAACAATTTATTATCATCATCAAAAGCCCAATAGGTATGCATCAAATTACTTCATCATCCTGTAAAGTAATGTTATACAGTAAAACAATCGAACAAGTGAAAACAAAGAGTTGACGTTAATGACGCGGTAATGTTTCTATATGGGCTTGTTTAGAAACGCGTGGGAAGGGTTCCGGGGGTGATGCTGCGGGGCTGGTACGATTGTCAGTTAATGCTTAATGTGGTTAATATACGCCGAACGATGTGTGCTTGCGGGTGACTGCGCGGTTAAGCCACTTAGTCGTCACGGCGTCGCGCGACGGATGCTGTAATAAACCCTTTGAGCGAAGCTTCCGCAAATAATTAATGCCATCTATGGGCTTATTATTTTATTGGAATTATGCGGTAATAATAAAGCTTCGGGACTGTATCTCTAGGGTTTTCGTTACCAGCTCCAATGTGTCTCGATTTGTGATATATTTTGATATGTTTAAGAAACTGTTACTACAACGTGCAATAAGCTAATACGTTGTAGTCAGCGTTATTTGATAATCTTGTCACTTACTATATGTTTCTGTTTATTTATTATATAAAATATGTAACAATGATACTTAGATATAAGGTTTGGATAGGTGTAAAGCGACCCGCACGACAACTCACGGAGCCCAACCCAACCTCACTTGCTAATGGTGCACCCTGCTAATCAACAAACGAGACTCTGGCTCCCGCCAACCCACATTGAGCCTGCGTGGTGGAATATTGCCCAAATCTCCCATATGAACTCCTACAAACGTGGGAATCTATGGGGGAGGCCTATGTCCATAGTCGATGTCTATCGGCTGATGATGATAATATTAAATATATAGTTATACTATCCGTGCCTACAGGATCCATCTCTAATTCAATTTAGTATTTAATATTTATTGGTGGTAGGTATACCTACCTAGACGGTCTCTGCTCCTACCCATTGCAGCCCTTATTTCTACCGCTAAACAGAAATGTGCCAAAGGTAAGGTAGGCGTTGTAGGTAGTGAATTTACGGGGTAACGAGACATAACATCTTGTCTTAAGGTGACGATCTCAAATTAGCGTTGTGTATACCATCCTAACGCCACATTGTTATAGGCTAGCGTATCTTTTACTATCAGGTGAACGTCCCCCTCGCCTCAACGCTTCATCATATAAAAAAAGGTGCAGGTGTAAGTGATTTTGTAATAAGTCGCATTATTTAAAGTTTAATACTGATGTTATTACCATAGGCGAGCGGCGGACGCTGCAGCGCCGGGTATTTCTGGGTATTAGCAACCCGACGCCAGTGCGCGCGCTCCATTACTGCTCATTAAGTATTAATGCCCCGGGTCCTCTCCCTCGTCTCGTCTCAGACCTCCTGTGGATACTGCTCCGCGGGCTTGAGTTTTATTAACCACCCATATTTAAACCGGTGACAGGAACGCGAGTGTATTACGAACCTTTTTTTAACCGACACTACCCTACCTTTAGAGAACGCTCTTTTCGTGTTATCTATTTCAGGTACAACTTAAGCATTTCGTTCAATATAATATGCAACATCTTACGTCATCGAAGGTTGACTGGTAGAGAATGCCAACAGGCATTAAGTTCGCCTCTTGTATACCTCACTGTAAGGTGTAATAAAGAAATGTCGTGAATGAAAGATGTATTCATTTACAAATCAGATTTTTAACTTCCTTTAACAAAAATACGTCATCGTTTTACGCGTCTATGATTTGTATCTGGCGATCTTCCTGTCATTTCAATCTTTTTCTCTCTCAACCCTTATTCATTCATAATCACTAGTTAATTATTTTATTCCTAATATTTTTTATATTTTAGTTCTACATAATTATCATTTCATTGCACCGGGAAATACGCCTGTTAGTTATACTCACTACGATATGGTGCTAGTTGTCTTGAGACAATATATAATAAATCATGTTATCCTAGGAATTACACTAGCTACAGCGCCCTTCAAACCGTAACCACAGTAATATTTACACATTACTGTTTGATGACAATATAGACGTTTTTTTTCTAGACTATCACGCCTTTTTCACAGTAGGAGTAGACAGAGGCGAATAAACACCGACTTTTCGCCCGATGTGGTCAGATTAGGTCCCATGAAACAGGGGGCGAGCCTGTTGCCATATTACTGGGGCCATCCCACTCATACAAAGATAATTTCAGTGTGCAGGTTTCGTCACGATGTTTTCCTTCACCGTTAAGTACGTGGTAATTGTAAAAACTGCCTAAGAGGTGCATGCCCTGGCCGGGATTAGATCCCGCGTCATCTGATTGCGATGTTCGAGTTCACAGCCGTTGAGCCACCACGACTAGACTAGAAACAGACGTTGCGGTGATAATTAGCAACAAATACCATCCTACTACAAGTTAAAAAATCGGTTCATATAATATATATGTGTGCGATTAAAAAAACTCTTTTTTGTTGTCGGTTAAAAGGAACCTTACAAAATATTATTGGCTCCTAAAAGAAATCCTTTGTAAAAAACATCCATTATTAGATCATTACGAACTATGACTGGCATTATCTGTCAGTAGTGATAAAGCGTTATAAATTGCTGCCATACGCTACCGTTGCCAGTGATAGGGAAACGTCATGCATGTTTAATATCGAAAGTTAGAATTTTTGTGTTACTCTTCCAACCAACCAGAAGGAGCCAGTTCTCAATTTTAGGGCGATCCTTGTCTTATATAGACTCATATATTTTTACAGGCTGCTCCTATTTTTCCTTCGGTAGTTCTAGTTAAAGCTATATGTTAACTGATCAAAGGATAGACAAAGGTGTCTAGTTTATAACGTATTATAATAGATTCGTTTATTTATTTAGAATTCATATAGTTTATTATATACACCTACATGTACTAAAACACTCAGCAGAATATACTATAAAAAATTCAACTGTGTATGTGGGAAAACAGGGAAGGATTAACTTTGGATTTGTTAATGACTTGTTATGAAATTTATGTTTTTTTTATTAGTTTCCATTTATCGTTGATTAAATTTTAGACAGTATTACAGTTTTTCCGATTTCAGCTACAAAAATCTTGCATTTTATGATTTTTTATGTTTAATAAATTTATGCACTCGTATATTAAAACTTCAAATAAGATCATGGAAAGATCAGAATCACTAGAAGCAAATTGTCTCCAACTTTTCAAATGCAATGAAGGATTCCGTCCGCGGTAGAACCTTTGAGTAGGAGGAGGACGTTTTCTACAGTAATTTTATTTATTTCATAATTTCTTTTAAGTAAATGTAACATGGACTGTATATAGGAAAATATTTTCTTTCTGAATTTCACAGTCGAGGTTATTTATAAGATTTTTTATATGTTCGAATTTCTATTTGTGGACTCCTAAAGTGATTCGATTTAACTATAGTAATAAACTGTTATATAATAATTAATAATATTTCAGCTACTTTTCTTTTCAAATGCTACTTGAAAGTTAAGCCATACGCTTATTATACGCTTGGTATTCATTTCACAATTCATAATGTAGAGCCGAGTGAAACTTTTTGAAAGTTGTCCGTTGCCCGCTTTTGAACAAGAGGAGTTAATAAGAGGAGATAAAAAAGAAATATTACTATCTTTGTGCATATCATAGTAATGAGGATGTATATGAAAAGTGAACATTTATAATTCGTTCAGAAGTTTGTTAGATTAGTTGGGAAGAATAAAATATTAAAACTAATTTAAATATTGTATGTGAGAAAAAAGAATAGATTTTGCCTTTTATTTACATTGTATTATATATAAGTTTTACTGTTACTTCATACTGTAAATTACTTCCGGTATCACTTAATACCTCTATAACTGTATACAAGACAATGGTTCTGTATCGCTTAAGCGGGGCTGGTCCGCCTTCGTTCTGCAAAGTCTGCACATAAATTAGTTTTTACTAGGCAAGAGGCGCTTGCAAATTAATGAGACGCGGAATTTTGATAATGTAGAGAATGTGGCGGCACTTAGGGCCCATTTCCTTAGCTGTTTGGCTACGGCGTGCCGCCGATAGCATTGAAGCAAAATCCTCGAAGCAGGGCCGTTCCGTGCCGACCGATCTTAATTCTTCAGTCCGGCCTGCTGGGCCGCACGAAAGCGATAAACTACCACCATTACGCGAAAACACAACCAGTTTGAGGAGTTAAAGAGGAATTCCGGCCTCGTTTGTTTTTAGCGCTTCTAAATTTCTTAACTTGTAGCTTCAACATGAAATATGCCTTCAAAGGCCTTATTCTTCGTAAATGTTAAAATTTTGCATTTTTTCTACGTAGAAAATATGAAACTTTCAAAGTTAAGAAAAAACAGTAATAAATATTTTGTTAGTTCTGTCCATTATATATGTTCAGAAAATTCTTTGTTTCATGCGCAAACATCGAAAGTACGTTACTGTAAACCGTTAAACGGATCGTTTTCATCTTAAAAAAATATATGTAGCGTAAAATATCCATTTCGTCATTGTTATGAAGAACGTGGAAGCACTTTGGCGACTGTTCGTGTGTTTGTGTCGGTGTGAAACGTGGTAATGCTATAGTGTGCGCCAAAGTGATGTTTCAGCTCAGTTTCCTATGTAAATCAGATTCGTGGCTTAGTCGCGGCGCGGTAAACAATGGTTTATACAAGGAAACTCGCCACATATATACTAACAGTGCGTGTTATTTACTTACACCAGTGTTACCCTATCTCTAAAAGCCATATCCTGTATCTAAAAGCTATATTGTTTGTTGCTTATTTGTTTATTTATCGCCATGTATCTCATTCAGCTTTTTTATGCTATCGTGTGTTTTTTGGAAGAAACTTATAGTTTAATTCTCTTGTAAATATGGTGTTGTATTGCACGGCATAAAATTACTTGTTAAAAAATAGCTTTGCTTTTAAGCATTTATTATAAAAAAAAAAAAATTTCGTTATATAAAATTTCGTAAAGAAAATATAATAATCCATAAATTATCCAATTAATTAAAATCCATACAGAGATTATGCTCTATAAATACTAAGGTTGAAAAGGTTTGGAATTGAAATTTAAGACGATATTTTTACCTTGAGTTCACGTCCCAAAGTCGAAAGATTGTTTCAAAGTTTTGACCCAAGTATTATTGCCACCTCACCCATTCAGCGCTGTGCCAATCGCACTCGGCTCTTGCTTGAGATTTTCCTAATGTAGTCGGTCGGCCGGTCGGTCGGTCGTACCCACTTCAGCGGTCGAGTGAAATTTATTCGTGGAATGTCATGATTTTGTTTGTATTACAAATTTATGACAAACGGATACTTTGAAACTTAAATTTTCTCTAATAGCAAATCATTTATGATTATTCATTATACAAAAATTACTTTAAAAAATAGTGTACGCGGCGAGTAATATTTGCTTAACTCTTTCTATATTGAGTTTACAATTAACATAACTAATCAAAAATCTTATAGAAAATAAACATAAGTCATATCATTGTTATATTACTGTGAATCTTTGGAGTTTGAAGGAAGATATTAATTAAAAATGAACCTTAACACAACTAACCGCGAGAACTTGGTGAAATTTGGTTACGCTGTTCTTCACTACTTCCAACAAGTTAAGTGCCTATTGATGCAATGCAGAACTCCGATATATTCGTACTTTTCAATGTATACGCAAGTTTAGCGTGGTTCTATTCCGAGTCGCGAAGTTTGCCTTTTGAATTGAATGTTCAATTAAACGCCGACCGGAAAGTCGGCTGGCTCGTCCTGGTTCGCCTGATTTGCACAGAACATACTAAAACCCATTATCGAGGACTTTATACGTAGATCGTGTAAGCTTAACGCTTGCTTCAGACCTTTCAATACATGATAAATTATTAATAGATTTAGTTCAAAGTGACCTTTGCTGTGAACAGGACTTGTTTGGTTTCTTACGACACTTCGTGAATATTATTTATTTCTCTTTTTTTTATATTATCACGCCTTTTTTCGCAGTAGGAGTAGACAGAAGCGAATAGACTTTACTGGGGCCACCACACATACACAAAAATAATTTCAGTGTGCAGGTTTCTTCACGATGTTTTCCTTCACCGTTTGTATTTCGCTGTTGTTACCTAAGTTCACGAATGTACATAACTTAAATATTAAATCATCGGCACATGCCGAGATTCGAACCCGCGACATTCGAAATGAAAGCCGCGTGCTCTAACCATTAGACCAGCGAGTTACTTATTATTATATTTTATTTTATTTATTTCTCATCATCATATTTTTAACCATTTAACTATTATGGATACATATCTTCGAATGTCTGGTTTTCATTCTACAAATTCTGAATATACTTTATTTTCGAATACCTATATATTATCGATTATCGATATATTGTATTAACGATTTTTTTTACTGTATTATATAGTATACAGTACGAAACAATTATCTATATGACTTCCAGTGAAAAACATGTAATAATATTTTATGTGTCATTAGGAGTTACGACGTCGTCGTGTAAGTTAAAGTCTTAACTTTAATTCATACCTTAGCTTAAAAAATCTCATTATCGGAGTCTTATAATTGATACAAGAACTGTCTATAGGTTATAGACTATTGAAAACCAATCGACTGCCGGCGTTTATTAACCAAGATAGTTACACAGCCCCGCAACTCCGACAGATCGTAATTCTTATAGGGGAGTTAAACTTTCGCGGCTGGTTTCCTACGCTGTAAGTATCCCCGCCTAAGGATCCATATTTTAATTAATGTAATGGAACTTATAAAGCTCGAAGGTACTTACAATTTTACATTTTAAACGTTTGTAAATTTATACGTTTTTAATAATGTCTAGTAAATTTAAGGTATAGATAGAATATTATAGCACTTTACAATTTGAACTTGTGACTTAAAAGATTTTTTTACATATCGATGTAACGAGACGAGTTAGACGTTAACTTGAGGGTAAGTGATACGCCTACTAGTTAGATAACTACACCTCATTGTGTTCGTCTTTTTGAAGCACATAAAAGGTCTCTTGTGATTGAAGTGATTTCATTAGCTTGTATACTAATACTTGTCAGCAGAAATACATGCTGCATTATATTAGATCCTACATGATCTTCTTCCTCCTGCCCTTTTTCCAGCTATGTGAGTCGGCACAGTATGTGTTTCTCTTCCATATCCCTCTATCAGCCGTTATATCTGAATTCATTCTCTTCTTACACATGCCATCTTTCACACAATCCATCTACACTTTCTTCGGTCTTCCTCTACTCTTATAACCATCCACGTTCATTCTCATTACTTTCTTTGTTGTATGTCCTTCAGCCCTCCGCAAAACATGCCCGCGCCACGATAACCTCTTGCTTCTTAATTTATCTGTCACTGGAGCAACTTTCAGACTTCCTCTAATATACTCATTCTTAGTTTTAATCATTCTCGTCATACCACACATCCAGCTTAACATTCGCATCTCGGCCACATGTAATCTCCCTTTATCCGAACCTTTGGTGGCCAAACTCTCAGCTCCATACAATACGACAGTAGACTCATGGATCACAAGTCGTTCCAATGACTTGTCGCTATTTCATCCAACTGCATTTATTTGGCTTCTCACATCTCGATCAATATCGCCGGAAGTCCATATTGCAAAAGTTATGACTAGAGTTTTTACGGCCGGCCGCCTGCCTGACACCAACCTTCCTCAGGAATTATTGCTGGTGGAATAGCTGCCACCTTACGCCTACGGGGATAATAATGTACAAACCCCTTATGGTCGTGGATTGTGCATTAGTATTGATAAATTTCCATAGAATATTGCTGCACAATCCGCGACTTCCCTTAGTCGGTTCATACGACATCCACGGGATGAGATGGAACTGCCCTATTCTTAAGCCGAGATCTGTCGTAATAAAATTCTATAACTAGAAAATATTACTGTGACTAGTAGTTTGCGAATAGCACTTCCCACCATTTCGATATATCGGTATCATTACAGATTACCATTTCAATATATAAATATTAGTAATTATAATTTAAGTTCTAAGTAATCTAAAAGTTTTGCCTCTGTAAGTCAATACTGTAAAAAATGTGTTCCTAAAAACAAATATGCGACTGCTGTAACCCTTGTTTAAAAACAATCCTCGGCAAACAAGGTTTTCATCGGAGTCAGAGAGCGGACGTTGAAACACTTGGGCATTATGCAAACGATTCCCCGCTTCGCAACACGAGGTTAGTTATAAAAGAAACTGTTACAAGCCCAGTGGTTTTCTTCTGTAACAACGGCCGCATCTGTTCTGAACAGCGTTATTGAGCTGCCCGTCGCGTATGGACAATAATTTGTGAAAGGTCGTTCCGTATTTTGTATTCACAATACAGCATGCGATGTGATCATTTTAGTCCCTGTTCCGGACTAGTTGCCGTATTTGTTTTTTTTTTTTCTAACTCGAATTTAACAACACGTGTTCGGTCCATACAGTTTATCATCATTGTTTCTATCAATGAATATTTAAGGCAGGACATAGGTCTCTTGGATTCCACAAGAGACGATCTTGTGTTATTTGAATCCAGTACCTCCCAGCGATTCTTTAGATGTCCCATATCCATATACTGAGGAATGACAATACCAACATCTATTTTTGTAATCTGTAATATTTGAAGGGTTAATTTTTGGTTCACAGATTCCATAACTAATTAATTTATTTGAAATAAATTCATTTCCGTTTCCTAAAGGTTGTACTTCTACACATGCTGTATATAATCGGAGGCAGAAACGGTCCATTTATCATTGTCCGTTATGTTGGGGGCACAATGAGAAGACTTTTGGCGTTCAGGGCCGGATTGCCGTTGCTATTGTAACATATATGGATACATACGCTTATCCGCAATCTTAATTACATCCAGATCCTTCCACGCCGTATAGAGCTGCACGTATACAAAAATAAATATGTTGTTAGTGTTATAACTTCAGAGCCATATTTAGTCTTTTGATGTACCATAGATATGATATTATTTATTTGTATAGAAAATAGGAACACTGTTAGTAAGATTCGCAACAACAGTCTAGACCTATTCAGACAATTATTGTTCAGCGAATCGAGGAAATCGGACAGCCAGCTGACCGATGCTCACGATTGCCGCCAATAACACATTGTTCGCGACACGAAGGGGATAAACCGACCGATTTATAAAGTAGATCGAATACTTGGTAATGTTGTCAGGTTTACGGGCACTTCATTCAGTCGGGTTATCGCGTTCACGTAAACGTACTAACCGATGGGCGAAGTAAACAAGCTATGACCGCACACGCCATTAAGATATTTGTGGGCGATACGGACCGACCGCGGGTTTGATGTGTAATTGTTAATTATAATTTACGTTTTACGTTAACTGCACATGTTATTGCAGTATACGTATGTATCTACATGGGGAAATTTAAATATCAAAGTACATGTTCTGCTTTATTTACAGACACGGATATTTTTTTTTATCTGCAACGAGCAGACAACCTTATTTTTAAACGATATTAAATGAGAACAGGACCGTGGACGGTGATCGTGCTTGCCCAGAACATTCCAGCTCTACTATCTATATATATATAGAAGATATACACTTACGAGGTCTGCAAAAATTTTGACTCTAAAGATTTAAAATTTGATAGAGAGTTTCTGCCATTTGTAGAGGTCAGCTAAGAATGAATTTTACAAAATTCTTTCCCCAAAAAGAGCTACAATACAATTTGTAAAAATACAATATAAATAGTAAAACTTAATAAAAAATTGTTTTTGTTATCTATAAGAAACTTTAATGCTATATTTCGATAGATGAAATAAATACCAGATACGTTCTCCATGACACAATAACCGGGGAAAGAGATTCCAACGTTTCCAATCGCGAAATTAAAATAAAGGAAAAGAGAAATCTATGGATAATCGCCCCCGGCGTTTTTGTTATACCCTAATTCTAAAGCTATCAATAACGTCCTTTGTCTGAACCCGCTGATCCGTTCAATTCTTTTCACTCAAAAACAAATCTTGAATCGTATTAATGACGAGCGCAAACAGAGCGGCTCGTAAGTCGGGGCCGTCAATCAGCGAGATGGGACCATCATGCTGCCACTTGTGGGTGGCTGAACAAACACCTGTACCAAATTAATTGCTCCGCCGAGTCCAGCTAATTATAAATTGTAGTTATACGTTATACCGCGTTTAACAAATTTAATTATTTTACACGGAATAGATAATGCTTGCGATGCCTTGATGCTCATAGAAGTAAGATTTTCGCTAAGAATTCGTAGATTCTCGGTTTTGGAAATGTTATGTAGAGTAATAATAAGAATATAATAGGTGAACACCCCGGACTTCATACTGCACTGTGATTCTATGTATATAATGAGTGATAGCGAATAATAATAAAAAGGTAACATAATCATATAATTTTTTCAGTAATTGGTGAAGTAATTTCACACACATATTATCTGCATTTGTATATATAAATAACGTTGACACAGGAAGTACAGGAATATTGTGGCCCAATGCCTCAGCAAACAATAGAATAGTACGGTTTTTTATCTTAGTATTAGTAGTTGGTTCTTAAGCGTTGCAGTGGCTATTTATTAATACCAGGCCATAAAAAGATGTAATTCTTCCACAGATGTTAATATTGGGTACTTTTTACACGTCATTATTTGTTATCGGCGTAAAAATAATGTAGTATGACTTGTCAAATTAAGGTCAATCCATCTAAAGCAGTTCGTTTTTGTAATAAACTCAATTTTTCTCGGAATTCAAAAGTGAGCGTGTCCACGGATTGCTATAAAAATTCACTCCACATAATTCAGATGAGAGGGTCGCACCCTCAAATTTATGAGACTTACATTGACTTATCCCTTGTATCAATTAAAGTGAAACAAAGAACCGCACAGTGATGCGGGAGCAGAGACACTAAGGCTCTGATCGTAATTTTTATTGGGATTGCAGTGTAAAAAAAAATTTCACGGTCCGCTACTGCCTTATTTGTCTCCGTTTTGGGCTGTATCTGTTTTCGTAAAGCCTCTTTCCTGAAATCCGCGCCCGACAACAGGGATGAGGTAAAATCCTTGACGTTAAGGGGCTTCTTTTATATCAAAATTGTGAACATAGCCGGTGATAGTATTTATTCACGTCTTTTTATAGAAATGTATACAGCGACGTTGTACGCACGTCAGATTACCGAGAAATCGTCGATTAGACTTGTTTGCTAGAGATGAGCTCCTCGAAGCACACGAAGATCCAAGCCTATATGGATTAAGCTTATCAATCACATTAGTTAGTGTAGTAATGCTTCCATAAATTTAATAGTTTTGATGCACACATTATATTACAATTTGTGCGTGAGTCACATACCTTTTAGGCGTTAACATATGAAAAAATATTAAATATTGTAACAACAAATATCGCGATCAAGTAACAAGGAAAAATAAACAGAGCGACGCGCATTTAATCAGGTATCCGGTGATGAACTTAGAATGAAGCATCATGAAAAAACAATCAAATTAATTAGTGAATTTTTTTTTTTACAAATTAATTATCTTTCATTCGACTAAATCATAACTAGCGAGTAATATTCTTGTTGCTCTTGCTGCGTAAAAAAAAACAAAGAGTTGAGCTTAAGAAATGTAAATATTCAAATGTTTAAATACAGCTTATTAAATCGATTTACAAGTTTATGTTATCACTGTAAGTTTAATTTATTAAGTAAATTAATAACGTTGTCGACGCAGTATATAATAAGTGCCCGTAATAACGATGGTGTGTTATTATACAATTTTCTTATAAAGGGCACGATAAATAGGAAATTTACTTCGGATACATGCTCTAAAATTACTGCCAAGAGATTGTCAGTAATTTCACTAAGTATACGTATGTTCATACAATATATATAATAATATTCTCAACACAATTTCGTCTAATTCACCTCCTTGATTTCAATAATGCTATAAGATAGCATAGAACCATAATTTCAGATAATAATTTTGTTACTAATACTGGAATAATATTTGCAAAGCGTTTAATAAAGAATATACATAAATTATTCTCACAATGAAATATCTATTTAGATTTGGCTTATTAATTCACTATAAACAATGAATTTTTTTGTAAGATTAAGCCGTGCGGTAGGGAGATGGGTAAAATATATAAAGGAAAGGGGCAGCAGCTTTTCCTATGACCTTTACTAACCTTTTACACTTGCCAACCCTCTGGCGAACAAAGGCGAGTGCTGCAATTAGGTCTAATATTGCAGAGGCCTATATTCAGCAGTGACCATCAATAAACAAAAATGGTAAAAGATAAAATAATAGTTTTATACAATATTTGTTATTTCAATTTCAATCTTTTGTTGAAGTAAAATTTCGTTTAATTCATTGAATAGATGAAGTTAATACAAACATTTGTCTAAACTTGAAACTTTTCACCACTGTTAACTTTATAGCTTTTTTCATTTTAAATATGCGAACTAAACTTTAAACAATGCGAAACGTAAAAGGTTAGCTCAGTGCGAGATTGTACGGAGTAATCAAGTTAAAAAAAAGGAAACGAGTCTTTCCAAATTGGGTTTTTAATTCATTCCAAAGTGAAGATAGATTCCCTCCGACCCCCCATTCTTCGTACGGCCGTCGAGTGTACTTAACTTGTCAGCGGAGGGTGTATTTCATTTCGGACAGTTTAAGCGTTTCTTTACTTCCATCTTATTCGGTATTAGTCGATGGCTGGTCCATTTTCTTTCCTTCTCCCACTGCGTAAGTAGATTATCCCTGATACCAATGTTTGCCTTTGCTCTTCGTATCTAAGCGTATCTTCTCTATAAATGAATAACCGGTTTAAACGAACGTACATTAGAACTAGTCTTAAATTCCACATATTTCAAAAGGTAAAACCTAACTAGATCTGGCATTGGTCTTGACTGTGAATAACAGAAACGGAAACCGCTTCTTGTAATGAACATTACATAAAATATTCATATTATTGTCAATATCGATAATAGCATTAAACATGAAGCAGATTTATTATAAAACTTAGACACAAAGCCACTATAAATTAATGTTTTGATAATAATCCTATGTGTCTCATATTAGAAAATAACTATATATTAAAATAAAATAAATAGTTTTAAAACACGTAATATAAAACGTACCATATAAACCTTTGGCAGTGGCAAAATGGTATTTACTCACCTAATTTATCGATGATAAATATTTTTTGTCCCCTTTATTGTGTTATTTAATTTATATAACCTTCTTTATAAATTTTAAATTCAAAATTATATTACTAACGTTATTTAAGTTTGTATTATCTAGGCTATAGCTATATATTTAAAAAATTGTTTGATTATTCTTTATCATCCATTCATCACAAAAACAGTCATTAAAATAGTAATTAGATATATTATTATCATTTGTGGTTTTAGGCGAAAGATGTGTCATTAATTCTCCCGTTACTTTTACAACGGAAGAGGGTAGGATTTTGTCATTATGTAATTTTTTTTTGAACTTTATGTATACAACTTAATTTAAAAATTACTTTTTTTATTTAAAATACAAAATATTTAAACAAATTTGTTGACTACAGTACATGAGAATTATTTTTAAAAATATTTTTTTATTATTAATTTAAAACATTCCTTGATTGAAGTGCCGTTTTCAAATTTCCAGTGGTTATATAATAACAAAGGGCAGAACCGAAATATTAACTAACAGAAAAGTATGTATTTATATGATCAAAAAAATATTATTAAAAGAAACTGAACCGATGCTGTCAAGATTTTTTGACACAAATCGGTCTCACTGTCACACAGAGGCAACAAAGCAGTTAATTGAAACAGTGAGTCCGGGCCTACGCGGGCGCTACGCCGCCGCGCCAGTGCTACGTCGTCCGCCGCGTAGCCCGCACGTCGCTACGGCGTAGCGCGCAAAGTTCAGTGGCTAGTGAACGTCCTACATGTAATTGTGTTTGTGAAGTGACGGAGTTGAGAAGCGCATTATGTTTTTGCAATATCAGAAAAATTACATGAAAAGTATATTTTAAAGTGCACGTTGTTATATGTGCTACGAATGAGCTGGCCATACCCTCACGTCACTTATGCAAGTCTTAACATTTCTCAAGTTTAATGAAAAAGAAAAAAAGATATTTTTAGATAAGTTGGTATTGTGACATTCACTTTTAACTTTGGTAGTTTTTCCTTAATGCACAATGGCTAATCCTAGTAACTTTCCTTACAGCGTCGTTTAAATAATTACTTTGACCTCAATTTATTTGACGACTTCCTAAAAGGAGGCAATAATGTAATATTTGGTATCGCGTCATAAAGATCTTTTATAAAAAAATTTGCTAGTCGATATAATTAGTAAAATAAAAATATATGACTACATACCTATTACAGTTTTTTAGTATACCTATTACTAGAATTTTTGATATCTCGAATAATTAAAGTAATAATATTAAGTGAAAAACGTTTTAAGAATTTATGCAAATAAAAATATGTTCGGAAATTGAAATTTTTTTGATATCAAGGCATGGATGGTGAATTATAGAAAATTATTCGTTACGGAGCAGTATTTCCGTGCTCCGTATTTTAATTTAAGCACCAAATTTTTTTTTATAATTTTTGAGGATATAGTTTAAAAGTTAACGTAATCGAATAGAATAAGTTAACATAATGGCAAATCGTATTAGTTTTTGGGGTAAACTGAGAAATTACGATTGTACAAATTAACCAACAAATATGAAATAAAAAAGGAAAAAGATAAAGGCGTTATAGTTTTTTATCATCATCTAATATACAGATTATATTGCCGAACATTTAAAAGGTTTTTTCTACTTTCTACTTATTAAATATATGTATATACTTAAATTACACCGCCTTAATACGTATATCGAAAATTTTCTTGTCTATTCATAATAATCTAGACTGTATAGAAAACAAGTGATAGCAGCAATATATTATTAGCGATAATAGTGTTCAATAACTAATTATATATATATATAAGGTTGAATATATGTAAGCATATGTTAACTTACAAAACATCACTTTTATAAATCTTGTTTTAACTTAGCAGTATACTAATGACTCGGAAATACGATGGCCTTATATTTATCAGTTCAAGATTCTTTTTAAAATATCATCGGAATTTTCTTATTATCAGAATACGTAAATAATAATACTACAGTTGTATTTACTTTTATGTTACATTTATTTTTATAATTTTAATTACTAACTACTGTATGTCAAAGTTTTATTATGTTTCTTTCAATGTCGCTAATGTTCCTGCTTCTATTCGCTTGCCTATAAGATCAGATATCGGATCAAGGAGAGTGATAATTTTTTATTCTTATAAATCTTCGATCGAAATCTGTCAGCTACGTGATTAGTCTTTATTAGCCTGTCTTCATCCTTTCTCTCTTCTTTTGATTGATGAGCTTTGTTCATCGTACAGTGATCCAAATTTCTATTAACTTTATCTATACCCTATATCTTTTTCTATTTAATCAAGATTTTTCTTCATTCGTTATAGCAAAAGTTATTGTATTATCGTTATATACCGCGATTGAATACTCACGAAATGGAATTTCAAATCATACTGGTGGTAGAGGTCCCTGTAGCCGCAGCTCCTGTGTCTGTTCCCAAACAGCAGTGTATACACTACTATGTGCCGGTTTGAAGAGTGCTGTAGCTTATGGAATTACTGAGGTAACGAGATTATACATTTTGAATGTTAAAGCGACTAACGCAATGTAGTGCTATGTATATTACCTCATTAGCACAACGTTGTTATGGGCTGGCGTATTACTTACCATCAGGTGAATGACCCGTTCGTCTCATCGCTTTGTGTAATAAAAATATGTATGTATATCCAAAAACTTAAAAATTATACGTTCAATTAATTTCATCTCGTTTGACATATTTTACTACAAATAATCTGCTCAACAAGTTCCGTATATTTGGTGCACGTTAAATTCTTTTTGTTCATGCAGTAAAGATTATGCAAATAGATTTTTGCTTTTAAATTTCGGTAAAAGTAAGAGCTGTAAAAATTATTTGTGTTTTATTACATCTACTATTTCATTTATTTCCCAAAAAAGTTATACTATGTGGAACTAAAAATGTTAACTAACAGTTTTAGATTGTTCGTTCCATTAAGACAAACTTCTTCATCTTAAAGTGCCTCTCCAACTAGTGAAGGTTGGCAATCAGGGTGGTACAGTCCTTTCTGTCTCTGTTTCGTCGGAACAATTCGCACGCCCCAGATATGCCAGTCCATTCCCTCCTCATTCCTCTACCATGAGTTTTTCGCTCTCCCCATTTTCCGTTTTCCAGAAACTTTTGAAGTTATATTTCTCTCTTTTTTGTCTCTCAATCTTTTACCTTCGCTAATGAAGCAATATTTATTCAAGTCATAAAAAATTATGTATTTATAATATTATTAACCTGAAAATAAGATTACCTAATTTGTTTAAGAGTAAATCTAAAAACCGCGAATTGGTAGTAAATGACACCATTATACAAATGTGTTGTTAGGATAATAATAATGTATCTCATAGAGCTCATCGCTTTGGAGCACAAAATGTTATGTCACACTATTTTCAAAGCCATTCAAACCGGATCACCATAATATTTGTAAAATACAGTTTGGTAGTTAGAAAAAGGCGCTAAAATGGTACCTATTTAGACGATCTCTGACAATATATAACTATCAATAAAACCTATCGATGATTGAATATTGTAATATCGAACTAATAAGAAAAAGCAATTAATGGCATGCGTTATGAGTATAGGTCAGGGGCACCACGGCGAGGTGTATACGAGGTAACGCCGCCGCCATCGAGTTCCCACGGTAACAAGTCAGGTCGATACACCTCTGCACGCAATACGCTTCAGAACTCGAACCGTAATAAACATTGTAATTTAATGGTTGAATTATTTACTAATAGTTTCGACATTTAATATCTTATATTTGTAGTCAATAAATATTACCTTTATTTATTAATCTATTACTATAACAAGCAAATCAAGCGAGCGAGCAAGCTTTGTAATAGTATCAGTCATTATACGAAAACAATTTCATGTAAGATCATTACTGCGAGAGAGCGACTAGGTAAGTACCACAGCAGCTCCTATTTCTGCCGACAGTAGTCCACAAACATTACTTTGTCTCGATTTGAATGGAGCTGTAGCTAGTAAAATTTCTGGGGAAAAGAGACTTAACATCTTAAGTGTTAAGACGACGGCCGCAATATGGTGTAGTGTATATCATCCTAACTAGCACCACGTTGTTATGGAAAGACCTATCACTATCAGGTGACATTTTGGTTAGTTACGTCGTTTCGTAGAATATTAATAAAAATATTCCTATTTGTATTGTAGCTTACGCGTAGACATTTCCCTAACTACCGCTCATGTAGCCGTTGCGATATATAGTAAGAATGTTATATACGATGTAGCTCTACACAGTTATAGAAGTAGACATATGAAAACAATTATGAATTCTGTTTACTCTAACAATTTGAAGATGGACCCTTCGTGACGTTATCGCGTTGCGTGAAACGCCAACCTTCCACTGGAATTTTTATAGGTCGACAAGCCACCTGTTTACATTCATTGATAAAGGCGCAATAGATAAAAAAAAACCTTCAAATATTCTTTAATATTATTGTTAAACCATGTCGATGAAATAATAAACTAATTTAGTAGTAAATTTTTAATATATTCGTTCATATATGTATTTGAGGAATCTGCGATTCATAAAGTCAAATAAGCACTGTATACCTTAGCTCTCTAAACCTACTTAAATAATAATCTATCTAGACACTCAGTAGATACGTAACTATGCTAAATTGAAATTTGTAATTTTATTTTTTATCTATAGATAAGCACAAACATTTGGGCACTTTTAGCCAACGGGTTGAAAATTGTTTTGGTTATCAAAAGTCATGAAGATCTAGGAACGAGATACAGAGATATTATTGTCTATCTCTATAATAAAATTCATTAAAAGCTATTTAGGATTAAAAATGTTATTGCTGTGTACTAGATTAAGTTAACGTTTGACTGTTGATATAAGAACCACACTTATTGTTAATGAATTAAAATATTTTTATGACGAAAAAAAAAAACGATTACTTTTCTGAAGAATAGAAAGGGACCTTTTGGCAAAAATAATATTAATGCCGTTCGTTAGAAAATCCACAGCTAAGAAGTATCTCCGCGGCTTCGTCATTCGAAAAACAATTATCCTGTAGTGGTATTGAAGTACATATCTATCCAATCATTCTCAATCGGCAGTTAATCAGCTTTATTCCACTCGGTTACTTTTCCTAAACTACGATAAAAGTTGTACTATATTTTCTGTGCGAAACGTAAAAAGAAAAACTTCCTTACATTTCTAGTTTAGGCAACGTGAAGTTCAGGAAAATGTTTTATCTATTTAGTGATGACGGCTCCCATTGAAACTCATTGTTTTAATTTTTGGTATTTTATTTATTAATCAAAGCTTTCACCTCACGCAATTTTCGGTGACAATGTGAGAAAGTATGTTCGCCCATAATACTTTGACTCTCATTAGTTAACAACCAGAACTGTTGTAGCAGTAGATTTGAAATATAAGTTAAATAGGTTGATGAAGCAATTTTACTATTAAAACTTTTTTTATACGGTTCCTCGTACGAGAAGAGGGACAAGACGAGCAAGACGTTCGCATGATGGTAAGTGATACACCAGCTCATAAGGACATGGCGCTAGTTAGGATGATATACACAGCAAAACAATATACTCTTCGCCTTGAGACGTATGTTGTTAAGAATTGTTTCCCAATCGATTTCACAAGGTACAACACCTATAAAACCGGATCACAGTAATGTTTGCAGACTATTGTTTAACGGCGAAATTAGGGAGGTGCGGTGGCACCTACCTAGACGGTCTCTTGCAACTAAGACCTACCTAGTCTACTGTTGTATAAGCTCCTACCAAAGCGTTTTAATCTTGTTGCAGTTGTAGTAATATGGACGCATGTTCTTTAGATTTGATAAATTTGTAAGATTTAAAGTCTTTTTGATGCGAGGGCGCATGCAAATTTCTATTTGGCAACGGTTGGCGCGTTGCGAATGTTGCCAAGACTTTACGCTTTAGTAATCTTTATTCGACCGGCGGGAGTGTTATTAACGAGCTAGATTACGCGCTCTATACCGTGATCTTGTTAGCGAACGACCACACTTACAAACTGATCTATCACCTTTACTCAATTTGGAATGGGTCTACATTATGCTGAGAATGAAAGGTATATTCAGTGTTCACATGCAAACGGTTACTAAAAAAAGTCAACTTTACCTGCAGCAGGTCCTAATGCTGCAGCGTTGATAGCATACATTAAAGTAAGTTAATCCATACATTGCAATACTTAATAATAATAAATAAATTAATAAATAAACTTTTCAATTTGTATATACATATAATAGGTGAACAGATGATATTAAAAGATGGATGTGTACGATCGTTTGAGGTAGCCTTGGTGTGCGCGATATCGAAGAAAGTGGGCTGCGATGATATGGTCACGTTAAAAGAAGGCCACCTTACTACGTTGGCAACTAGGCGCTGCGGTTGTCTCTCCTTCGTCGAAGACCCACAAGCAGACCCAAAATTAGGTGGGAAAATTTAGTGTTATGCGTGTGTGCCAAGTGATTGACCATGATATCGAGACCAGTGCGAAGTGGAGGAGAAAAATAAAGAAAGCTGATCCTACCACCTATGGCTAGGAAGAGTAAGGTGGCTACCTAATAGTGGTCATTGACCATTTTAGCGAGGTAGCGCGTCTGCTCGTTAGTCGTGTGACGTGACAGCGGCCGCCCTACATTCGGTCGCGTGTCTCCGCACCGTTATCACACCCGCGGTCCCATTCGAGCGCCTCTGTAATCTTATGATAATATAACACGAGTTATATTATTGCCTGCTTCATAAACTGTCTGCTTTAACCAACTAGACTTTAATTTTGACTGCCACTGAATAAGCGATTAATTTTATTTATGCAGAAATAGTTGGTCATAGATAACCAACGCAGCTTCTGTTTCTCCCGACAACAATAGTGTGCAAATACAATAAACAGTAGTGTGCAGTATCGCTGTAGTTAGTGAAATTACTGGGGTAATGAGACTTAGCATCTTATGTGTCAAGGCGAATTGCACAGTTTTATGCAGTGAGTGTATATCATCCTAACTAGCGCTACATACTGTTATGTGCAAGAGCATCATTTACTATCATATGAACTTCTCTCTCGTCTCGTCATTTCGTAGAAAGAAAAAAAGAAATTTTTACGTTTTGTTTATTATTTTTTATTAGACAGCGATGATACTATCAGAATTTTTACCTGACTAACTGAGTAACTGATGTTGCAATGAGATACACAAAACCACATTGTGCTCGTTGCGACGAGATGTAACATGTTGTCTATCTCCGGTTAAAAATCGTAGCCAGAATTTAAAATGATCAATCATTGTTTATAGTATTTAATTATAAACAAGTAATACCTCTTTGCCATTTAAACAATATCACGTTAACAAATAATGAAAGTGTTTTCTTTGTGTCATCTTTCATCAAGATTAATTGTTAATGATAATACATCTATAAGTCGTCCACTACATCGAGAGAGTAAATAATAACTGAAGACACAAAGTTGTTAGTTTAATTGAATTAAATTAATTTAGTACTAATTGAAGCCTGCATTGAAAAATATGTTATGATCTTCCTATCTGTACTGCTTCAATTGGTTAGTTTTCAGTATAAATTCATCCCGCCTCAAAGACGGTCGATTTCTGCGCTATATTTTATTATATCTTGTCTCTAAGCTGCATCAAAAAGCTATCGTAT
Organism: Ornithoptera priamus; assembly: GCA_029034505.1. Taxonomy (NCBI): domain Eukaryota; kingdom Metazoa; phylum Arthropoda; class Insecta; order Lepidoptera; family Papilionidae; genus Ornithoptera; species Ornithoptera priamus. The sequence goes on along the minus strand of JARDWD010000636.1, from coordinate 481,815 downwards.
ATGAATGCTGTATTTCGATCAATGAATTTTTAATTATAATTCTACCTACAGTATGTAGTCCACAGCGACGCTCGCTGTATATTACGGAGTACGCGGCATTTAATGAGAAATATCATACAAGATATATAACGCAAGCTGCAGTACGCCGGAGCTATTATGTTTGTGTTCTTTTGTTTTATACCTTAAGTTACTTTCACTATGGCCGCATTCCTTATGTCGGATCTAGCTATTGTTAAAACATTTTAATTTCCAGATATTATACTAGCGCTTTTCATGAATCCTTGTTCTAATTATAAAAATATATTATTTATAAATTAACTTTAAAGTTAAAATTTTATTTATCAAAAACAAAAAAAAGTACATAAAAATTTTTTAAACTATTCTATATATGCACAAACGTGTTATAAGTCATCACAAGATATTTATTACGGTCTAATATTAACAAGTGGCAGGTCTTTGTGGCCGGGGACCGTCTAGGTACCACCGCAGCTACTATTTTGGCCGCCAAACAGTGGTATGCCAACATTACTGTGTTCCGGTTTACAAAGAATTGTAGCTAGTGAAATTACTAAAATAACGAGACGTAACATCTCATGTCTCTTGGCGACCATCATAATGCGGTGCAGTGTATAACATTCTAACTAGCGCCACGTTGTTATGGGCGGGCGTATCACTTACCATCGGAGGAACGTCCCGCTCGTATCGTAGCTTCGTAGAGTAAAAAAAGATTAGAGTTATGTAATATTATTAAGTTCTCTCAGCTTCAACTCTATACGCGTCATATTTATGGCAAATCTCATTAATTTGACTACACTACAGTTACGCTGAAGCCATAGATGTTTCTAGACTTATGGCTATGTGTATAGCAACGTATGTTTCTTTATCAATCTGTACAACGAAAAGATTTTATTCATTATCTGTTTGATTAAAGTACGTGGTAAGCTTTGTAGAGAACTGACGTTACGTCGTTCATTCGTCAGTGAGTAAAAATTAGTACATACAATGTTAACATGCCTTTGAGAATACAACAGATATTATCCACAGCCGCCTGGGGCTTATACTTCGAACAGCTGATGTTTAATCAATCTCCTTAATAAGCACTAAAAAGTAATTACTCTGGAGTATAATAAAACCCGTGTATAGTGTGGAAAAATTAAATAAGAACTAGAGTAAAATTAAGATGTGAAAGTTTGGTGAGCGTTGCGATACGGCAAACAATATTAGGAGGTAATTTCATCACAGTTTGCGTTTGTTGACGTAAACTTCGGGCCCGTATTGTTATTGTGTACTTTGGTAACTATTTTCGATAAGCAAGGATCCGCAAGGATGTCTTAGGACAGTTGTGAAACTATTAAGCGTCCGAGTTTACTCGCGGAAACTTTCCAAGTGAAAGAATGCGAACAAAGTAATTCTGCTTACTTTTCTTCATTCGATCCTGTTAACATTACCGTTACGCAGTAGGGCTGCCCAGAATTAACCGGTTTTAGTTCTACATAGAGTAGACTAATCCAACAACTGGTTTGTGTTAAATTAACATAAAATATTTTTATATGTAGCCGTTAAAGTTAACTAATTTAACGTCATTATCCATTTCTTTTAGTTATGAAGTGAAATGTATAAATGATTTTGATGTTGATACTCTACACTGTATATATTTGCGCCTTTCGTTATGATTACGAACATCTATCTATCGGTCCCGAGATATCTCTACAGTAGCTGGGGCCTTTTGTTAAAGTTAAACCGTTGATCGAATCGAGCGCGTGTTAGATACGATATCATAACTTTATGATTTACTTTATGTACCCTGAGTCCAATCTTTACATCTTTTAATATCATTCCATTAATATATATATATATGTAACATATGACATTTTTTAATAATAGTTTTGCAACTTAGAAATTGTCAATTTAAGCTTTTATAATAATGACTAATTGTACGTAATGGTCATACCATTAGGATTTTATTACTAAGTCAATCAATAGACATCTAAGTAATGACGATATTAATACAGTATCGTTCAATAGTGTCAGAAGTTTGTAGATACAAAAAAAGATTTTTTTATTCTAAGAAGCGGCGGGACTTACCCCTGATATATAGTATAATAACGTGTTGCTAGTTAGGATGATATATACTGCACCACAATGCGCTCGTCACTTTGAGGCATAACGTGTTGAATCTTATTACTCTAGTAATTTCACTAGCTAAACGCCCTTCAAACTGGAACAGATCGTCACACATAACTGTTTCGTGGCAGAAATAAGCGCTGCGGTGGTACCTACCTAGACGGTCTCCAGCAACAGAGACCTACCACCACTGAGCTTTTATAGAGTTTCCAAAGGAACAAATCATTCCAAAAAAACGTCTTCTCTTTTTACAGGTTATACCAAAAAAATATATTAAAAAAATGACTATTTATAAGCATATAAATGTACATTTTCGTGATATCATGTCTAACAGTTTTATAGATCAGTATTTAAATAAAATAGTTCCAGTACCATATTAAAATTAGGTAATGTGTTTATACGTAACATATACCCATGTTCTGCAATTCTCTTGGAAGCGGATGTGTCATCAAATTTATCGTTATATGATAAATAAAACAACGTGCCGAAATTTGTTTACTTTTTCTTCCATCTTCACATTTCTCCCGAGAAAAAAAAAATCATAGAGTTTTTCATACGAATAGAGTCGATCAGTCAACAGGGCGGGCGAACTCGCGTTGATCTACGCCTATCAACAAGAGCTTGGATTTTCGTTTACACATTTCGGAATAAACAAATTACGTTACAATATTTCTTTTTAGCTCTCCTCTCTCATGGAACTGTCGTTGTAGATAAATATCCAGCAGCGATATACAATATTTTTTGTAGTTAACCTTTCAGCTACATAAACATTAATATAAATTTTAACGGAATAAATAATAACGGAGTACTAGTGAATATACGCATATTTAATATTTACAGAATTATGTAATGTTTTTTTTGTTTTACAAACACAATACTGATATTGATGATGAAAATATACTTAAAAAAATTTACGCATGGAAAATCCAATATCCCAACCTAGTTATTTATTTTTACTCGTGCTGTATATGGAGCATTGTTAAAGTAGTTGATGCTTAATATATAAACATCATATGGTATATATACATAAAAACAACCTCGGTGGTGCAGCGCCTAAACGCTTGCTTCACGGGTGTGCCAGTTCAATTCCGAGGGCACATGTTGTGTAGTTTGATTACTAGGCTAGCTACAAGTTCCATGCTGTAAGTCTACTGTCCCGACATTGCTGCTGTTAACATATGAGAACCGGAGTTTTCCGAACGAGCAAGCTTTACCATCTATAGCTTTATTGTCACTGGACATCATACGACACTGAATTAACTCATTAGTGATTAAAGAAAGGATAGGAGTCGAAATGAGGACTACCTTTTCCCCATCGGTTAATGAATAACAAACCGCTTAGACTCAGCAAAAGAAACCCGTTACTATAGCGCAGTCACGGGTCTTTGGCAACCTTTGCACGCTTACTGCTATTCGAGTGAAAGCCTCGACGTAGTGACGTAACACGTGTATCTGTCTACCTGCGTCACTCAAACATCACTCACGTGTGCGCAGACGTCTAGAATATTTCCATCTTGATAGTTATTTAGGCCATTGACATACAAAGCTTTGGCTCGTGATGCTCTGTTTACTTAACCCGCCCTTGTTTCAGTATCCGCATCCGAATGTGCAAGCCGTTCAAAAGTTTTCGTAAAGATTATTTTTTTACATTCAACTTCATATTTTTTTATTAGCTACAGAACGAGTTAGGATTATAGACTATAATGAAATGAGACAGATCGATAAGAGGGTGGGCTGATGTTATAATGTAAGTTATAAGAAGGCAACGGGGATTAATGTTGGAAAAAATAGAGAACCGTAGATGGAGACGGGGAAGCCTTTACCATAATACGATAAGCCTAAGGAATTGTACTAATATAAAACATTAATTTATTGAGATTTGGAATAAATTTTAAAAACATAGATTATACTATTTTTAATACAACTTTATAAGGGCTATTGCTTCGCTTAGATTATAAGTTAAATATATAAAGACCAAGATATTATGTATCAAACATGATATATTGTTAGAACTAGATTTACCACCGAAATACATACCAATTGTGTCCACCTGCAAACAGTAGTAATGAAGATTAACTTAATTTTCTTGTTTTGTTTTATCTCATTTATCAAAGCGACATGCTTGATAAATGAGATAAATGCTTGATAAATGAGTTGTGTTAATTTCTTAACTAGATTTCATTGCGTATCAATTGTGGTATTAATATAAATTTCATTTCATCTTTGAGTTATTAACGTCGTTCAGAGATCTATAACGCTGGCTGGGTAGAGTTGGAGGAAAAAGATTTGTTATCTTCTTAACATTTCTCTGTACAAAAGGTAAAAAGTATTAAATGACAGATTTAAAGATATATATATAGATCATCTCTTCTTTGAAAAATGTTATTTTGAATTTTGTTTATCATACGAAAAATTGTTTGATGTACCTATTTCTAGATGATTCAACTCGGTTAGTTCCACCCCCGCCTCACAGTTGTCGTCGCCGAGAGATATTCGCAATCGTACCCCCGACTGTACAGGTACGCCGCATGTGAATAAGTTAAATCACGTCTAGAAAATGAAATTTCTGACGACATATAATATTTCTCAATATTCTTTCATGTGAATTTCAATTACTTGGTAATGTATAATTTATAGGTTCGATATTACTTCTAATAATACAACACTGATTTTGGTTTTCTGATTATACTATGATCCCGTTTTCGAGATTGTAACAAAGATACTGGAAAACGAAGTACGTTTTATAAATAATGCCTGGATACGGTAGGCTACCTTTGTTTTTTTTTAAATTCTATTAAGCGACGGAGATGAGCGAGACGTTTATCTGATGATCAATGATACGCATGTTATGTGTGACGTTGATTAGGATGACATACACAATGTAACATTTTTGATTGTCTCTAAGATATAAGATGTTGTCTCGTTACCTCGGTAATTTCACTAGCTACAATGCCTTTCATGATAATATTTAGCGACAGACATAGGAGCTGCGGTGTTGCATACGTATATGGTCTCTCGGAACAGTTACCAACAAATGATGGTTATTGTTTTAATAAATAAAATAAAGGATCTCCGGAAACGCCAACCTTCCATTATAAAAAAGTTTTAATTTAAATTTTGAATGGCTTGGTACGGCCAAAAAGCTTTTTAATTTAACACCGACGCAGTAGTGGTTTACGTTAAAAATATCTAAAACAACGGGCTTTGCCACAAATGTTTATTGTCGGCTTATGTCAGCGGTAAAGCCAATTCAATAAAGTCCATTTCTGTCGCAGTACCCGTTCCTGACCCTCTAGTAAGTGAAGTGGTTGAACCGCAGCGCATGACGCTGTCGACTAATTAAGCGCTTTTGCGATCTTGTTAAAATTCAGCATTTACTGACCGACAAACAGAGTACGCGCGTTTCCGCTGCGGTCGCGTTTTGCTACAAATTCTGTTCATAACTATATAGTTTTACATGATAAGTCAGTCTACGTAGCAACCACTTCCGCTTCTATTTCTGCCGCCAAATAACGCCTACTAAACAGTTAGTGAATTTACTGTGATAGCGAGACTTAACATCTTACGTCACAAAGTGATGACTGATGTGGTGCTGTGTATATCATCCTAACTAACGCCATGCTTATATGGACAGGCGTATCACTTAGGATCAGGTACACGTCTCCCGCCTCTCGTCACTACGACGAATAAAAAAAAAAATTTCTTTGTATGCTCTTAATGCACATTTTAGTAGGAAAGTAATGGTATTTTGTTAGATTTATACTATAAATATCCCATTTGCTTGGATATTGGATCATTATCATAATATACAGCCTTTTATCGTCCACTGCTAAAAATCTCTTCAATCGCTTTAAAGTGCGATCGTTTCGATGTACATAGATGATATAAAAACAGTAGGCTGTAAATATTGACCGATTTTTTTATTAAGTGGGGAATAGTTTATGGAACCTCAATTTCATTATTCTCATATTATTGTTCCTCTTCTTATTTTCAAAACCTTTAGGATCTGTCTCTTTTATTTTATTCCATAATTTTGTTCTTTCGAGGTTTATCCAGCTCCTTTTCCATTGTTCTTTAAAGCACGTCACAAAGCTTTCCATTCCATCTATGATCTTTTCGGTTAGGTTTTATAAATTATGTAATAATTTGTTAAATGGATATCAAACAATGAAAAAAAATCTTTCCACATAATAACCTTGATAACTGATGCTATCGCACCCGTTGGTTCAACATGTACATAACATGTTTCCAGAATATCATCAATCATAATATTCAACCCCAATTCTCCGTCGTTAACAATGGTGGTTTCAAAGAATTAGGTAACTTTGTAACAGATAATTACATGTTATGTGTGAGTATTCGTGAATATATCATGTATAGGTAGGTGTATATAGGTCTCTCTAGGTCTCTATAGGCTATCTATAGGTAGGTGTGTGATATATTTACCCTATTAATGCGCATGTCTTGTAATAACTCGTTTCTTATCTCTACGATTTTCTCCGACATAATTCTATACACCTTATCTTAGATGAATTTTAGTAACAATGAAGCCGAAGATGGTGTAGGGTGCTCGCTCAGAATTCTCTGGCTCTCACATGTATAGCTGTTGGAATACAGCCAAGCCTTAAACGTGAAATCGATTAAATTACAAATAATCAAAATCTATATGCTGCAGTTTGATTCCTATACCTGAAATAATCTTAACAAAAAGTAATGATTTTTGGTATTGACTTGTAGTGTATATAGATTTATACAATTTGAATTGTGAATTTACCAAAAATGGAAGGTAATAAATAAATGATTGAAGTGTAGAGAAGATGGAATTAACACAAGGAAATCCGGAAATATCTCGTTTGTAGCGGTTGATTTCGAATGGGATTAATTCAAAGTTTAACCTATTAAGGAAGTATGGTTCCCATCTTAAGTCACTTAGTATCCTAATTGATAAACAGGATTTCAACAGACGTTAACAAGTTTAAAACTTACATTTTTTTAAAGAATCACAGTTGTATGGTGTGATTAACATTAGTATTCTATCGATCAAAGTTATTGTTTCTTTGCATCTACGTAATATATGTAAATGTACTGAAATATTTTTCTCAAACCATGAATCAACTTACCATATAAAACATGATAGGTAAAACTTAATTTTTTGTATATAACAGTTTTTGCACTTATGCAATTATGCACTTGGAAAGCAACTTACCAATGAGAACATTGCTATCAGACTGTTATATCAGATACAAGTTCTCATCTTGGTCAGAGGTTTACTGTCACATCAAGGTAGCTGGTATCTTTGGTTTACCAAGCTAATCAAATTTGAAATGGACTGAAAACTTTGTTAAAAATAACGAATTCACTGGTGGTACTTTACTGATGCCTTAAACCGGTACCATCCATAGGTGGTACCTACCACAGCAACTCTTATTTCTCCCACCAAACACTAGTGTACGTACAGTAATGTATTCAGGTTTGAAGCTAGTGAAATTACTAGAGCAAAGTCTTATAAAACGACGAGCATAATGTGCAGCTGCGTCTATTATCTTGACTAGCGCTAAGTTATTATTCTTGGCACTTACCATCATATTACCGTCTCTCTGGCCTCGTCCCTTCGTGAAATTAAAAAAGGGTGTATCGCATTAAACTCCTTCGTCCAATATAAATATAATTCGCGTCCATTCACAATATCGATCGCCAATCAGCGAGCTTTCGTGACTTGTTTCATTATGAACGCACTGTATTCAGCGAACTGCAATAGAAAAACCTAAGTTACTTTATAAAATCGCAATAATTTCTCTTAACGAAGTTACAATCGTTTTAAAACTTATCTTCGTGGTACTGGAAACGATGTTTTTTTTATTATCGATCTATTGATGTTTACCTGTGTGTATTAACGTCGTAGTAAAATCGCTTTCATGTAACGAATTTCTAGTAATTTTTATTTATTCTCTACATAATGTCAATATTAAAATAACCGCAGCTTCTTTCTCTGCCGGCAAACAGTTGTGTGCAAATATTACCGCTCTTGTTTGAAGGGAGTTGTAACCAGTATAATTACTGGGCGTTACCCCAAACATAAAATATTTTTTCAAGGTAATGAGCATAATTTTATGTTGTTTATATCATCTTGTCTCAAGGTGACGGGAACATTGTGGTGTTGTGTATACCGTCTAACAAGCGTTCTATCACTTTTGTAAAGGTAACATGCGTATTCCATACTGTGGTCATCACGACAACTTCTTTTTAATTTCACTTTGTCATAACTTAAATGTTGAAAAAGTTATGACTTATCGAATTATTTATTAGCTGTTTCTCGCCCGCTTCGCTGGCCGTAACACCCTCGAAACTCTTCTGGGGAAGAAGTAAAATAAACTGACCTACACTCGGTAAAGAGAAAATCCCTACCAAATTTTGGGTCCCTAGGCGTTATGGTTCCAGAGATATTGTGATGAGTTTGTACATATGTGGAAACCTTTAATGTACATAAATTTAAATATGTTTCTATATAAAAATTCTGTTTATTATTTACTAGTTGTTATTAAACCGAGCAATAACTGTGTACAATGAATACACACTACAGTTGTGTGAGTAGTTACGAAGCGTCGCCATCAGGCTGTCACTTTTAATGGTGTTAGTGTACTAGCGACTTCATTAACTTAATAAGTGCGCGAGGAAAAACGCTCATTTTCTCTCCGACCGTGTTTGTCGAGTCGAAACGTCTATACGTTTCCGCCCTAAGCAAATAAGAGAAAGGTTCCAGCCGAGTGCCGGTGTGTGAATAAGAGCTTTTGTGTACAGGATATTCTAGCTGATACCCCGCAGATGTTGTCCCGACAGTATCTACTTTATCTCTTGTGTACCCATAAGTGGATGTTTTGTATATGTTCTTAATGAAAATTGGTTAAACAACATATAAGTTGAAACATACCAGTAACGTCTGGGCTATAACAAATATAGTAATATAAAAACATCTCTCATAAAATATTGCATTATTTACTTAATTTTATGAATAACCTATGATAATAAAATAAATAATATCAAACATTTTTACCTATATTGACATACATTACATTTAATAAATATTTTATGTTGAAGCCCTCTGGTGGTAGATCTCTGTTGCCGGAGACCGTCTTGGTCGGACCCACCGTGCCGCCTACTCCGCCTCCAAATAGTAGTGTACTTACATTACTGCGTTTCAGTTTGAAGGGCGCTGTAATTAGTGTAATTACTGAGGTAATGAGAATTTACATCTTATGTCTCAGCGATGAGCACAATGTGATGCAGTGTATACCACCGTAACTTGCGCCACGTTGTTGTGGGCAGGGGTATCACTTACCATCACGTGAACGTCCCGCTCCTCTCGTCACTACGTTGAATAAAAAAAAGATACTATAATCATAGAAAAATACATAAAAATTGTAAGTGCAGTCGTTTTAGGGGTTTAAAAAAATAATATCATTAATTATGTAGCTGCGAAAGATTACCGAATTCGTCGAGGTCTGTTTACAGGTCATTAACACCTCGGATTGGACAGCGTCTTAAATTCATGGCTGCTCGGCAAATAACGCTCCGGGCCTCGAACCCCGGTACCGCGATAATTGAAAGAGGTCTTTAATTTCACGTGCGATCGCCTGCCCGATATTAGCAAAATGCCAGAAGTGGTAGCAAACCTACCCAAACTTTAAATTAATTGGAATTGTAAACATTGGCATTAGGGTTGAGTTTGAACAAAATTTCAATATATTTTTTTATTATCTAAACTTACTTTTTATGTATATTGCTTTTTATTGATTTATAATACTGACTTTGTTATATCTTAGTATCCGAAATATGTCAACGTTGTTTTTAGTTTTCAGCAATTTGTTGATGTTATGTATAAAGTTATATATAACTTGCACACATTGTATAGAAGTTTATCGAACTTGTACTTTGCCATCATGCTGAATAAATGGCCGGAAACCTGTTGAGAGAAGCCAATGATTTTTACTAGTGGGTACATTAAAAAGCCTCTTTTTTTCTTTATTATTTTGTAAAGAAAAAATATTTTCCATAGAGGACGTTAGCTTATAAAACTAGATCTGATCACTGAACATAAATAAGAAATACTAGAAAATTAACCAAAAAAAAAACCTCATTTTATTATTTATTATACGTCTGATTGTTGTACCGACATAAAGCTAGTATTGAAAATACAGTATAACCTGTTTTTATGCGGTCCTCTTTTATACGATTTTCGTTTCGTATTCGTATTGTTAATTTTTTTTTTCTGGTCCCTATTCATCGCAAATTAATATACAATCACAGTAGTAATACTTATTAATGTGGAAGTTAATAAAAATTCAAAGAAAGTATATATTATTTGCAGAACAAAATTTATAGGTTATTTTCAGCACAGAAAAATAATTACAAGCAGTATACACAGGTATCCGATGTGTGCATGCATATTTTATACGAGGCTTTAACTTAAAAGTCAACTGTTAATTACTATATTCTAGCAATTTAGTTTTTTTTTTTTTTCAATTTGTCGTTATGCATTGCACGAAACAGTTTTAATTACTCTTCCATAGTCGTTATTTTCTTTTTAGTGCTTTGTTTTCATATTCATAAAGAACATCGTTGCTAATTTTATTACAGCATTTACACAAAGGTTTAGGTAAGTAATAACTTAGACTCGCTTTAATTAAATTTTTAATAATTATCTACTTTTTTACATATTGCTCATCATTGTTTGCATAAAATAACATTGAACATAATTATTATTATAAACCCAGCAAATACAAAAACTTCAAAAAGGCTTACATGTATATTTGTTTAGATACTGTAAAATAGCGTTACTTGTCGCTCTAAAATTAATTAAAAAAAAAAAAAACTTTAAGCTATTTTAATGCTATACATTTGTAGTATTATCATCCCCGCTTTTTAATTTTTCGTTAATAAAAATGAAAAGACAAACACTATTCAATACTTTCATAATTTTTTTCTTGGATTTCATTATTGCGTTAGAAAAACGTAGAAAAAATTTTATTCAAGTTGAGAATAAATTTTCTTATCAAACCTAGCTGATAACAAACATGTAATCTAATAATAAACAGGTTAATTACAAAACATGCAATTATAACATATTTTTATTGTAAGATATATTGAGCTTAATAAAAAATATTAGAATATACATTTACATACTCTTGTCATTGAATAAATTATTATAGAATAACACTGAAATATTATTGGTTACCTTTTTTTCTATTGTCGGGATAAATTAACACCATAGTCATTATTATCAATATCAAAGTGATAAGTAAAGGGTGTAAAGGATCCCGCACAACAACTTACGGGACTCAAGCCAACCTCACCTTTCTTTTTTGTTTCTGAGGGGAAATCTTCGAAAGATAGCCTGCTTCTAGGAAGAAGTCAGAGTTATGTGAGATTTTTACTCACTAAAACCGTCTCGGTGCGCTGCATCAGTGCATTCGGAGAGGCTTCGGAATCTCAAGCCAACCTCACCTGCTCGTGGTGCACCCTGCTAATCCACAAACAAAGCCCTGGCTCCCACCAATCTCATCACCGGAGGGTTCAGTTCATGGGTCAGCGTGGTGGGAAATGGCTCAAATCACTCATGAACTCTCCTACCCGATCCATGTAGGAATCTTTGAGGGAGGCCTATGTCCAGCTGTGGACGTCTATCGACTAATGATGATGATGATGATAATTTTTATATATATCTGTATCAGTGTAGCAGCTAAATTAAGAATAATTCCTGTATTTCGGGAATTAAAACATTAACTCGAGGTGCTATTTCCGTTCAAAGGTTATTTTGAACATAATTTATTACATATTATTCTCCGGTAAAGAATATATATTAAAAACAATATAAAAGAAACGAAAGAAAAGAGAAAACTGTTTATATGAAAAAACCATTTAATACTATTTATTATATATGTGTTTATTTGCAAATATTACCAAATTTATCGTTCGTTTCGTTAAACTAAACCGTTAGAATATTATTGCGTTTTTTTTTAAGTGCCGACTATGAAACCCAATGAGTTTACGTGCGGGTAACCTTAATGTTACTTTTACCTCTGGAAACAGTTACCGCTCGCCGCAATGGTCCGTAATCCTATTACCCTACATTGTAATATGCATTAACTTGCTGCGTTTAAAAAAAAAATACAGATTTCTAATATCTGTGCTGGCGATGCAGCGTTATTGAAAATTATCACAAATATATATTGAATAGCATTAGATCATTACGATTTTACACAATTAACTTAATTATAGACAAATATAATATTTTATAAAAGTTATTAAAAGCGCAACTGTACATGTGTATTGTATAGTTAACTTAAATATAGTGTACTATATAAAACTATATTCGCCTTTGTTCAATGTGTTTCATTTACATCTCAATTGATCGGATGTTCACAGCCCGATATAGGTCTCTTGTAATATCTGTTTAGTGGTGGTATATCTCTGTTGCCGGAGACCATTTAGGTAGGTACTACCGCAGCTGCTGTATCTGCCGTCAAACATAGATGCTGTAGCAATGGAAATTAATGATGTAACCAAACTTACCGTCTTATGTAACGTGGCAAAACGAACAGTGTATATCATCCTAATTACCACCAGGTTGTTATAAGTAGGCGTATAACTTACCGTCATTGGGATCATAGTTAAGTTATTCTACTAAGCTATCTAATCTTTCAAACTAGTCTATGTTACAATAGAATAAGTATTACATTGTTAGTTTTAAAACAGTATTATATCAATTAACTTTGCAGTAGTAGGGAAGGGGTTTAATTATATCCTGAAACCTGATAAGGTTTACTGTTCCTATTGCTGTATCAGGAAACACCTAACCTTTTATATATTGCGCATCCTATTGTAACGGATTTTTTTTATATAAATATCCTAACCAGAATTTTTTTCATTCAATTAAGCGACGAGACGAGCGGAACGTTCACCTAATGGTAAGTGATACGCGTACTCATAACGTGGCGTTAGTTACGTGGCGTTGGTTATACACAACATCACATTGTGCTCGTCGCCTTTAGACATAATGTGTTGACTCTCGTTACCCCAGTAATTACACTAGCTATAACCCCCTTCAAACTGGAACACATTAATTTTTGCACACCACTTACCTAGACGGTTTCTGGCAACAGAGACCTACTAACAGTATTCGTACACAGTCACCAATAGTTGCGTTATCGCCGACACATTCTTATCAGGTACACTCGTTTCGAAGCTATTTGGTTTCATATTTAACACAAATAATAGGCGAAGTTTCATTTTGAATGGTTAAAATTTTGTATGGCACTTTAAGTATAATGCTCGCTTTAACTACGTCGCGTAAATCCGGCCCGTAAGTTTCCTTTTATAACTAAACTTCATGTAGTTAAATGCATTATCCCTTTAACAATACTATCATTGGAGAACTTAACTTTTATAAATGTTGTCTATCAGATAATTAAATGCCTGAAAAATACTGTCTTCTTTTGATGGTTAAAACAGTTTCGCTTAGTATTAATAAAATTGCCGTTTTTTAAACCCAATCGTAACTAAGGCTATCGATTGTAAGTCGAGATAGACTTTAATATACATATTTTATTATTTCTTCAATTCATCCGAACGGATCTCAAGGACGAATCGACAAAGGAAAGTATATATAAAGATATCTCATTAGTGACATCCGCCACACCGACCGGCGATTTATATTGAAATCGTCCTTAAGCTTTATAACGAAGGACCTTACATCTCACTTGATAGCATTCGTTTTTATTACCGTAGCTGTATTTAGACCTATAACTGATTAGATCTACGTTAATGGGGTAGTAAATTGGTATTAATCAAAGCAGGAGGTCGAGGGGATAATGATGAATATCGTTTATATTTTTACAGCACCTCATAAAGCTAAGATACAAAAAGTCACTATTAAGTAATAACGCAGCTCTTATTTCTGCCTGTGTTCTGGTATAAAGGACATTGTGGATAATGAAACTAATGGTGTTACACGACTTACCATCTTGTGTCCGAAAGCGACACAATGTAGTAAATGTATGCCACCCTTACTACTACCATGTTGATATTAGCGGACGTATAACTTACCATCAGCATATTAACAATTAATTGCATTAAAAAAAGTAGTGAAATTTTGATTATCACTTTTTTCCATGAAAAGTCTTAAAGATCAGTAGTTCGGAAAAAAATTATAGTGTTGTCACTGCTATATGTTTTAATGCGACTGTGAGAAGTCGTGTATTATTGTTGAGTTCCTCTTACAATAAAATGTCGGTAAACACCTAAAAAACTATTGTATACATTATATTTTCCTCCGGTTATTTACTAGGTAGGACTTAAATTGCTCTATTGCGAGTACGAAGCTTTTAAGCGACTGCGACAATAGTGTTTCGGACTTTCCCTGCATGCTCGGTCCATTCGAAAGTTACTGATTGTTCGATTGGTGTTGAAATTGGACAAAGGATATCCGCTATCAATGGAAAGTAGAGGTTCAGTTTAACGTTAAATATGACCTGTTTAACTTTATCAGTAGCGACTTTTATATAATAATTGGTTATACGATGTAGTACAATAAATTGATTTTCTAAAATTATTATCTTCACCGTTTTCTCTCAATTACCGTAAGATAAGATTAAATAGTTTTCAACCCAGGTAATAGGTATAACTACTGGTCGTTTAAAACCGAAACGCTATTGACCCTATTTGCAAATTTGTAGAATGTTTGCTAGAAATAAAATAGACTCTCGAAAGAAATGTGGACCGTGTAGACGTTACAGCATTTCGTAAAGTAAAATCGTAGTTAGATAAAATGCAGACATTTGTCGTAACTGCTGAGGTAAAATCACGAGCGACTTGATTGAAGAACCGCGCGGACGTGGACGAAGAGGAATGGGAACGGATGTACTTTAAATTCGCTCCGGCTAATGTCTGATGGAATCAGCTCCTATTGTTCGAATTCTAAAAGGTAATATCAAATGAACGATCGAATTATATCTTACGAGTTCGCTGCTCCATTTTTGGCTTGATTGTAAAAGTAACAAATTTTTATCAATAGTATTATACCTTTTTAAATGTGTACTTTTGTGTAATCGTAATAAATCGTTTCGTTAGTTTTATTTAACTCGACAAAACTACACTGCATCATATTGCGTTCGTCGCTTTGAGATATATGATTTTAAGCCTCGATACCCGGAACAATCGCAACATGTTTGCACACTACTATTTAGCGTTAGAAATAGGAGTTGCGGTGGTTTCCGGCAACAGAGACCAGCGTCCAATAAATGTAATATAATTTTGATGCCAATTATAAAGCTTTGATTGTTTTTTTTTATATTTTATGATAATAGAAATATATTAAAAAATGGTCTTACATAAACACTGCATCTCTTTATCTCCGATTCATTTTATAAAGTGCACAAAACCGTAATGGCCGCTTCAGCGCCAACTGGAAGCTGCCGCAAAACGCGGCGCGTCGAGCGCATTAAGAAAGCGCAAAATACAAAAGTATATTTCTCTGAATCCACACTAAATCGCGCTGGAAGCGGGCGCGGGCAAATTGAAAACAGTCGACTCCGGCTCGTTATGGAGTCGACTCCACCATTTATCTTCATTCGGCCTTTCAATAGAATTGCCGGCGACGTTTTCCGCAACTCAAACGGTGGAACTACTTATTATTTCGAACGGCTCCGGCTTAACGATTTGGCCTGAAGTCGAGCGCACCTGTCTTTCGCCGGGCCTTACACGCTGCGGTCCGATCACGGAGAGAATGGGCCGCGTCGCTACGTACCCACCGGTGCCATGTCCCCGATCTAACACAATCCAATGTTAGTTCCGCTCTTCTTATACAGTTCTAGCTCCATTCTTATTTTCACCATTCAATCTCGAAAATAAAATGATTCTTTAGAATATTTCATGATAAATATGCACTGCAGTTTCTTTAGCAGATAGAAATGGAAAAATTCATCACTACGTGGTGCTCTCTTTAAACTGTAGTTTGGCGATCAGAAAAAAGTCATGATTTTATCTTCAATTATCTAATACTTAACTTGAATTTCATATAAGTGTTTACATAAGAATGAGATTGCGATAGGTTAAGTTGAATGGCGTTAAATTTACAATATAAGAGTGTAGCTAGTTAGGTGGGTTCGAACATCGATATTACTAAACAAACTCTACAATATGAAGCTCGGGAATCTGATCAGTATTAGAAGCGCAGCGCGGTGGCAGTTTAATATTGGGCAGAATTGATGGAAACTTGATGACTTTTAGGTTTCTAATAGAAGAGAAATAAAGCATGACGTCAACGAAAACTTAAATAAACGTACAGGAAACGAGTATCTCTTGCATTAACTTGTCGCAACGTCAGATAATTAACAATAGGCAATAAGATTTGCATTTGTCTGCGAGTGCCCACTCGAGCTCGCCTCGGGAATCTCAATACGGCATTCATCTCCAAAACGCGTCGCTCTTTATCAAAGTACGCGAACAATTTAGCGTTTGAATGATTTAAAAGCTTTTATTCAACGTTAATAATAAAGTTCTGAAAAAGCTGTGTACCGTCATACCGCAATGGGTAACGACACCGTAAAGTCTTAACATGTTTACTTAATCTATTTTGTTACATAAAAGTGTGGAGATACACGTTTAAGTACTCAAAATGACCTTATAGATATGTAATTTATAAAACTGTTTATACTCTCTTCCTTGTATTGAGTAACTGGTATTAGTCTAGTTGTAGTAAATGTAGTAACTGTTCTCTGCAACGAGATAAAATCATGACTGATCCTAACTCATATTTATTATTTACTAAATATTTATGATTTTAATTTTATTATTAATGTTTTGGAACACATTATTACTTATAAAATTATTATATTGTTAAAATGCTGTCCTGTTTATTTATGGTTGCGAACTAAACTGACATGTAACCGTTAATTATATTATTAATATGTTTTTATAATAAATTTTCTCCTCTAGAGCAGAGTACCAAAAATCAATGATTCACTCGTTTGTATTCTGACATAACAGATCGTCAAAGTTGTCTATCCTGCGCTCTTTTTTATAATCAATAGTTTACGTTTAAAATAACCTAAAATTAGTGTAAAAAACGTACAAGTAATTTAATACCGCTCGCAGCTTATGACTTGTTGAATTCGGCTATAGTGTTCAGCTGCGACCCATCCTTTGTCGGCTGCGGATGATAGCGCGTGATGGGAGTACAAACGCCCCTTTCGCAATCCTGTTGAGACTAAAGGAGCTTCTGTTTACCGCCATAGTTGCTTTTGATTGACAGATATATATTTGTGTTTGTATGGTTTGTTTGTATGTCTTGTGTGTGTGTGTCGCGTTCAGTATGTTTGTTTCGGCGGGACACAGCTGCTGCCACTTTTGTCACGTTCAGGTGTTTGCGGAACAGTGTGCGGTTGCCAACAGTGCTGCCAATATTGTTATGTTCCAATCAAAAGTATATACAAATATATTTATGTACAAATATTACTTTACATGTACTACATTAGTATTTTAAGTAACGATCTAAGTAAAAGCATACATGTAAGTAATGTAACAACCATTATAATCATATAAATGAGTAAAGAATAGTATAAAAAAAACCCAGGGATACTATAGAGGAGAAGTAGGACAAAGAAACAATCCACCAACTATCTATATAACTATTTTTTATTTGTTGAAAAGACGGGACGAGCGAGATCTTCACCTTATAGTAAGTGATACGCCTGTCCGTAACAAAATGGTATTAATTAGAATGATATATATATAGTGTCTCAATGTGATTGTCACCTAGAGATATTAAGCCTCACATCCCCAGTATTATCACTAATTATAACGCCTTCAAACCAGAACACAGTCTTATTTGCACAGCACTGTTTAGCGGCTGAAGCAGAAGCTGCAGCGGTACTTACCTAGACCGTATACGGCAACAGAGAACACTGATATAGTTTCCGCATTTTAAAATTATACTTTATTAATGAAATAACCAATTTTACGCTTTCTTGGTAACTCTAAGAATTGTTTCCGAGTTAATCGTTACAGGCTTAAAATTTTGCAGATATGTCATAAAAGTCGTAACGTTCCTGACGCAAGTCGTAATATTAAATTTTATTGCACCCTAAACTTAAATATATGGGGATACGAAATGACTCTCTAATGGATTGCTGCGGAGGCATTTTGAGGAGTATAATAATATCGTGATAAAATTTGATTCGTGTACTTTCATTTGTAAAATCATCATCGTTACAGTTTTACTGGTGCTAGATCTCTGTTCCCTGATATCGTCTAGGTAGGTACCAATGCGGCTTCTGTCTCTGCCGCCATAATTACTGGAGTAACGAGACTGAACATTTTATGTCTTAAGACGGCGAGCACAATGTGGCGTTATATGTATCAGGAAGAAAGATCAAGAAAGATCGAAAACTATTTGCATACTTTTAATAATTTAGAATAGTATATAAAACAACAGTGGTCTATACTATGCTGAAAATGTTTATTCTGTAAACATGTTTTTTTATTAATTATTTATAATTTAGTAACCATAATTAATACCATTGACTGGTATTATTATGACATAATTTTCACATACATATTACGTTTTTAATATAGTTTACCTTTGGGAATCTAAATACGACAGAAATATAGAGAGATTTGAAGTCAGCATTCATAAGATGAATTACCGTTATATACGTGGGGGTGTATACACTGTGGAATACCCTCAGGTCCGGGTGACTGTATCTCAATATTTCACTGCATTACTTAATTGAACAACACGTCGCCATTGTCACGGAGCGAGTAAAAGCACACAAGCTTATTTAATCGGTTGCATGTTTAACTAAAGGTTCAGAAGCTTCAGAATTGTGTTAATGATTCCATTGATAAAATCTCTTATATTCTTTTGTGGAGTATATGGTCTTTATAATATAATAAGTATCTCGTCTGTCCAATTCACATTTCTTAGAAAACAGTTATAGTTAGATAATAAATAATATCAACTTTCATGCACTCTACAATAAAGGTCACATCAGACTAAATTAAAATTTGTTGAGAATAACATTTATTTTTTATTCAACGAAGCTACCGGATAAGCGAGACGTTCACCTGATAGTAAGTAATACGCCTTTCCATAACAACTTGACGCTAGTTAGGATGTTATACACTGTACCACATTCCGCTCGTCGTCTGCGGTAAGATGTTGAGATTTATTACCCTAGTGATTTCACTCGCCACAATGCCATTCAATCGGGACCGCCGTAATGTGAACACACTGCTGTTTGGTGGTAAAAATAAGAGTTGCTCTAGTAGTCTAATGTTGGACGACACACACTAGTAGTCTACATTGCCGGAGACAGTCTAGGTACCACGAGGGATTGCCCTGTAGTCTCGGGCTATTAAGAATAGGACTAATGTAAGAAGCGCTGTCTGTCGTAGAATGCGACTACGAAGGTTTTCGGGTTCATGGGCTGTGAAGGTGGGGGCCCTCAATGCATACTAAGTGAACCAGGTATGCATGATAAGTACGAGAGGGACTCACGTTTGTCGTATCAAAACGAGGATGCCGAAGCGCACTGCAGCCTTCCCTGGGACGTACTTCAGGCGTAGTGCCTTAAGACCGGGCGTAGTTCACGGGCGCCCCCCGTAACAATCTGAGGATGACCACTGTGGGGGTTTTAAAGGTATAAATTACACATGACCTTGTTTTCCCCAAGAAGCAGGGTATCTTTTTTGAAGAATTCCCTCTCCAATAAAAAACAGTACCACGGGAAAATAAAATCTCTCATGAAAGTATAGTCATAAACAGTAAACGTCTCTGTTTCAAGCATTATTGGTAAGGAACCATAATTCAGATTGTTTAACATCACAAACATTTTGGAGTAGGAAATTTTGAAACAGTTGATAACAAAACCAGATAATGTTACAATTATCGGTTTCATTATCATCATTATCAACCGACATACGTCCAATGCTGGACATAGGCCTCCTCCAAAGATATCCACATCGATCGATCCTGCGCTGCCCGCAGCCTTCACCAGAACGTCGGATCATCTGGTGGGAGTCCTGCCAACGCTACGTCTTCCAGTGCGCGGTCGCCATTCGAGGACCTTAGTGCCCTATCGGCTGTCAGTCCTTCGAGCGATGTGTCCTACCCATTGCCAGTCCAGGCTAGCAATCTTTTGTACTATGTTGGTAATTTTTGGTTTACTATATGAATATTAATCATCCCTTACCTAGTTCATACATGCGATTTGATAATAACAACTCTGTGATTACACTCATAGAAACTGTTTATCGTGTGGCGATGGAGTAGTGGTGTTCAATGCAGACTGGATACTCGCCGGCGGCTGTTCGTCAAGCGTGTGCCTATCGATTTAATAATCCCGTAATACGAGCGCCGATCTCTATATTATCTCTGAAATAGAACTAGCGAAGCTCGTTTATATCAATTTAATCATTTCACCGAAACTGCTGCGAAACAATATTCAACTAACCATTGTCGTTAGCATTAGAACCAACTAAAATGTAATACTGTATTACTACTAAACCTTTATATGCCTTACATAGTAAACAGTAATTTCTGGAGTATACGAGTAACAGATGTGGGGATTTGTATATAAAATAATAGTAATTTAGATTGTAAATTTTTGTTTGCATAGTTCTAGATTATCCATATTTGATTGATTCACATTAAGATATTTAACTTTTCCATATAGTATTGGTATTAATTTTAAAGCAATCTTATAAAATGCTTGTCCATTTGTGTATTTGTCGAAAGGTTTAGAAAAAGATTTTTTTAAAATATTAAGAAGGCAAGTACAGACGAGCTTGAACGTCGTAGCGGTAGCAATGGCCTGCTTGATTCGATGCAACCCCAGCCTCACCGCATTAATACAGAAATAACGAAATTTATTTTGAACTTATCTTATTTTAAAGAATATTTGCAGACTGTGTCGTGTAGAAAACTTAATCGCTATACTTTATTCCCTCGAGATCTCAGCACGATATAGATCGATCGTGATCGCGAGGTTAACAATCGACACAATTTAAGGAGGAAACAAAATAAAGGGATGACTTTTGGTATGAAAAATATAATAATAAAATAAAAATTTTGTAGTCGTTGTTTTATTATTAAATTTGCATAGTATTATTTGCTTTTAGTTTGGTAACACATTCGCTGCGTAGCCATGTCCCCGCTCCATGGGCTACGGGCCCGGTGCATGTTTCATTGGGAATTTAAGCCCGCTTAATGCAACCTGGCATTAAATTGTCGTAATTTAGGCGCACGCAGACTTGTTGCGATAGGATTTTAGCCATTCATTTATATTAGAAATCAGATACACGATTTTAAAACTGGTACGCTTCGGTTAGGCGTTTTCATTTGCAAATGATGTGAATGTTCGCTGACAACATCTCTTCAGAAATGTTTAAATCTTTTGTAAAGGAAATGATACATAAAACAATGTTGTTCATTTAGACCATCGCTTTTCTCTAAAATAGGTAACAATAAAAATTACATAGATATTAAAATTTATGAATGTCTGGAACTATTATTTCGTAAAAATGGGACGTATGAAAAGAAATCCTGTTCCAAAATTTTTCATTAAATATGACCGGTAATGTTTAAACACCAGCCGTACTCACACAGGATACCCTGGCCTGCACACACTCTATCCTTTGTGCATACACATAAATTGTTCGGTTGCGGGCTCTCTGTGTGCGTAGTCTAATTGATTTCGGCTTGTCCCTCCTTGTCCGCAAAGAGTTTGATAATGGCCCGATTGCCTCCTCTTTGAATAATTAACACCGAATTATGGGTGCGCCCTTCTTCCCGCAGCCGCCTGTTTGTTTTGTTAATGTTGATAAAAAAAATTAATTATACAAGGCCGGAGACGGCGTTTTAATTAACGGTTGCTTAGAGGAAATTTAAAAAAAATTGTAAAAGCAAAACAAATACCCCGGTCATAATACAATATTTTATTATTTTTGGACGGTATTTTAAACAAGAACATCAGGATTATTCGCAAATGAGTAATAAACCTAACTTAAAAAATAACATGTGAACTATACAAAGTTTACATTCAGTTCAGTAATAATCTATATATATAATATGAGAAATATCCACCGATGTTGAGACTCATCACGATATGTCTAGAACCATAAAGCATACTTGAAATTAGTTAGGAATATCTGTTTTACGGCGCATAGTTCAGCTAAGAATGGATTTTACAAAATTCTTTCCCCAAAGGAAGTTGCGTGGGTAGTTGCGGCTAGCGAAGCGAGCGGGGAACAGCTATTATCATTTAAAAACGATAGTTTAAAGTAAATTATGATTGTGGAGATTTTCTCTTTAAAATATTCTATTCTTACTTTAATAACAATATTACATTTTCATCATATCTTGAAAAAAAATATACAGTTTATTTTACACGCAAACTCGACTGGTGAACGGAATTTTTTTTACTAACATTAAGTTATTCATGAGTACACGTTCATTTTCGTATGCTTGCAGCTAAAAGCCAGTGGGTCTTGGTATAAATACGTAGCCGCAGTGAGCCCGGCATTACTTACGGGATACTAGACTTTCAGCTGAGCTATAAACTACGGTACATTGTGTCGGAAGCGCTGCAATGCGTTATTCATAGACTCGTTATAATTTCGAGTTCATTTTAACTGCTGTTTCAAATTTTGATTGCAGAATTCCGCAACGGAAACAAAGCACAGGGATCTATGTGAACGACTATCCATTGATTATGTGTTTTATGATTCTTTCTAGGTTTCTTTTAATTCGTGTAAGCGACGAGACATCATCATCAGCCGATAGAAATCCACTGCTGGACATAGTCCTTCCCAAAGATCTCCACATACACTCATCATGGCCTCCGGTATCGCCGGGCACTAGGGGCTGTCATATGGAAGGGTTCATATGGGGGATTTACGCCGTTTCCCATCACACTAGCCCAATACGGGTGCGCGGGAGCCACAGCCTCGTTTGCTGATTAGCAGTACACATCACGAGCAGGTGAGGTTGGCATGGGTCCGGTTAGTTGTTGTGCGGGGCCCAAAGCAACCGACAAAGACGACGAAATAACCGAGACAATATCTTGATGGTAAATTATACGCTTACCCATAACAACGTAGCGCTAGTTAGAATCACATACAAAGTACAAGTCTTATTACCTCAGTAATTTCACTAGCTATCTCTCTCTCTCTTTAAGTCGGTTCCTCAACGCCGAGGGTCGTGACTCCTTATCTATAACCTGTTCTTAATGATGTTATGCCAATCATATACAGGTGTCTCTATTGTTTCACTAGCTATATCACCTTTTAAATGGGAATATTGAATAATGTATGCAAACTATTGTTTGGCGACAGAAATAGGAGCTGCGGTTGTACCCACCTACAAGGTCTCCAGTAGAGACCTACCATCACTGTATACAGGATCAAATTCAAGGATTTTTAATTTTTTTAAGGAAGCAGACTATGGCTCGACCACATTCTTACATGATCATGGGGTTTTTACTATTATACGCTAGTACTATGCGTGTAGCATGTATTAACTGGACTCCATGACATGTCCAGTAGAATCTAGGAAAATAGTAGTAAGGGTAAAGAGCTTTAATTTATAATGAATCCACTATCCTCTCAAACGTTGTATGGAAGAAATCCCTTTTAGCAGTTAAAATAACCTTTTGAATTTCCAATGTTTGGTACTTTTAATGTATTTACTATAAATTAGATTTTTGGTGTTTGATAAAAATTATTTTACTCTATTTGTAATATCCGTACCGCAAATGACCACTTTCAAATAAATGAATGAACGTAATCAAAATTTCTTTAGTCTTTGTGAATTATGAGTCAGCATTACTTCGAATTGGTATTTATTTTTTCACCACTGAGACATAAAAAAATACCACTAGGCCGTATAATACAACTCCCGAATAACGCAGGGCTTTGCTGGGAATTCTTTTCCGTTAGGCAAATCGGAAAGTGTATTTGAATATCAAGAGTCTTAATTATTACAGGGGCGTGGTTCTTTTCCGTTTGGACGTCTAATACTTCGCATCGCATACAAATTACGGAGGGAATTAAAAAAAAAAAAAACTTTCTGAAATCAGCTTCTCGGAAAGTTGTTTCACGGGCTCACTGTTTACTTTAACGACTAAAAATTGTCGGTGAATACTAAGAATAAATCGAGGAGAGAGCATATTAATACAAAGGGCGTACTACTCATTTATAATAAAGAGAAACGGAAAATTTTAAAAATTGTTTCAACAAAGCGAAAGTAATTTTTTTTTTGCTTATCTATTCCGTAATGAAATGTAAACTTACTTTGCTCTGTGCTTAGCAGAATGATAATTATTTAGAATAGAGGACGTAAATTAAGATGTTTATACGTGAACATTAATATGCTAAAATGATGAAAATATTCTTATTTATATAAGTAGATATTAGATTCTTGATTTCGGAATCAATGATCTTATCCATTGCGGGATGAAACTATCAATAATACTTTCCTCTAAATACCAGTACATGTACCTAGTTGTGAAGATTAAAGAAAATGAGAGCACAAACATTGGTATTTAAAATAAAAACTAATATTTCATCTACAATAAATTAATTTGAT
This sequence comes from Ornithoptera priamus, assembly GCA_029034505.1. Classification (NCBI taxonomy): domain Eukaryota; kingdom Metazoa; phylum Arthropoda; class Insecta; order Lepidoptera; family Papilionidae; genus Ornithoptera; species Ornithoptera priamus. Next base: position 457,049 of record JARDWD010000636.1, on the reverse strand, counting down.
TTAAAACCTGTTTCTCTTTCCTCGTAATCTGCAACTAGAAAATTTCATGTTAAAATTAATCATCCTCTTCTAACCAGCGTCCGAAATTTCGCCTACAGGGAAAACTAGCAAGAAAATCCGCAATGAACACTGGTAATTAGGACTTAGTTGGCAACAAGTAGGTAAGAGCTTTAACCGTAACGGCGGAGGGCTTATGTTCTGCTGGGGGCAGTAATCTTTAAGCACCCAAAACGGTAATGCTTATATGCCTAACCTTACTTAATGTTGTAGTTTAGAATAAATTGTTGAGAAAGCGCTTCTATTTAAAAATATTTTTTTAACTAAAATGTATTTTCTTCATACAAACTGTTGTTCAGCAGTAAAAGAGTCGACGATTAACAATTTATACTATTCGAAAAAAAAAACATAGAAATAATATTAGCGTAAGGAATTGTAGAGTTTTTCTAGTAGTGTATGAAAACAGCAAACTGAAGCTGTCTGGCCTACAAACAACAGGCAATTTAAAATAATAACATCGTAAAGTTTAGTTTCCATTTGCGTTTGTAGTACATATAGTATGTTTAGTGCTGTCGCTTATCCTATTATACTTACCCGTTGTATACCGTTGAAGGCCCTATTCACATGATAGGTGTGGATGCAAGCTTCTAAACTGAATCTTGTGCATCCGCGTTTCCGCATTGAGTGTTATAGAATGTTACCGTACCGCTTACTCGAGCATGATAATAATAAACAGCTCAATATTCCCATTACTGCGAATCGGGAACTTCTCTCACAAAGAGTGATTGGAAACGTTGTTGGAGTCTGTTGGTTTCCTCGCGATATATTTCTGAACTCTAAACTCAAGTTTAGTGGAGATAGAAACTACGCTTTTACAAAAACTTCACTGCGTACAATTCCCTTACAGTTTTCATATTTATCTGTGTCCGATCGTCGGAGTTCGTCTAGGTAAGTACCACCGAGTCTCCTACTTGTGCTGCCAAACAGTACATACATAACACTACTGTGTTCCAGGTTTGATGGACATTGTAGCTAGTGAAATTACTGGGGTAAAGAAATTCATGTGTTTTTTATATTACCCTAACTAGCGCCACGTTATATCACTTACCATCAGGTGAAAGTCTTTCGTCGCTTATTAGAATGATAAAAATCACAGTTTTCGAGCTATTCTTACTATTGAGCTATTATAGTTACAGCGCGCACTGACGCTTGCTTTGTGAAGAGGGTCTAACCTTAGATCGCGTTAGGTTCAAGCGATATACGACTCCTATATTACAAAAACAATTTACCCGCGCACTGAAATTGTTGCCATACACATAAACTTTTACGGTATCCACGTAGATGATAATGCCGAGTTTATTATGTTTTTACTCTCTCCCAGCGTTATCAAAATCATACTTGGCTTTTCAAAGATAAATGCCTCATTTTGTTTTACGATCGCAACGGGTCCGCCGAGGTTGAACACGGCTTAGTGCACCTCGACTTACTTCGTTAATTGAAATCAGACAGACGATTAAATATCATGACTAACTTCGTTCTCCTTACCGCAACATTTAGAGAATATCTTTATTAAAGGATTGTCTAAATCTTGCAGTCTAGCCAGTGTCCTTTATTTATTTAGATCCACAGCTATCTTCACCACAATAAGAAGCAGATAGTCGTCTTATTTAGGTCGTATGTAAACGTCTACATTCCATCGAATGTATTATTCGGTTAGCTACTAGTGAGTCTCTTCTTCTAATTGTTATGCTACAGAAAAAATATCTGTGTGTGATCTTAGTTTATGTTAAAATGTCTGGCATTCAGCAATTTTAGAATTCAAATATCAAAATTATCGATATTTATCACTCTAAACCATTTTTAATTGGTAAAACAAACTGATTAATTCGTTGAACGTAAGCATAAGCATAAATCATTTTTATAGTTATGGTTTACTTAGTTTACTATATATACTGTGTAGGTTAATGTGACAGTACAATATATATTATACTTGTATTTGACACCCGTGATGATTATTTATTTTTCGTTAGTGTTGATAGAAATATACATATTTGCAATAACAAATCCGAACTTACCTTTAATAATTATTTCGAGTTACAATATCATATTCTACCTGACACATGCCATTATATAATTGAAAGTAAAAACTTGTGGACCTAGTTTATTTTGCTCACGACTTTTTTATTATCTACCGCGAGGCACTCGTAACTCTGCGTTTTTTCTATTTCATACCCCCGCATATGGAGTTGTTACAATGCTGTAATTTTGAAGTTATTGTGAAGCTTTATTTCACCGACTTGTCTGTGAATTTTTCCTTTAGTTCACCACAAACTCGAATGCGCAACCAGCACATTCAAGAAAACAATTACTCTGGTGGAAAATAAAAGTAATGACAAAACCCGGGCGTCTAAGCAAAATTACAGACAGAGGTAATACAGTCAGATAAGTGAAAAATAACCCTACGTAATCAGCAAACGGACGTACCAAGGCCGTACTTGAAAAGAAACAAATTAGATCCGTCTCAAGAACTGACGCTTTTCAAACGGGACCCGGAAAAACAGCCCGACCTCTAATGAAGGGTTAGGTGATGTAAGCAACTCACGCAATACTTCATTTATATATACGAGAACTACGCATGTTTATACGTCACAACCTAGTAAGTTATATTTCAGTTTTAAAAAAAATCCTAACAAGATTTCTTTCGAGTTTCTGCAATCTCCATCAAGTCTTCGTTCTATTTGATAGGCGGCTGTCTCATGCTATTAGGATTAAATATTTTCGTAAACCATTTTCAAGATTTGTTGAAGATAACTCTCCTATAACTCTATCATAATTAAATGTTTTTTTTTAGCGTACTGTATATCGTTTTGTTCTTCAATGGGTTTCAAGAAATCGAGTACAAAATTTTTCATAGTAAAGATTATGACGGGTCCATCTCAGCAGGCGCTTATAAATATTAGACTTTTATAAAGAAATCCGCATTAAAGCTCAACGTTCTTTGAAATTTTCAGGAATAAAATGGAATACATAGGAAACTTAAAAGGGCTTTGATATGAAAAAAATGAGAACACATTAAATAAATGTGGATAATCATGCTATAATATTTTTCGGAGATGTGGTAAACGGGAATACAGTTTTCTATTTAGACTTCTGATATGTATAACTATATCTATCTAGTCTGGCCATAAGTACTGTTACATGAAAATTTTCTCTTTTTCAACTTTTATTTATTTTTAATTTGAGACACGTATATTATTTTAAAAATTCCGATTTTCCGCTATTTTACATAATTTTTCGTGTTCATTATCAAATTACAATATGGAATGGGGCGGTAAAGAAAATAGTATTACAGTGATCGCCTTCCACAAAATGGGTATGGAGCCGTCGTTCATATTCCAGACACTTTAAAAGCTTAGTATCAGCCGAATGATCGTATATCGTGCTATCAACAGATACAACATACACGTCCTCTGTCGAAGACCAGAAACGATCGAGGCGGCCGTGTGCTGTTAGAACTACAAAGGCTGTTAATGCTGTCAAAGCCAGAATTTGTCGAAACTTCATTAGGAAACAAAAAATCTTATCGCGAGAAATGAAGATTCCCGCTATGAACTCTGTTGCGTATTATGAAACAAGACCTCAAGCTCGGTACTCGGTGCTTATGGTCAATATACAGGACATGCCATTAATCATTCTTTACATTTAAAGAGAGTGGATCGATCAAAACGCCTTCTGTCGCGACACGCAGGTGAAAGGCACAGAAATATCCTCTTTACCTATGGAAAAATTTTCACGATTGAAGAACACTACAATAAGCAATATGATAAAGTGTACGATCACAGTTCTAAAGAAGCTGCTCAAGTGGTCGGAAAGGTACAACGTGGTTATTATCCTGCGTCAGTGATGGGTTTGGTGAGGCGTGTCTTATCAAGGAGTCGCAAAACTACATTATTATGAAAAAAGTGTGAAAACTTCAGCCAAAGCGTATCAAGATACAGTCTGGATCATGTTGTGAAACCTCTTAGCAATACACTTCCTAAAAATATATCGTGGACTTTCCAACAGGACTCGGCACTTGGTCACAAGGCACGAACTACGCAAGCCTGGCCTGAAACCAACGTTCCGGACTTTATAAGAGTTGAAGACTGGCCCTCATCTAGCCCAAACCTCAACCCTTTAGACTTCAAATTATGGTAAATTTTAGAGGACATGGCCTGCTGCTGCTCTAAACGCCACGGTGACATTGAGTCGCATAAAAAATCTTTGGAGTAAGCAGTGGCGGTGGTGGAAATTTCTCTTGGACACAGTGCGTAAATCCATAGTTTCGTGGCCAAACAGATTAAGGGCCTGTATAAAAGCCAAAGCTAGCCATTTGGAATAGAATATATATATATTTTTTGCTATACTAATAAATATTTAGGTATAAATTTTAATAATATTACAGTACTTAACAGTAACTAAAAAATGATATATAGAATATTACTATATAATATAATATTTAAACAAGTAATTAAAGTTAATAATTGCCAGAAAATGTCTCATATTTATTTGCTATATACAATTAGATAACAAGATCAAATGATATCGATTTTCACTAATGGTAGGTAGGTCTTCATTACCGGAGACCAGTAGTGTGTAAACATTACTTTATGCCGGTTTGAAAGACGCTGTAACTAGAGTAATTCCTAGGGTAATGAGACTTAACATCGTATGACTCAAACGAGCGTAAAATGGTGCAGTGTATAACATCCTAACTAGCGCCACGTTGTTTTAGACGTGACATTAACCATCAAGTAAACGTCCCGCTCGTCTCTTCGCTTTATTGAATAAATAAAAAAAAATCAATATATCAAACTTCTCCAGAGCAAATTTGCGGTTTCATGCGGAGGCTTATACATTGACGGAGTTCCACGGAAGTGCCCATTTGGCTCACCACAATGCGATATTGTGGAAGTATTGAATTATTACGTCGAAAAGTTACGATTTTCAAACGGCGGAAAGGTATATTGAAAATTTGAAACCTGGTATTACTTAAAATATTTGACACTCAGTAAAAGTATACGATTACCTAAGGAAAATGGTTAAATATTAATACTTTGCTATAATTTGTTAAGTACGCATCATAGTTTTTATTTCGGAGGACTAAAGTATACAGTGTTTAACGAGTTTTTTTCAGGTTAAAATGTTCTGTTGTAAGGAGTTTTAGTTAGAATTAAGTACGCCCTATGTTACTTAGCATTTATAATATGTTTGTGCAATAAGCCGTTCACTTGCGCTAGAGGCGTGAATTGTGTATTCACCGCACACACCGCACTGTGCATTTCGCCTAGAGACATAAGGCATCAAGTCTCCTTATACCTGTAATTTCACTAGCTAAACCCTTCAAACCGGAACAGTAACGTTTACCCACTATCGTTTGACAGAATTATGACGGAAATGTCTGTAACTTAGCGTCCTATATAACATACCTGCGGTCTTCGGCAACAGAGACCCATCGTGAGTTATTGATGAAATCCAATTTGTGCTATATATATAAATATTTAGATGCAATTTAGTATATTTTTGTAACATAAATGAAATATATTTCTGTTATATAAATTACCTATTAAAGTCAATATAAATCCCGGCGCGCTTGTAATCTATTCAGAAAGTAGCAAGAGGCCGACGGTAAATGGATATAGTAATCCAATCACTGGAATCAATGACCGTAGCCGGCTTATCAGCACCGGATCACTTGCTCGATCTCCGATGTCAACGGAAGAACCGGCAAGTGACGCGATTAATGAAACCTGATGCGGTGGCATCGCGATCTATTTGCTAGAGTTTTTAAAACACCTCCCATTTCAAAAAAGTGCCGATAATGTTCAAAGAAATAATTGTAAGATTCATATTTGTAAATATTATCAATCGAATTATATTTATATCAAAGAAAATATAAAAATTAAGTTAGTCCTTTAAAGGAGCGATGCGTGTACAGGAACATACACGGTAAACTAATAATCCCTCGTTATATCTGACTTTGAAGTACCCCGCTGAACGATCAATATGAAATTGTGACCACCTGCTAGGTGTTCCTCGTCCGCTTTGCTGACCGTAACGCTCCCCCTTAACACCCTTTAAACAAGGAATTTTGTAAAATCCGTTCTTAGCTGACATATACTTGGTAAAAAGCATATTTGTACCAAGTTTTAAGTTTCTAGGTCTTAGATCTCTATGTAGGTAGGTGATAACGTCTTATTTATATATATTTATATTATAGATTGAAAGAGAGGATACATGCGCTATATTATCAAACAATTTTGCTTTCAATATGACGTTCTTCAAAAAGGTCGTGAAAAGTTTTCTGCAGGGTCGGCAACTCGCCCAGTGATATTTCCGGTGTTACTGGCGGTTACAGCTTAACATCAGGCGGGACGCAGGCCCGCTGTTCACCTAAGTGGTAAAAAAAAATATTTAGCATATCAAATCTATTGATCGATAATGATAATATTAGTGCGATTCTTATTATATAGACTAAACACCTTCAAGTGTTTCTATATAAATATATAATTAAATATCATATGACTATAAAACTGTAAATAATTATATGACTGGTGCAGATTTATTTGTAGTTAAAATATAAACCTGTCGAGGTTATCCCAAGGGCCTACAGAATGAGGTCTTTCAAAAAGGGCTTCGTAAGGCTTCTCCGTGGTTTGTGATGCCTTTGGGTACTACAGGCGTCTATAGGCTGCGGTAACTGCTTACCATCTGGTGTACTGTATACTTGTTTACCATCTGTGTGGTATAAAAAAATTAAACATTCCTCAATTATATACTTTACATTTATGAAACTTTTCAGTTCGGTGAATTCAGTGTTTAAATTATTTATGTAAAAGGATCAGCCTTAGATCAATTAGTCAAGGATATAGTTGATTTTGTAATGCTATTTTTCAGTAAATGCTAACATTTTCTCGTGGTAACAGCTATTTACCAAGCAGCGGGCGACCGACAGACCGTATCTAAGTGCAGGAAAGGTTTTAAAGCGAGCTAAGCCAATCCGTTGCGAAAGTCTTGGCAAGGAGCGACGCAAATGCTCTCCATCGATTTCTTCCATATTGCTACTAGCTAGCTGCATTAAATTGCAACAATTGATATTTTCTCTTCCTGTTGAAAAATGTTAATCGTTTCGGATCATCAAAAAGGAAGACTCTGGTGAAAAACTTACAGTCAAAATCCTTTCTAAAGCGCACGACAAATCACCATCCTACTGTGGTAAACATCCTCAGGTTAGCGACCAAAGAGGTTCAGCTCCTCATTTTTTATAAGAACTGCAAAGGAGTGGAACAACTTGCCGGCGTCATTGTTCTCGTCTAAATACGATATAGGTATCATTAAAAAAGTGAAGAGGCTGCTAATAGGTTGGTGCGTTTATGACCGCAGCGGTACGTTATCTGATGGTAAGTGATACGCTTATCCACAATAAGGTGGCGCTAGTTAGGACGGTATACACAGCACCACATTGCGTTCGTCTAATAAAAACAGGATGTTATCTCGATACCCTAGTAATATCACTAGTTACAACTACCTTAAATCCGGAACACAGTAATGTTTGCACACTACGGCTTCGTGCAGACATAGTGGCTGTGGTGGTACTTAAACGTTCCCCACAAGTACAAAGACTTACCACTTGTTAGTATTACACTGTGATATATAACTAATGATGACTTATAAGACATATGTTAATAAAATTTTTGATAAATAAAATTTTATCTTTAAGGTTAATTTATATATAATATATTTTTATAATTACAATAAGGATTCATGAAAAACGCTAGTATAATATCTGAAAATTAAAATGTTTTAACAATAGCTAGATCCGACATAAGGAATGCGGCCATAGTGAAAGTAACTTAAGGTATAAAACAAAAGAACACAAACATAATAGCTCCGGCGTACTGCAGCTTGCGTTATATATCTTGTATGATATTTCTCATTAAATGCTGCGTAGGGCGCGCAGTACTTACCCCTCTAGGCAACATGGACCTTTACCACCAGTAGGTCGGATTGTAGCCAAAGCGAACATTTATGTACAGGAATCATGTCATTCGATTTATAAATATCGCCAACGGTCGTTTGGAAAGATGAAAATAATAAATGTTACGAAACAAAACCCGATTGGTTTTTGTATGTGTTTTTTAAGTCGAATATCATCGGAACAGATCGTTTCGGCTTTTCACTGTTAGCTTTGTTCCTGTCCTCTTTTTTGATTCTTGTTGCCCAATTAAGTGAATTTCAGCAAGCGAATATAGAAGTTACGTCTTACTTCCACGGATACTGTTTGGCTTTATGTTATTATAGATCTGACTGCTATGCATAATTAACTCGTTACATACTGACGTCACCTACAAATATATCTTCAATTTACTACAGTATTTTTTTTTATTTAACTAGCGGAAGGAAAGAGAAATAATCGTAATGGTCACGACTATTAATAACAATGAGATTATTACTAAAAACATGTTTAAAATTATTTGGAATTTCTCTCTTAAATCCGGAAATACAAGTCACTGATACTAGAAGCTCTGGATTTAATCATGTCTATCTGCCCTCAACTAGGCCAGCGGACGTATTTCCAATTTTGCTGTAGGCTAGATATTTGAACTAGATTTGAATATTTAGTACAGATCCACACAAAGAGCTGGAGAATCATACTATTAACTGTTACAGTTTATTGTTTTTTTTTTTTTATTACAAACCAATATGTTTGTATATGTTACATCATTTGGAAAAAAATACGTGTAATGTTTTGATGAATAAGAATGTCATAAAATACTTCGAACAGAGAAATGATATGTATTAATTATTTATTGAAATGTTTACTGTTTTAATCATTTTTGTGGGCTCTAATAATTTTTTTATAACACGTTCATAAAAAATAAAAATTTGTGTAATAATCCCATATATCCAAATGAACTATTTACCCGAAAAAAGCTATTAAGCGAAAAAAAGCAACAATAACTCACGTGTAAGTATAGTTGAAATTACACTGTAATACTTGTAAACGCCTAAGTTTGGTCCCAACGATACCCTCTAAGTTCCCAGGACAAGTTTCGAGGACATACTACTTCTACCAAACTGAATTTGGCCAGCGTAATGGATTATGGCCTCGACTTTTTCCTTGTTAAAGAAAGCACCGAGCTACAGCATTGGGAACTTAACTACGTTGTTGTGCTTAAGTTTTGTAAAAAAAATTTATACTGTCTACTTTTCTGTCATACGTTTCACGATATTTGCAGTACGTAGTGTACAAGTATATACATTTCATGAGAATAATACCAACACACCTTATATAATCTGTAATCTTTTCAAGTGGCTCCACGTCGGTTAGGGGTATGTTTGGACGCCTTTGTCCATGGACGTATCAATAGAGGCATAACCTTTCTTTGGGAAAGGGCTTTCGCAAATATGAACTAGCGAACGGATACGGTTTGTTTTTGTGTCCGCTCTCTACTTTCAGATATGTGTGAAGTGGCTTCGAATGATGATAAGCAAAAATGTAAATGTTTTGTATGTAAAAACACTACCATTGTAAACAATTTTTTACTACATCTTTTTTTTCTGTATATATTGATCAACATTTACATGAAACAGCCTTTATTTTAGGCCTCTACTTGTGTATGTTATGAGTTTACATAATAAAATATGGATTTGTTTTAGTAATGTCACAGATAGATTTATATTTATTTTAAATAAGTATATATTGCTATAATGAGATCAAGGATTCCCTGTAAGAAAAATCATTTGTCGTTACCTTAATATACTGTCGTTTATAGTAATTTAAACTATATAGGGAATTCTATAAGGACTTTTAAAAACATAATTGCAGAGACTTGTTTAAGGTAGTGTAAGTTTGGGTAGATGCGTGTGTTACTTATTCACGTATCTTGTACTAACAAAGAAACACAAATAGGGCTATTCCGCCGAATCCACGCGCACAAACGACTCGCATAACTCATGGGGCGCGCTGCCCGTACAAAAAATGACCCAATAACTAAGTAACTCCTTGGAAAAGCCGAAAGCAAAAACAGGACTGATGGACAAATTTACGCTTAGTGACTTATTTATCTCTCGGGCGCCCTTAATTAACGAAATTTCTCCTCGGCGAAACAACCGCAGATTTCTTTTCGAAAAAAAATAAAAACGCAAAATCCGCCGAAAGTACAAGCGGGGGCCTCTCTAATATTCATTAGCAACGTGACGGGCAAATCCTCGCTAATTATTCATCTGGTCAGTTAGAAGATTGTCAGATTAGAAGAACAATTAATGCAAGAGGAAATAAAGCTTTCCGCTAACGATTCGTAAATGGTGAAGGAATAACTAATTTGTTCGATGCATCAAGATAAAATTTGTTAGCCGTTATCATTAAAAACAGTTTTTATCATCGCTGATAGTTATGTCGTAATATCTTCATCGATACCTGTAAAGCATCACCATCTTTAGCGTCAAAAGTGTGTTTGCAAAACTTAATCCATAATTTAAAAAGTATTAACAATCTAGTTTACATTTAAATAAGTAATAATACTAGAGTAATAGAGGGTTACTACACTCTATTATTCTGGTTCAGGTCTCTGTTGCCGAAGATCGTCTAGGTAGTACGCAGCTCCTTATTTCTGCCTCCAAGCAAGTGTTCAAAGTTTACTGTGCCCCGGTTTAAAGGGTTACTATAGGTAGATGGAATTTCTGGGCTAACGAGACTGAATATCTTATGTCTCAAGGCTACTAGCACAATGTGGTACAGTTTATATCATCCTAACTAGCGCCAAAGTGTTATGGGCAGGCGTATCACTTACCATCAGGTGCACGTCCCGCTCGGCTCGTCTTATAGCGTGTAGATAGTCATGTGAGGTGTGCGAAAAAAAAAAAGTTAAACTTGATTGAAATTAGGCTAGAAAACTAACACAAAATAACAAGGAAACGAGACAGAGATACCTAAATAGTGTAAATAAAACAGTAAACCTTTATTGTAATGTATTACTTAACAAAATAATCTCTTCTTCTCTTCTCTAGCTTCTTTAACTAGGATATTCTTTTTTGAACCAGTAAATAATAATTCGATTTATGTCAAGTAAATTTTTAAAGTAATTATAAAGTTATGTAAAAAAATTATATTTACATGATAAATCTCATACTTCTTTCTTGGAGAATATTTCTTAACTCGTACTCTATATTTATTTTCATACGTATATTTTTAAACAAACATATTCGGTTGTATATCAATTATATTATAATTAGCAGTATTCCTTAGTAATTATTATATGGTATTAAACTTAATATTTATTTTTTTGTTAATACACGATTTACTAAGTTTTCTGAATGTTGTTTAAAAAATCGGTAACAAAAATCCATTTCAGCGCTGGGTATTAATTTATTTTTATGGTTTCCTTAACCGCGTTTTCGTTACAAGAAACATTGCAAAAAATCTCGGCTTTAGTGACGTTGATTAATTTACTGTATTCGTCTGTTGTTTCTCCACCGCTTTTCTTTGTTTACTGCGTTGTTATTTTTTTTTTTAATCACATGTGCTTGCATTTTTTTTTATATTAAACGAAGCGACGAGATGAGCGGAACGTCTACCTAATGGTGAATGCTACGCCTGCCCAAAACAACGTAGCGCTAGTTAAGATGCTATACAATGCACCACATTTCGTTCGTCACCTAGAGATATCAGAGGTTAAATCTTCTTTATCCCAGTGACTTCACTATCTACAACTACTCAACCGAAATGGTAATGTTTGCACATTATTATTTGGAGGGAAAAATAGGCGCGATGGTATCTAACTGGACTGTTCCCGGCAGACCTACTACTAGAGTAAAACACAACAATGTTTGGCAACGATTTATTCAAATGTTGACAATACGAGTATATAGGAATTTAAATAATACTGACGGTCTCCGGCAATGAGAACAGGTTCGTCAAAATTATGATGCATCAACATGTCTATAACTGCTGTAAGAAATTGCATACCCAATGGTTGGATTAAATATACACGTTTAGTCTATAATAACAATATAAGTTTATGTACACCAGCGGTTGGCATGGTTGGCAAGTCACTGTTTATTATTCCCGTAACGGGGAGGAAGCTAGACAATAATTAATACAAGTCGTAAGCCCGACTCCACCCGTTGGAGCACTGCACTCCAAGTGTGAAGTTAAATTAAATGCTGCACATCGACGCGTATTAAGCGGATGCTTTAGTGCAGTTGTTTGCTTGGAGCGCATTGTACTTCGATTCAGTTCTGCAGTCGAGGTATTTTTCAATTTGATTTACATAACTGCACGAACTAAACCCGAATGTTTTCTTTAATGCCTTCAAATTGTACTTATTCTCTATGATTATTCTATTCATCTCATCATCATCGTCAGATTGTATCTGTTCACATTTTTCTTATTCTACGAAGCGACGAGACTGGCGAGACTTTCACCTGATACAGCCGCCTAGAACATTGTGTCGCTCGTTAGAATGGTATGTACCACACCACATTGTGCTCATCGTCTTGACGCATAAGTTTTTAAGCTTTTACCCCTGTAACTAACCTAACTGTAACATTTGATTTCACTAGCTACAATCCCCTTCCAATGTACACATTAATGTTTGTACGTTACTGTTTGGCAGCAACACCAGCGACCAACCATAAATGAACATCGTATAGAGTATCTCCGTCGCCACCATTAAATGCGTTTTTCGGCTCTTCACGTCCTTTTAGCATCGGGCGCTCAAATGAAGTCATCTGGGAGATCCACACCTCTACGTCCCTTATTCGTCGTCTCCGTATCATTCATATCAAAAACGCTGTTATTTTTTCTTGCGTATTCTTATTTCGTCTCTAAAGCTTAGTAACAAACAAAGTGAGGTGGTATTCATCTCGGTACCACTTCACTTTATATTTTTGCTGCCAATCATTACTGTTTTCATATTTTAAGGACGTTGTATCAAGCTCCTATTTTTGCGTACAAACATTATTGTGTTCCGATTTAAAGTAGGTTGTAGATAGTGAAATGAATGCGGTAGCTAGACTTAGCATCTTATGTCTCAGGGCGACGAGCATAACGTGGTGCTGTGTATGTCATCCTGACTAATACCACGTTGTTATGGGCAGGCGTATGACTTACTGTCATTTAGATAAATTTTTTCACTTATTATACCTATTGTATCATCTTTTAAATTTATTTTTATCATTATGAGAGTTTCGAGTTTTAAAATTCCATTCATTGTATTCGTACTTTCGCAAAGACTTTTTCACAAAATCGCAGATAAAATTCTTCTGATATGAATTTCATGCATATTTAACTTCTCAAACGTTTTCTTATCCGAGAAACATTCGAGTCGTGTTTTAATCGATTATTCCCCAATAGAATCGCATTAATCATTCGGCGTCGACGCGAATAATCGAAATGTTTCTAGATTCAATGTTCTTTCGGTCGCAATTTTGAATTCTTGGTAGGGTCATAAATCGCACGTCGACCGCTCCACTGTCGCGCGATAGCGCCGCATGTCTCGCGCTCTGACGTCACGCGGTATTAATCAACGCGATACGTTACCTCTCTAACCGCCTTACTATTATATACATTACAGCTCACACATTCAAATACTAAAGGTCTTACTCCTGCTCCTTACTTACCCTCTAATCAAACACTACAAGAATTTACTTACACAATAAACGGAGAAGAGAAAAGCAAGACGCTCGTTTGATATTGTATTTCCTCTTGAAAAGGAAGCGCAAGTTGGAACACCTACATGTCTACCGCAAGGCAGGGTATACTCGATATTTTAGATGGGAAGTCTCATTATCTCAGTTATTCCATAACAGGCTACAGCAGCCTCTTTCTAAAGCGAGAATAGTGAACTTGACAAACTATTTGACACCAAGAGTACAGATAATATTGAAGAAGAGAAGATACTGTTATTTGAATTTTACATACTTTTACTTTGACTACAAAGTTAATTTATTAATAATAAACATGTTGGTAATCACCGCCGAGAGGCTCTGGATTCAAACATCTGTTTGACCAACCATTTATCTGCCAACGCTGCGCTTTCCAATGTGGGTTGCCATTCCAGCACTTTAAGACCTCACGTTTATCGGTCTTACAAGCTACCCATTGCCACTTCAGCCTCACGACTCGTAGAGCTATGTCGGTGAGTCTAGTTCGTTCTTCCTGGTTGATTGGTGGTGGAAAGATTGCATTGATGTTTGTTTTGTCGTATACAAAGTATTTTCAAAGTAAATTTAAAGTAAAAAAAGAGGCTTCGAGTGCAGTTGCATGAATATTATCCACTGTGTACTTTCTGTTTGAATTCTTCCGTACATCCGCAGTGTTTTGCGCACAACGGGCTCCACGTTTAGTTTAAATCAACGCGTTTTATGTAAATTAACTGTGTAGTTAGGGGATGTTAAATTGGTTTGTCCATGTTCATCCTGTTGTGTTCCTTCATTTGAATATGTTTTTTTAAAAACATATGCTAATTATATGTTAAAGAAGTAACTACCCTCTGCGATAAAGCCGCCGTCTTGCCACTTGAAATGTGTTAATGTTATATTGTTTTATGATTTATGTATCCTAGTGATCATTAAGCTACACTGTATAGTCTAGTATTTTATTAGCTTTAATAATAATTAAGAAAAGTTTAAAAACAATAATTATGATTCTTCAAGCAATTGTTGTAACGGAAACATTACTTGTGTTTATGATCCGTCACCCTGTTAGCTGACGATAAATTTTAATGCGTTAAATTTTCTTTGTAAATTTATCGCCGGTGGAAACTTCCCCAGTTTTATTTAGAAATAAAAAGTTGTGACCCCGCGAGATTCACGGCGGTGGCAAATTAGCAAAGTTTCTTAAAAATGGCTGACCAATCTTATAGGAATAAGCGGCTTGGGAGCGGTCATTAGTGCTATGAGAGTCGTGTTCAAGAAATTTTTATCGAAATACTTACAACTTTTTTTCGCAATTCTTCTTTAGATAAGAAAATTGGAAATATGGATATTAATAAATAAATTAACTTTTTTAATTTAAAAAAAAAATATTATATATATGTCGGAGACTTCTCGACATTGTCGTCAGTATAAACGGATCTTGTGGGCGTCATTAGGGTAAAGGGTAAAGTGCGAGCACAGAACAATACACAAATCACTTTCCCATATAGTTTTAATTAAGTGGGTAGGTTCTTAATAATTTTATTTTAACGAAACGTAGATTTAACTAGGTAGGTAACAATTAAACATGAGCAGCAGGTTCAAGGCACCGATCTAACTCTTCAGTATGAAATACTATGCGATCCACCTCAATCGACCGCTCTCAAAGGAATGCCCCGCGCCAGCCGTATGCGCCACATAAGAGACAACAAGGCGCCTCGACCCCACTTGAAGCCGTGCTCAGCTCTCATTCATTCATTGACCCGTTCATTTCATTCATTCTCACTCTAAAGGAAATTAATAACAATTTGCAAGGTAGAAAATAACAAAATAAATTGAATAAAATAAAATAAGATATTGTAAGCTAGTGTAATTACTGGGATAACAAGACTCAGTGTCACATCTCAAGCGAAGAGCGCAATGTGATGCAGTATGTATTATCTTAACTATGTTGTGTCGCCATGTTCGGGGGTTGCGGAAGAACTGCTCGATGTTATCCCTTTACCCTCGTGCCTGTCCAATATCATCGGAAGTGATTGGAATATCGTGTAAAGCTTTTTGTCAGTTGGAGTCTGACACTACCACGTTACCGGCCCTTGGTTCCGGGGTGTAAGTTCCGTTAGCATTTTGTTACACACGTTAATATAAAAAAAAAAAACTAGCGCCATGTTTTTATGGGCGGGTGTATCATCAGGTGAACGTCTCGCTCGTCTTATCGCCTAAATAAATAAGGAAAAAATTTATAGAAAGATTAAGAAATTTCATATAAGAATAGTATAATTTTATCTACAATTCATCTGAATACATACATAAGTTCATCGAAAACTGTTTAAATTCACAAAATAAAGTAAGAATTTCAAGTATTTAAGACTTGAATAGTCGTACGAAAGAATAAGCTTAAAACATTGATCCTTTGTACTATCTTGCGTCAATTGTAGAGTTTTTTTATTATTCGCTATTTCATTTTTATCTCTCATACATATAGAGAGGTAGAAGAGAAAGCGAGAAATATTTGATGTGTTTAGATTCACACCGAAGCGACGCCTCCAGCTAAATGTTGATGCTTATTCTAACTGAATAGGCAAAAAAATAGAAAGATAGAGCTGGATCAGATTTGAACGAGATGTCGCCTTTCCCTCGACTTCAAAAAATGTTATTGGCTTTAAACTTGGGCCCGTCTTACCTCGTAACAGTCGATTTAGATTTCAGCGCGTGCTCTGCGTTATAAAGAGGTTTTGATAATATGACAATATTTTTCAACATACAGAACATAGACTTTTGTTAAATTTTCATTCTATATTATTTATAAAAACGTTATTTTAACACGAAAAATTAACAAAATCGCGAACTTAATGGCAAATGGCATTCTCGCTCAGTTTGCAAAAGGGGTTGCACAAATAAAAATGAAAGAAAAATTTGCTATAAACATATGAAGTATTAAAAAATTATAACATATTTTCTCGTTTAAAATATAAATTAAAACATTTACATAGCTACCAGTGTAATGTGGTGAAATTAATATCATCCTAAATAACGCCTTGTTGTTAGGGACAGGCGTATCGCTTACCATAAGGTGAACATTCCGCTTGTCGGGTCTCTTCGTTAAATAAAAAAAAATATTCGGTAAATCCTTTGCAAGTGTAATACGATAGGGATGAATTGCAATGCAGACAATTCAGCAATCGGTCTTGGATTTCAGGGCAATTGATAAACTGAAGCCTGTCCGTCGCTTAATCTAAGTGATCCACTTAATAAACTATCCCGCTCATATGCCGTAGACGCGGGCACAATTAGAAACAGCGTCATGCCACGGCTATAAATTACAGTGTCCTGTATGAGTTCTCCAAGATTTCAGCACAGCTTTCCAAACATTGGCAAGTTGGTCCAAACGCGGTTTGAATAAAAAAATAGCAAATAACAATTATTGGACGCACCCGTTAGTGCAGCGCGCTTGCCAAAAAGCATAACAATTTTTTTAAATTACACGACCTACACTTTTATCCGGTTTTTGTGGTATGAATATTTAACTTGTATACATTTTTATAAGAGAAAATTTTTAACAGATTTAAACTTAGATTTATACCTATTTATGTTCAGTGTTAATATGTGTAAGCAAATTTATATATGCACTAGTTGTTCCCTGTCAGCTTTGCTGCATGTAACGTGCTCGCTACTACCTTTGGAGAAAGAATTTTATAAAATCCTATCTTAGACGGCCTATACTCAGAAAATAAAATATTCCTACCAAAGTTTAAGTCTCTAGGCTTTATCGATTATTAAATGAAAACTTAAGCCTTATCATTTTGTTAAAAATTAGAGCTAAAGCTAGAGCTTTGTTAAAGTTATATACTAATAGTTATCCAAAATAATTGAAACCAATAGATAACAAATAAGACTAAGAAAAGGTATTTTATTATCGCTTATATAATAAAGAATACTTAACTCTATGTTAACTTATTAAAGCTTAATAATCTCTGGTGTGAATTTTATAGATCATATGTACGCGAGCCTCGATTTCGATGCAGCTGCGATGTTTTACAATGAGATTAATAAATCTAACATCTTTTAATAAAAAAGCGTGAAACATTATTAACTCTCTAATTAGACTTAAGATATACCATGTGGTACACACACAGGGACATCTGTCCCAAGTAATTCCGCTCATAAAGTTACCACATGCCCCGGAACGCTTTAGAAGATTACTTCGATGCGTGTCGCAGCCGTCTCTTTACATCGAACAATACGTATATAAACATATTTTTTTATTCAACCAAACATCGAGACGAGCGGAACGATCGCCTGTTAGTTCTTTTTTTTATGCAATGAAGCGACGAGACGAATGGGAAGTTCACCTGACGGTCACTGATACGCCCGCCCATGATAACGTGGCGCTAGTTAGGATACACTGCAGCACATTGCACTCACCGTCGCAAAGACCGTGTTAAATCTCGTTATCCCTGCAATCCCACTAGCTACAAGTACCTTCAATCCGGAACACAGTAATGTTTGCACACTGCTTGACCTCATAAATAGAAGCTGCGGTGGTACCTACCTAGACGGTTTCCGGCAACTGAGACCGATCCTGAGTACTAAGTATTACATATGTAATACTTAGTATTAACTATTTATTTATGCTAGTACTACTACAATATTGTAGTAGTTATTAATATCGTGTACTTTACGAACAATGACTTTGTGTGTTAAATTCAAAATTACTTCATATTCTTCATAATATTTTTTTCTCTCTAGTCATAACAAACTAAACTTTTCAAGTGTTAAAAGCTTACAACAAACGAAATAATTTATTTTATAAATTTATATTAGTTTAAAAACATTGAACCCTTAAAGAAGTATTTTCATTACCGGTCCCATATAAAACTAATGGGCAACCGGTGAAAGCTTCTTCAATCGTGAATAATTAAAGCTATTATTTCAAAGTCCGAAATTGAATTAATGGGGTAACGTCTCTGCATCGGCTAGTCTTGTTAGTTCCCGCTCTCATTCATTCTTTCACGTTCAGGTGATGATTAGCATTGAAACGGGAGTTGTTTTAACTTTGTGCGCAAAACGTCTTTCAAATTATCCCACCATTGGGAGGAGCTTTTAGTTTAAACGACCTCGAGCATTTATTACACTCGAAAATCATTTACAAGTTTTCGTAGGTCAGAACTGTACGAATAAACTTAGTGTGTTTAGAAAAAAGTGAGAGAAAATTAAATCTTATAACAAGTATATATAAATGATGTTTTATATGTTATTATATAACAGCATCACTATAAATGTATCGCCGTCATATCAGCTTGGGTTGGCAAGGGGTGTTAGGGGTCCCACGCTACAACTCACGGGACTCAAGTCAACCTTACCTTTTCTTGGTGCATCCTACTAATCAACCAACGAGGGTCTGGCTCCCATCAACCCGCATTGGACCGGCGTGGTGAGAAATGGCCCGAATTCCTCGCATATGAACTCTTCTTTAAACGACGATTCCTAGTGCCTAGCGGTGCTGGATGCCATGCTGAGTGCAGCGTAGGACCGATCGATGTGGAGATTTTTGGAAAAGGCCTATGTTCAGCAGTGGACGTCTATCGGCTGATGATGATATAATAGCAATAAAGGAAAATAAATAGTTTTGATTGAAATATAACTTACGACGCAGAACTAATCCAAAATGTTCCAGTTCATCCCGTTGGTAATTAAAAACCAAAAAGGAATTTTAAACGTTTCATAACACTGTAATATTTGTACTAGTATTCAAAACTATTTTATATTAATATGTTTATATTAAAATCAAAACTTAAACACAATCTGAATAACTAAAAAAAGTAAAGGAAATATTGGAAACAGAAATTCAAAGAGATCTGATGATCTTCGATTGGTTGAACGAGATTCAAAATATTTTAAACCTAACAAAATATTTATAATGTATAGATATCTTCAATTGTATTACGAAAGTAGGATGTCACATACAAAATCAAATTTGTTTTTTTTTTGTACCATTAAGCTGTAAACAAGCATACGGCCTGCCTGATGGTAAGCAGTTACCGTAGCCTACGGACGCCTGTAGTACCAGAAGCGTCACAGGCGCGTTGCCGAAACCATTAAATGATTACTTCTTTTTTAGATGGACGGTTAAAAAATAATACGGAACGGCTGAAAACGTGGCGAATCATTGGTTGTTGGTTCATGAAATTTCACGGTTTCATTATATTGTTCTTCACCGGATGCTCAGTGGATATCGAGTCCGTGCCTTTTCAAGACATGGGCCATCTTGTGAATTTAATCATCAGGGTGTTTTAGAAGCATTGATTCAGATCTGCACAACACCAAAGAGTCGTCCGTTACGTTATAATTGAATTCGCGTCGAGTTGCGCGGGTGACAAGCCTCCCCCTCGCCTCTAAGCCGGAATCGCAGTTTCTTTTAAACACCATAACTTATGTTTTAATTTAATTACGAAGACGTTTATAATTTTCACCCCTCGAGCTCACTTCCCGGACGTAAATTGGGAAACTTTATTATTTATTATGCTGATCTTCTATAACTTTTTGTGACAATAATGCATAAAAAAACGAGGTAAATGTGACAATCATGCAAATAAATAATCTCCGCATTTTTTTCTATAGCCTCTTACGTCATGAGATCAACCTTAATAATTTTTTTTATAATTGCTTCGCTCCTCAATCAGCAAGACTTTGGTATGAGCTTCCACCTAATATACGGGTAGCTCGCAATAAATCCTCCTTCAAGGGAATGTTGTGGGAACAGTATATGTCTCTATGAAACTTTTTTTTTTCTTTTCTTGGTCTCATGTCAGCATATATAATACTTATTGTTGTGTATTTCATTATAATTTAATAATACATTTGTAATATTTATCTATCCTTTTACACTTGCAGGATACGGCAGCCATACTTTTGCTTTCTGCTCAATCCTAGGAGAGTGGAAGAGAATTCCATTTGGCATTAATTCCGCCATTTTTTAATTTTTTTTGTGTCCGCAAATAAATTTTTAAGTAATATTTAGTAAATAATAATATTTCATGTTTAACTTAAACGAAATTTTGCCTTAAAATAAATGGTCACATACAACAATTTCTCTTGACAATATATGTAAGAATAACATAGAGTACATTTGTGAAGCTTTTTTAGCCTTCTACAATAATATATCTGTTGACAATAAAATATAAAGGAGTTATCGTTATTCCTATCTTGTTTTGTCAAAACATTGATATGAAAGATGATGTGTTTCACGATAACCGAATTGATCAATAATCATTCAAATCAAATTGGGCGCTAAACAATATGATATTTGTTGATAAGAAAGGTTTGCCACGGTACCAGATACCAAAATTTGAATTTCAAATGATACGTAACGAAAGCGGTATATCATTTTGCGAAAGCAAATAACTAAAAGAGCGAGAATTCTTCTCCACTGCCCTCCATAATTTCACGAGTTATCCCTACTTAACCTACCTGCAGAACTTTGTATGGTTGCGGAAAAACAATTCTTTTCTAAGAAAAAAAAAATAACGACAGGGTTTTGGTAACATATTACATTCGAAGATTAGTGTTGAGTAAAATTGGTTTTGGTTTTGTAGTCTTGGTAAGCTTTTTCAAGACCAAGACCGAATGAACAAGACAAAGCTTTTATGTAAGGCCAAGACTAAATTTAAGTTCCTTTGAAACGATGAGTTAAATTATTAATCATATCTTGAAAATATGCTTCTCTTATGAAAACAAATTATTTAATATATTATAACACTGAATATATTAGACCAAGACCAATACTAAGTCTTGGTCTTGTTCTTACTTTGCTTACCACTATTAAAGATAGTATATTTAATATATTATTTCATGAAAATTCTACGATTAATGATTAAAGATCTCCGATCTACCAAATCATTAATACTAACAAAACTAGAAACAAAGTTGGTCTTCTTTCCAATGTTTTAAACTAAAGTTAATGAAAATAATAATAATTAAAATTTGTTACATATATATAGTTCATCAGGCAATCTAACCAGGACATAAACTGTATTGTTAAAAGTTATTAACGATTATAATAATCGTTAACAATGCAGTGCAACGAAATATAAATATAGATAACATATATTATATATTAAACAAATGTACATATGCAAGTAATTGAAAAAGCTTTAGCTATGCAAATAATATTTACGTGAATATTATCACTTATATAGACAAAATACTCATATACCTGCATATGTGTGAATAGTGAATTTAGTTTACATCAATATGTTCAGAATCATTGGTAAATATCTGTCTGTTTTTATATATATATATACAAATCGCAGTGACCACATTATCTCCAAGCCTGATGATAAAGATGAACCGGTCGTGTATCCGATTAGCGGGGCAATTATCCGACGTCATAAAACACACGTCGCCCTCCGTTCGACGGCGGCCCACATAGTTAGATTGCTGAAATAAGAAGGCTTCTGCGGAAGATTGCCCGCATGTACGTTATTACGTCAAGTTAATTCGTCTTTTTGTCGGAACTGGTACTAAATTAGGCATGCCACAGCATTTCTCTTTGAGGGCGGCCTGCTTCAGGAGATTCATTTGATTGTTCGAATAAATTGAAAGATTTCTATTTGATTTTTATTTAATGCGACGAAGGGATGAGACGAACGATCACCTGATAGTCAGTGACACGTTTGTCGGTAACAACGTAGCGTTAGTTAAGATAATATACACTGAACCACAACGTGCTCGTCGCATTGAGACTACAGCGCCCTCCAAACCGGAACACAGTGATCTTTGCATACTACTCTTTAGCGACAGAAATAGATTCTGCGGTGGTACTAAAAGTGCTAAAAGTTAGTGCAGCTAGTGAAATTCCTATGGTAATGAGATTGAATATCCTCTGTCACAAAACGACTAACACATTGTAGTTCTGTGTATATCATTCTAACTAGCGCTACGTACTTAATGGCGGGAGCACCATTTACATGTTTGAATGGCGTTGTAACTAGCGAAATTACCTAGGTAACAAGACTTGACATCTTAAGTGACAGCATACGAATATAATATGGTGGTGTGTGTATCATCTTAACCAGGGCTTCATTATTAACAAACGTAATGCATACTATCAAGTGATCGTTTAATTCGTCTCGTTGGTTTGGTATAATAGAAAAATCTTTTTGTACCTTCTTATATGCGTTTTAAATTTAATCAATTACACTTTATTCCTTTCCTCAAGGATGTAAGGGGTAAGGGGCCCACAAAACCACTCACGGGACTCAAGCCAACTTTATCTGCTCGTGGTGCACCCTGCTAATCAACAAACGAGGTTCTGGCTCCCACCCACCCGCATTGGGCAAGCATCGTGGGAAATGGCCCAAATCCTCCCATACGAACCCCTACAAAAGTGGCGGTCTTTGAGAGAGACCCATGTCCAGCAGTGGACGTTAATCGGATGATGATGACACTTTATTCAGTATTCGGTGTGCGTAAAGAATGCAATAACTAAAATATTTATATCATATAGATGTAAAACAGTTATCATTCTATGCAAGTTACCCAAGTAGTTAGGAACCAAATGAAACGACTTTATAACCATCAGACGCTGAAGTTAGCGCATCTAAATGCAGCTGAATCGTTTCATCGCCTTCACTAACGCCCTGTGAACGTATCATATAACTGAATAAACTTTCGAACAAACTTTTAATATGTAAACTTGGCCATGATACTTTCCACTCGGTATATCTATACCTGCATTAAGATTATGTATGAGATATTAAAAATTCAAACTCTTTGATAAACAAAATTTCTGCGCCGGTAAAAAAAAAACACTACTATTGTTATTGAGTCTACTGCTATTGTATCTTTGTCTTAAAAATATATCGTTGCTGTACTAAAAGGGTTGGTTATCCACCAAAATGAATTACAATTTACTTAATACAGTTAATTAATAGAAGCGAAATACTTAACAATTTAGCGTTTGCATAAATTGTAAAATACCGGCGTTGGTATCTGGATTACTATGTCCGGCACTTTTCCTGCTGCATGCGGTACAAGCGATATTAGAAAAATACACTAGCGGTTTTATATCCGTCGTGTAATCGGAAAACGCAAGCCGGGGAAGCTGTTAAAATTTGGCTCAGCGCCACGCCCCGCGATATCCTACTCTACCTTACTGTTATGCCATCCGTAATGAGCACCTGCAAGGAGCATGCGGCTGGAATTTCATCCACTGCACCAGCTTTACGAATTCATGAGAGCTAAAAATTATTTCAGGCGCAACAGGAATTATAAGCGGGATGTTCATATAACTTATTT
The DNA here is from genome assembly GCA_029034505.1 of Ornithoptera priamus. Lineage (NCBI taxonomy): Eukaryota > Metazoa > Arthropoda > Insecta > Lepidoptera > Papilionidae > Ornithoptera > Ornithoptera priamus. The sequence continues at coordinate 433,076 of JARDWD010000636.1, read as the reverse complement.
TCTTCCCTTGTCTACTGCAATATTGTTAGGAATTCGGAGACTTAAATAGTTATAACTTGTAAGGCTATTCTCGTACTAATGTAACTATTAACAAATTTAAAAAGATTCTGTCCGACGTGAAAAGATTGTCAAGATTCATGAGCAAAGTGGAGGTAACATGTAAAGAAATTTGTCTCGATCATCACATGGAATCGATGTCTAAGAGAGAGAGAAAGGATTGATTCTGGCCGATGTTAATGAAAAATTGCAATTGGAAAATACACATAATTATGTATACCTATATACATTTAATTGTATACAAAATTTAATTCTAGAGACGAGTAATAATAAAAACTTACTTTACCTGGGATCCAATTATAGTTTGCACAGTTTTGTTTGCGGATACGGCTTGCATCAGTTTTTGCCGAATAAGGGACACGGCCGATTGTTTACTCCCACAACATTAGTAATTGCTTCTTGCTGCGACCCAAATCTATTATATTTAACGCTGTAGATTAAATTCTAAAACTTCGATGGTTAATCTAATATACTGCAAATATTATTTATTTAAGTTACGTCAATGGAGGTAAAAGAAAAAATCATGATCATCAGATTAAAATATAAGAACCTATAAAAAATATATGACAAGGACATTTTTGATTTGGATTTTTGATCTTTTTAGTCTGTGATTTTAATAGAAAGCATTCATCTCAATATGGTCCATTTGATAAATAAATTTCTACCTTTTGTGGAAATTATTTAATTAGGTTTCTTTTTAGTTTCTAACAGTACTTTCAATGTTACTGCTATGTTATTTATATATTAAATATGACATTATATTATTTGTAATCGAGGATATATATTCACTTTTCTTTTCCATGAGATTCTTATATAATATAAAAATCGAAAATCCGTGGAAGATGTTTAAACTATACGTAATATTAGATAACTATACAGTTAAAGTAGCATTAAGTTACGGCGCTTTGTGAACTTGCGCTGAAATATAGTAAAGCATACTGTTGATGGGCTGCAGTTTTGTATTCGGCATAACTGAGCTTCCGGCAAAATATCATCACCAATAAAGTACATGAATGAATATAATTTTCTAGTTTTATAAGTATATAACGTATGAAAAATATCTTTACGAGTGTTACCTTAGAACGTGAGCATACAGTAGCCGTTTCCTTTAACTGGATCTTATCAAACAGCCGGCCGTGTACGCTTCACTTCCGGTCGCGCCGCTATCGGTTCATTGATAACGTCAAAGTAGACATAATGCAACCGTTTATTATCTGTCTCGTGTAACGAAGATAAACTCGTTCCACAACTTTGTGTTATTACATTTCAGAAGGTGAAGTAAATATAAGTAACTGCGGTTGGACCTCAGTAATGAGGTGACTCGATTTAACATAGAGACTTAACATCTTATGTTCCAGAGCGACGAGCACGATGTGGTGCTGTATATATCATATTAACTGACGCCATAATGTAACAAGTAAGCGTATCAGTTACCATCAGGTGAACGTCATGCTGATTTCGTCGCTTAGTAGAATAAAACACTTAGGACAGAAAATTGCGATATTTCCGTCGTTCACAGGTTTACATTGCAAGTATTATGGACTGAAATTAGTAACTTTTTTTATTCAATGTAGTGACGAGACGAGCGGGACGTTGACTTGGACAAGCGATTCGCCTGTCCATAATAACGTGGCGCTAAGTAAGATTGTATTCATAGCACCACAATGTGCTTGTCACCGTCAGACATAATTCTCGATACCCCAGTACTTTCACTTGCTACAGCGCCCTTCAGACCGCAACACAATATGTTTGTATAGTACTGTCTGGCGGTAGAAATATTAATTTACATTCATATGCAGGCGCTTTTATATTTCTTTCGATGCTATTGGTATCTGACTGCCAACCCTCATGGGTGTTAATTTCAACTTGGGTGTAGACGTTGAGCTACAATGAAAAGCATTACGTATACGAATCGTTAGTTAGAAGCTACGCGTACGGCTGCGTGCTCGTACAATTGAGTCGGTGCTCCTCAGTCGTTGAAACGACTAATTCACAGCGAAAACTCGCGCAAGGCTTTTAGGCTATTAATTGTCAAAGTTGGTTCCTGGGAGATCCCCGGGGCGACGGGAGCGACGGGGCGATACCGAGCGTGTACTGAATAAACTTCACGGATATTATCTCTCGCGGTGTTAAGAATTTAGACGGCGTACGTATTATGTTAGAGTTGTGTTTAATGTTTCCACGGAGCCGGTATCATAAGCTTAAACGTGTATGTTTTCCTTTGCAAATGTAATATGAATCTACAGGGTTTAATTGCTCTGAATATTACAACTAAATTGTGGGGGATGAAATAAGATGTTTTCATGTTCTATGTTACTTTATCCGTCTCTTCATTATATTTAATGTGTACATCATGTATGTATATAACTATTAGTTTAATTTCAAAAAACATAATCCTAAAATCGCTAATAATTTATTAATAATGCACTAGTGTCTCAACACATCAAATAAATCAAGTATTAAATAAAAAAACATTGACTCGACTACGAGACGATGTTAACCTGAGGGTCAATAATACGCCTGCTTATAACAACCTGGCGCCAATTAGGATGATATACACAGGGCCAAATTGTGCTCGTTGCCTTGAGAGATAAAATGTAATTTTTTTTAACACTGGTAATTTCAGTAGCTGCAGCGCCCTTCAAACTGAATCACAATTATATTTGCAGAATTTTGTTTGCCGGTGAGAAAAGAATCTGCCGTGGTATCTCTCTAGGCGATCTCCGGCATCAGGCACCTAACGCAAAACATATATTGAAATTAAACGCTAACATACACCGCACCACATTTGCCGCTGTGAGACAAGATGTTAATTCTTGTTACTCCCAGTAATCTCACTAGTTACAGCGGTTTTCAAACCGGGAGGAAGTAATCCTTGTGCACTATTGTTTGGCGGCAGGGATATGAGCTGTGGTGTTACTTAGGCGGTCGCCGACAACACTGACCTCCCATCAGTGTATTATTAATCAATATAGTATTAAAAATAAGTACTAATTACTCCTTAATGGTTAATGAAGGTATTAAAATGATGCAATTACATAACCTCTAATAATTGTTTACAAGGGGCATTTTCAAATGTATTTTAAGTTTAATTAACTTGTCTTCTGACAATCCTGCCAACCGGTTACAAGTAAGTCGGGAGGTTTAATTTTGTTATAATAACGTAATGTAGTCAGCCGTGTTTCAGATTATTTTGGTAAAGATTTAATGAACAAACAGTATTAAGCGTTTAAACGTTTTGCATTTAAATAATCACTTTGTATGCACAAAATAATGGATTGTATATACGTATATATACATATACTAGCGGATACTTGAGCACTTTGCTACTCGTTACAACTCTGCAAGTCTTCTTTTGGGAAAGGAATTTTATAAAATCTATTCTTAACTGCCCTACACTCGGTAAAAGGAATAGTCCTACCAAATTTCAAGTCTAGGTTTTCTGGTTCGAGAGACATCGTAATGAGTCTCTACATATGTGGAAATCTCTCATATATATATAAAGGTTATAATATTTTTAAATTGTGTAATTCCTAACATATTTGTGATGTGTCTTATGTATTTTAAATTTCATAATTTTTTTGTGAATAGCTTTTTCATTGTTCATTTAAACGTCTTATTATCTGGTTAGTTTAACCATCTGTTTAATTATTTTACTTGTACTTACGTGTGTATGAAATACAAAAAGTACACAAGCATTTTTTATCGATTTCTGTGATTATTTTTGTATACATTCATTCTTTTGGACAATAACTAATACACGATAACTATGTTATTTCTTTTATACAGAATAACGCTAAATTATTTATAAGTGAATGAATGTATAGTTTGTAATGGTAAAACACCTTAGTTCCAATCGCTTTTCTCTTAAAAACTTTGGCGTTATATCTGAACGAACCCACTATCATTGGAAAACTGTTTTGATTCTAAAATAACTTGAAAGTATTTCTAAAACAAAGTATTACTCGATAGCTAAATAAACTGAGTCTATAATATAATCGTAAAAGTTCCTTATCATCACCCACTGGATGGGAGTAACGCGAAACCTATCGATGTAGAGATCTTTGGATGAGACCTGTGTCTGTCGGTTGATGATGATAATCCCATAAAAATATGGGACCATTATTGATATTATAAACATACTTTTTATAGTTATTAAATATTTAAACAACATGCTGGACCACTCTGAACAAGCCACGAAGTGTATTGGTACTTTATTGTTGCTCCCCTGATCCAAATGTTAGCATACGAATGCGTCACCACTCATCGCAATGACAAAGATCTCGCAGCCTGCCGACTTGATTAATCATTCAATTTACTGATTAACTTTCGCCACTGAGACAACTCGGCTTGTTAACGGATTTACATCGAAATGGAGCAACCGAACTAGTTCGGATCCGACTCGGTTAAGATATTAGAACTTGCGGTGGAACAAAAACCCATGGTCCCCCGATAGTTTACGTCGACATAATTATTTCGACTATCGTTACATACAACGCAACATATCACTGTCGTGAAATGCAAACAACAACTTTAACTAGTTTCTTGATTATATCGCGTATGTGTAATCTTTGTTGCTATTTAATCAAACACATAGACATCAGGCTTTAATAACAAATATATAATATTGATTGCAACAAACCTTGAAAATATAACAAATACATAGGCAGGTATATCTACATAGTGTTATTAAAACGAAACTATTCCTCCCTAAGATTGTATCGATATTGGATATAATTCGATTGAACCGTCGTAACGGTAATAAAAAGATTAGTTTTTATACAAAAATGTAGCACGAGAGTGGTTATTAGAGGATATTAAAATCGTTTCAAAGGCCATTAAGCGCTTTTTAATTGTGTAGATATTTGTCGGGGGAATAATAGCAGAGGTACTAATTAAGCAATCCATTCGCCGAATGACCTCTTTTTAATAACGGCCTGGAACTTTCGTTTGATCATTGGTAACGCTGGAGCTGAACTGCCTTGGAGTTTAGGTGTTTGTTAAAACAAACATTGCAGTTCAAGGCTACCTTTGAAATCGACGAAATAATGATCGAATTGAAAAACAAAAGCATTAAAACACTCCTCGTTGTATTTCCGACAAATAAGATTGTATTATGAAATTGAACTTTTTCATCCAAAATTTTTATTATTGATTTGGTTTATGATTTCCTATTTTAACGAATTTTTGCTTTTTCGATTAAAGACTATGAACATATTGAGGGCTAAGTAGGGGTGTTAACTTTTTCTGTGGCACATTCCGCTAGACTATTGTTAACAAATTTATATCAAATATCTTTATGCTGTTCAAGTTATATACCTCCACCCATCACAATCTGTTCATAATCATCTTAAATAATCAATGAGAAAGTTGTTATTGTATTCTTAGTTTCGAAGCAAAATTGAGACCAGATTCGTGATTAAGACCGCCGACAGCGTCTTGTCGTTTAAGTTTTAATGTTAAGAATCCGCATTAAGTGATCGAAAGTGAATAACAGTAATGAGGGTAGAACAACAGAGTTGAGACGGAAGTGGAGCCGCTTGCAAATAGATCTCAATTCATCGAGTCGTATTTTCGCTGCATTTCTCCGGGCTCCTGAACGGATATTGAATTTTCATACAGATCGTTTGTTATTTCGAGTTCCCCCGTTTTTATTTATCGACCGTTTTAAACCGGCGCGTTTGTTGACAGGAAATTAATGCATCGGCTGATTCAATTTGTATTAACGAGCTCGCTGACATCCATTTGCCTTTGTACTTTCTGAAGTCACAATATTGTCGAGGTGGATATTTTCGTGTGCTACTTTCACCTCGTGCGCTGAACGTTTTCTTTTTTTTTTTTTTTCGTATATAATTTAGCTATTAACATATTTGCAACTTTAATTAGACATTTACAGAAATTTGCATCGCTTCATACAACTTCTTTCTATATTCAATTATTCTTATCTTTTATTTATATAATAGTAAAAGCCCGGCAGTCAACAGAATTGACTGTTGTTCTAGTTACATTAAAATCTAATTATTATCAACTTTATTATGGAAATTGAATTTAACAATGATAATTGTATACGTGGTATCTGTGTACAGGGACTTACTCCATTGGTTGGCACTGTTACGTAAGAAACCAATTAGCTATCGGCAAGAAACTGACGCACACTTAAGCTGCATATGATTAAGATTAAGGCGATACATCACCACGTTGTATTCTTCTTAGAACTTAAGCTGGTTAGTTTTATAATTTGGTTATAAGATCTGTCTGTTGCCAGAAACAGTCTAGGTTCTCGTAGGTATTACCGCAGATCGCATTACTGCCGCCACACAGCAGTGTGCAAACATTACTGTGTTCCGGTCTAAAAGTCGTTGTAGCTACTACAATGACTGTGTAACGAGACTTCATAAGGCGACGAGTACAATGTGGAATAGTCACCTTGACTAGTTCTACGTTGTCATGGGCAGGCGTATCACTTACCATCAAGTGAACGTCTCGTGTCTTTGTAAAATAAAATAAAAATTAAGAGACTTCAGCCTTAGAAGCAGAAAAAAATTGTGTTTCACTCGTATTGCTGTTTAATTTTCCTTATCTCCCAAACTATTTAATGTTATACTAATGGGTATCGGGAAACGCTTGAGTTTTACACTTGCGCTGCTGTAAAATTTTATCGTACACATTCGCTTTTAATCTGACGCAGATGGCGATACCCTTCTGCGAAGACGTTACAAATGTAACGACCCACTGCACTCCTTTTATCTCGATACAGTTAATTTCTTTATCTAAAAAGTTTTCCTTGTCTTTTGATAGTCTTGTGCGCGTTTTACGTTCTACGTTATATTATCTTCAGTGATCTGACACTGTGTATCTTAGTACACTAAATTTCGAAACGGTCTATGTGTAATAGATATCATATCCTTGCACAAAAACTTTATTTGTCATTATTTTGAAAATTGACTTTAAAAAAACGAAATTCCATTTGTAAAGAAAATTGCACCTAAGAAATTAAAAATGATACGGGAAATGGAGATTTAATATTAGATATGTTTTTGAAGTGGCAATATAAGGCAAATATAGCATTTGAGGTTTCAACTAAAACGGAACATATTCTATGCGTTTGTAACAGGGCAATCTGGATATTGTTGAATGGCTTCCTGCGCAAATTAAGCGTTTATTCTGGTGAGGTTCACGCAGCGTCAGCAAATCAAAGCGCTATGCGGCGCCGGAAATATAACGGCGTGCGCTCACAAATATTTATATGGTTCATTATTACTTTCGGCTCTACTATCTCTATATGTTTTAATGTTTTATTACATAGTTTGAGTGAAATTCGCCATTGTTTTGTATCATCATTTCAACCGATTGGAACTCCACTGCTATACACTGGTCTCTGATGACGGGTCCCTATTGCCGGAGACTGTCTAGGCAAGATCACCGCAGCTACTAGCTCTTCCTCCATGTAGTCGTTTGCTAACATTACTGTGTTCCGGGTTCAAGGACGTTGCAGTCAAAGTACCTGGATAACAAGGTACATCTTGTTTCTCAAACCAACGAACTTAATATGGCGCTAATTCACAGTGTGATTGACCACAGGTACTTTACTTACCATCAAGTTAACGTCTTGTAGTTTTGTTGAACAGAAAAAAGCAAAATCTAACTCGTTTTTTGAGTTCAGTGTATGAATTTAGATAGTTAATGTGGGTTTAAAAAAGCCATACCACACTCTACTACAGACTTCATATAAAGACAATAACTTAGACGTTGCGTCGAAAAGACAGTTAAAGTATGTATATAAAAATTAACATACTAAATAATTTAAACATGAGCTACTCATATAATCGATGTCGTTGTAACAGCATCAACATCGCTGAAATGGCCGTACACATGCGCTCTCTAATGGTGCATAAAACGTATGCGACCAGCTTAAATAAGCATTAAGTTAGACGATTAAAATCATTAGTACGCTAATAGCTGCCGTTAATATAATACCGTTGTTATACGGCAAGTATTTACATTGATAATTAGAGCTGACAACTATTACATCGATAACGCGTAATATCGGAACACGCCTATCGCCGTGATAGCGTAATCCATCACGCCTCACATGTGGGTCATACATGGAGCCCAGGAAGGTCATGTTTGAATGCGAATGTTATATTTATTCAGTTCTATTGTACTGAAGGAATAATTTTCCCGTTCTATACGTATATGAAATTTCATCATATACCAACACACATCTATATTGAGATGTTTTTGACTTCTAAGCTTCTGCGGTCTAGCATAGCTCACGGCACGTTTTCGCTATTAAACTACTGTGTTTAGTAATACATTATACATGTAGCTAACTCTATCTATAACTATATGTATATATATATATACATATAGTTATAGATATTTCATCCTTAGCTCACCTCTTAACGGCAAAAGCAATATCTCTACCAAATAATATATAAATATATTTATATATATATGCATATAATCGAGATCTGTACTATTAGATATAAACAATTAAAATTTGGTGGAGATATTGCTTCTGCCATTTTGAGGTGAGCTAAGGATGGATTTTACAAAATTCCTTCTCCCGAGAGCCGCAAGGGTGCCACGGCCAGCAAAGCGGGCGGGAAACATTTAGTTATAATTTAACCAAGGATTTTATGTTCATCTAATTCCAGCTTTCCGACTAAACTTTGCACAAAGCCCACAGTGATGGGCGTTGACGCAAATGTTAGCGCGGTTTTCGGTTATTTACAACAGGGATGCGCCTTACGTCGTATCCGTAACCGCCGACATCGGATATCCCTATTTACTTTACACTCCCCTTGCTTGGAGTACGTCACCTGTAATACTCTACTCGAGCAAAATTTTATTCTACACAAGTCATATATTTTCGTATGTATTGAATGAAGATAAGGTAATAAATACTATAGTTTGTAACAGTATTAGAGTAAACATCGATTATGTATTTAATAAATATATTTTTTGGATATTCCATTAGTTTTCCGTTAGAACAACAGAATTGTTTATTAATATTATTGCAATATGTTAACAAAAGCCGCTGTTAGATCTATCTAACTAGTCGATTATTATCAGAGACCGTCTAATAAAGTCCTATTTATGGTTCCAAATAGTAGATTAGCTAGTGATTTTTTTTTGCGACGATTACTCTAGTGGATAGTCAGGTTAAAATTTTACGTCTTGTGGCGAAGAGCACAATGTCGTGCTGTGTACTATCTTAACTAGCGCCACTTTGTTGAAGGCAGGCGTATTATTTATCGGCAGTAAATGCATGTCTCGAATTTACCAAAATTTGTTTTATCCTGTATTTCTATAATACTTTGAATATAACAAGTGTGTTTTATATCAACCCTAATATCCGATTCGTCGTGATAATGCGGACAGTGAAGACAAGGGATTAGCCGATGCGGTGACAGCCGCGCTCCATTTGTTTCAACACAACGCAAACGTACGTTTATTAAATTGCTGCTAACACGAGGTTTTCCACTGTACCCCCTTAGTTATGAGTTTTTTTTTTTCAACAACACTAGATTATTAAAAGTATAAGATTTTTTTCCTGACCAAACCGACATTTTAAAATACATGCTCTTTTAATTAGATGAAAGGATTTGATAGCTTCAGTTCTCATTTTGATCTATATATAGCGAAGATAAAAATGTTTAAACATTTAATGATTCCAAAGACTAAGGTATTAAAATAGACTATTGTTGATATATAGACAGTTTGGACATCCAGAAAATTCACCAGTTGATAGATAGTTTGGACATCCAAAAAATTCACGAAGAACAAAAATTGATAATATTCCTTCACACAGGAAAATGTATGACATAGTTAAAATATGTACGGCTTTCATCATTTAATCCAAGATTAATACATTTATCATCTACAGACCTAATTTTATTAGTTAAAGCTCTGAACCTAAACCAGGGGACTTGTAACAGTGTATCGATTTTTTTTATGACCTTAATGTTAGAAAATTATGCGTTTTGGGAAGGTACACTTGTAAGCAATAACGCTAAAAACGGAACGGTAATTACGCCCGTGGAACTATCTAGGTCAGTTTCGGATTTATACAAAAAGTGTTCAGAAAAGGAACAAAGGGAACAGTAATCGGAGGAAACTAAGATAAAAACAATAGCGAGTGGATTCTTTTCAGCGTCTACAATGACAGTGTATATGCAGCAGTTTTAAAAATATAGTGATAATATTGTATGTCACAGTATCTCCTTACTGTAACGCCTATCCGAGATTTAGTATGTGAATATATTATTCGTAAACGTTATACATATTATAAAAACAACAAAATGGGAAGTAGTTTTTAACTAGTACCTTAATGCTATTAGTTCAATGTCTCTTTTATTTGGTAGAGGGTGTCGCAGCTGTAAGTAATTGTATAGTATATTATTTATATGAAGGGTTACTTCCCGTCTCCGTAAATTGACGTTCCCTTCTGAGGTGAAGTCAGGATTATTGGCGAAATTTTACCTAAAAAATGTAAGTGAGTAGTCGTCCTCAGTATTTGGAGAGATACCACGACCTCTTCAAAGCTGTACTATTTCCTGTGCCAGAATTTAGTATTGAAAAAGAAGACGTGGTTTACAATACAACGATCGAAGCGACTAGTTCAATAAGATGGGGAATAAACTTACTAATGATATATTGTTATTAGTGAGAATATAATATACTATAATTTGACCGTTCTGCTTATCTCGTTCTTTAGTGGAAATAAGAAAAACATAATTATATTATATCACTTTATTATTTAAGAGGTTTTTATAACCCACCATATGTTACGGGTAAAGCTGGCACTCAATTATATTTGTACCTTTTATATGTTGAATATGTACCCCTTGGTGCAGCAATAATTTGAAAGAAAAAGAAACTAACTGTAAATATGGGAAAACAAGAAAAATCTGTTTTATATTTCTGCCTAAGCCTTTTTCAGATTCTGCTCACAGTCGTTTCAATTATTTTGTAAAAAAAATTATTTATAACTTCATAAATGAAAATATGTCGCTCGCTCGCTAATGACTTGAACTCAGACGATGGTGGACTAAATGAATCAAGAGAACTCGAGATGAAACTTAAAAATGAACCAGAGACGGATGTCGAGTGAACTTCGCAAATAAGGTCGTTAGTTAGTTAATTAAGATCGGGACGTGATTAAGCGTTTCCGGGACGAGACATGATAGATGGTTATGGCCGTCTACTTCTCGTTACAATCTCGCACTTACCCTAATACGGTTACAGTCAACGCAACAGATTAATTTCTAGTTAAGTTCGCGGGAGCAACTTCATTACACTCAGATTCGAGTGCAAACGTCTCGGATGCTGTTCTTGACTTGCTTCCACCAAGTTTAATAGTTTCGCGCAAATAATAAACAAGATGAAAACTCTTGAATATAATGTTGTTTGATGAAAATAATGCTTTAAATTTGTACTAAAATTCTGAGGAAGTTTAAAATATCTTGATGCATTGTTCAACCGCAACATTCACTAAGCAAAAAGAATAAATCATTTTAATGATATCGAAGACAACTCTTTACAAGTCTATGGAAAAAAATTGGACAAGCCGACTTTTAGAATTTTATGAAAAAGCAATCGTAATAAATAATTCACATTTACATTACTACGGCCGGATCCGGAACTGTAGATAGTGTATATTATATTACATTAAATTACCAGCCGGATAGCGCCCACTGCTGAGCATAGGATCTCCACTCGGATCGGTCTTGCGCTGCCCGCATCCAGCGCATTCCGCGAACTTTATCAGATCATCTGACCACCTAGTAGAGAATCTATCAGCGCCGGTACGCGGACACCACTCGGAAACTTTATTGCCCCATCGGCCACTACGTGCGATGTATTTGAGATCTTGGGCTGTGTCGGTAACCTAATTTTCCTGCGGATCTCCTCATTTTTTATTCGACACGCAGGGAAACCTCGACCATAGCACTTTCCATTGCTTTCTGGAGGATTTTAGGGTTCTTCACGAGTACCACTGTAAGGGGCCACATCTGGATACTACAACTCATTACTGGCAACACGTACGAATTAAAAACCTTCGTCTTTAAACACTGCGGTAATCGGAAATAGATTATGTCGAATTGCAGAGTATAGCGGATGTGTTCTTACTTATACGTTATATTCATTATATGTGCATTCGATTGCATATCGATTCGCGAGTATATTGAATGTGACCCGAATAAGAACGTTATTTTCTTTCAAATACCACATCTTCTTACATCTATAGAGATCTTTATACATATAAAATAGATCGTACCTGGCTTCATGCAAATAGCTTCAGTCGAGGTACTTCCGGTCACAACTGGTCCCGTCTTATTGGAAGTTATAAGTCGTGCAAACTGCTCGCGTTCCCTTCCGCATCATTGAGTTATTTACTTTGGATTCATCCTTCCCTTTCTATTTTGTTGAATATGAAACGACGTGGCGCTCACTCAATTCGAAGTGGGTTTGAGTTACGACTCCTCTATTCCCCTCCTAGTATTTGCGGTATGATATTTGGCACTTCATATTACCTATAATTTAGAGTTGCATAGTATATGAATTGAACTACTCTTTTAAAAAACATGTATATTATTTTACATACATAATGAATGAACGAAACTACTAAAATCTTATTAGTTGCTTTCAATTGTCACTTTGAGAAATAAATGAGTAAAGAAGAAGAGAATGAGAATTTTAATAGGTGCAAAGATATACGCAAAATACAATTACATTAATCGAAATTGGTCTTGGTGTTAAGTGAAGCAGCAGTGGCCTAGAGCGATTGACCAATCTCCGTTGTTAGGCAGCTAGTTCTTCCTTCATGGTTTGTAGTTGCTGACAATAGATATCTGCTGTAATCGTTTGGCCAGATTTTAGAAAGCTGTAGCGAATGACGCCGGCATTACTCCACCAAACACTTACATGTAACTTTTTCTGAGTCAATTTTCGTTTAGGGGAGAATTTCGCTGGGTCTCCAGGGTTCAGTCATTGCGACGAGCGCTTCCGATTATCGTACCGTAATCACTTTTCATCACAAGTAGTGATTCGATTAAAAATCCCTTTATTATTGTGTCGGTTGAGCAAACTAACACAGCAGTCGACGCGTGTTTGCAAGTTCGATTCACTCAATTCATGAGGCACCCATCGCTCAAGTTTTATTACTTTACCGATTTGCTTCAAGTGGATTAATACAGTTTTGTCACTTACCCAGAAGCCGCCTGCAGCTATCACTGAAGTGCTTTGTGATGGATCCGCTTCCACAATAGTCTTTAATTCCTTATTTTCTACTTTGGTCTTGGGCCGTCCACGGGGTTAGTTCTGAACGTCGAAATTTCTAGAACGAAAACGTTGAAACCAAAAACGTACGGTGCTTTCTTTTGCGACACCACCGTCGCACACATCAGTAATCCTTCGAGCTGTTTCTGCAGCACTGGTGCTACGGTAGATCTTGTACTCGTAAATATGCTGATAATTCATGTTTTCCATCGTGCGTTAATAAGCGATACTAAAGAAAAAAAATGAAGAAAAAACAAATAAATGACTGTTTTCAAAAATCAAATGTACCAGTTAAATGAATTTATAAATTTGAATTTGGAATTCTTAACCAAAGAGGAGATATTTCAGATCTAAGTGGTCAGTAAGACAAAATGCTAATTTCATATGTTAGGACCTAATATTTAAGTTATGTACATTTGTGAATTTCAGTTACAACAGCGAAATACAAACGGTGAAGGAAAACATCGTGAGGAAACCTGCACATGAATTGGAATTTATTCTAAGATGTATATGAAGTCACCAAATCCGCATTGAACCCACGTGATGACTATGGCCCGTAGCCCTCATATTGAGGGTAGGCCAAAAAATTGAACTTTAAATATAATAACCGTGTGTATATAAGTAAGAAATTTTAAAATTCCTTTCAGTTTGTAGGTCGGCTTACGTGCCCGAGGCATGTAGGACGGGGATTACAATAACGGACCTCCATCGCCCGCACAAATGTCAATAAATTCCATGTTCAGAAACTTTGCTATTGTCGTGTTTGAGTTAGTGAAGCTTTTTTTATGTTTTCTAGCCTTTCCCTGTTTATATATAAGAGTTAGGCTTAACGCACCGCTCGCTGTAAACTTTACATTAATTATTATAAACAAGTTTAATATAAACTTATTTCATAGATAATATTTGCTGTAAAAGCGTTGCGATATATACTGTCAGGTGGACCGATGACCTGCAAATAACATGACACAGGTTGAAGCCGGAAATTTATTGGTGAGCTTCAACAGACAATAATAAATAAAATAATAATATGAAACATATCTTTCTCTTCCCGCTGCTGGGACGATTGGCCTGGTTTCAAAAAAATAACACTATTTATCTACCGCCTTGGCCTTTAGCAAACGTTACCTGTCCATAATAGCTACCTTCATATGCTCGATGTGTCTCGATGAGGTGCGGGTTCAATTCCCACTGAGCATGAGCTTTCCATGTCGTGATGAGTTGTATAATCTAAATGTCAGTGTAACGTTTCTAGTAGATAGATTTTGTGTTGAAACTAAACGTGTAGTGTTCATTGTAAATATTTAAATCGAACATTCTAAGCAAATACCAGTATAAAAATATAATTCTATGTTCGTACATAACTAGAACTTATTATGAACACGCCGCATAAGTGGCGATGTACGTTTAGTATATTTAGTGCAAGCTGTCGTGGGAACGTGCGGCCGGTGGACTATTGGCTTATTTCACCATAACGAGCCAACTTTGTTTAATCGAAATACCCCAAACCGAAACTTTAGGGGTTTATTTAGATCCTACCATTCACAAAATTATGATACGGCCAATTGAATTCAAATTACACATTTAAGCAAAACTTACGAAGCGTTATAACCACTCGGCGGAAAAAATTCTTTTAGAAATAGTAGTTGAGTATATGATGGCTAAGCTGTTCCTTATCGTCTCTAACTTTAGTAAATAACTTATAAGTAACGTTATTCAACATGAATAAAGTTACAGATTTAAAGAATAAAAATATTTTTTATTTGTTTTCTTAATTTTTCAAAACGCACATTACTGCCTTTGAGTAGTATTTTCAAATTGAGAAAACCTGATTTAATTTTAAACTTGTCTGAAAAGCGGACCCTGTTTAATATGCAACTCGACTCTCGGGGCCATTAAAATAAGAAGTTTTTTTTCACATCCACCATGCCAGAAGTAGAAATCTCGGAAATGTACAACACCATATTATTCATTCTCATAGTTAGTTATAATTATGAAATTATTCAGAAATGTAATCTGTACTAAAAAAATAATTTGCTGATTACAGACTTGTATAAAAGTATCGCAGCTGTCGTAGCACATATGCACAGTTTATTAAATGCGCTTTTCAACTCCGTAGTAATGTTATAACGTATATACGTCCGCATGGAATTCATCATGCCATCGTATCACATTATCTAAATAATTTCAGATGGGAAACAGGAAGCACAGCGCAGATGACTCTGGCTACATACAGTAAAAAATGTGTTTGATTGGGAGAGGAATACCCGTTAGTGATACCAGACGAACGAACCTGTGCTTTACATTCAAAGGGTCCAGTTGAGAAGACGGAAACGAGATAACAATGGAATATGGTTGAAAATCGTCCGCGCCAACGAACTGTGCTTTTTATTAATATCGCGCGCGGTGAATGTCGCTACTAAAACGCGTCCTCGCAGTTAAATAAGAAAACTAAGTTTTAACAAATGCTCTCTTATTGTAAATATAGTTAAAAATCTTCGTCTTTGTCCTATTCAAATTTGGAATTTTTTTTTTGTAATCATCGAAAGGGGGTTGTCGTATTTTTTGTGATATATTAGTCGATAGTCAAGTAAGTGGTGTAAACTCGGTTGTGATGTGTATAGTAAGTAAGGAGTAAGGAGTAAGTAAAACCGCTGCCGCCGCCTCTTCGATGTACGCGCGGGTGGTATCGCGACGCGCGCACGCCGCGCGGTAATGTCGGGGCGTGCGGTGCGTTGTCACGTGGTGTTTGGCGCAGGCGCAGGCGAAGGCGCGGCACGGCGCCGGTAAGATGCGACAGCGGCGCTGCACGCCACACCGCACCGCCGCACTGCTCGTCGCCTGCCTGCTTTACCTCGGCTGCCAAGTGGACGCCTCGGGTGAGTCGATCAAACATCATTGTTTATTACTTACCGTGCAGATTTGCAATTGTTTCGAAAAGTTGATAAGACCAGCATCTCAGCGCATCATTGATTAGCAGAACTGACATCGTATTTATCATTTTTTTTTTGGTTTCGGGTTACAAATTTTCGAAAGTTACCTTAAGTTTGAGGGGAAATCAGAGTCATGTGAGAGTCTTACTTACAAAAACGCTTTCGGTAGTCTACATCAGTGCGTTTGAAGAGGTCCCGGGATCTTTCCCATAACTCACCGGTATTCTTCCACACTTTGTATTAACACGGTTTGAAGGAAGAGTTAAACTCTCCGAGACACCATCGCGGAATTTCCGAGAATATGCAATCGTTACACGACGCAGGTTCGCTTGGTGAGCAATAAGGTCCTTCATTCTCAAGACCTGCGAAACCCCTAGAACTTTTTAATCGCCTTCTACGACAGACGGGGCTTATCTTAATCGTATTCTTAACAGCCCGATACCACAGGACTGAGATACTATATCTTCATAATTAATTCAAGATGATGGTCACACACAGTCGATTAGTAATTTGTTGTTATTAAATTTGTGTGCTACACCCGTATCTTCTTTTATTCGAAATTAATAATCAATTCAATATTCCACCCCAGAAACACTACATAGCATATTACATACAATTTTTTTTTCTTTTTACGTTATCATATAACACTACATTGATGATATTAAACAAGTTTTTTGAAAATCGAACCTACACTGCATTGTTCTGAAACAATTTTATAATACATACTGCTGAATACTATTGAAAAATTTTGAGTCTCTTTTTTGGAAACAAATGGAAATCTCCACGTAAATATAGTTTTAAGTATTAATTTAGTCTTAAGTACAATTGTAAAAAGCGAATCAACGACAATTATATATAGCTTGATTACCTAGAGACTTGTGGTAAGATTCTCTGCTTTAACTATTAAACCTTCTCCCATCTTTTCTTTTCTTCTGTAGTTTACTATAGTCTACCCACAGTTGGTGTTACCACACGATAACACTGGTGTTAGGTCGCTGTTGCCGAAGACTGACTAGATAGGTACCACAGTAGCTACTATTCCTGTCGTTAAACAGTAGTGTGCAAATATTACTGTGTTCAGTTTAAATGGGTGCTGTAGCTAATAAAATTACTGGAGTAACGAAACTTTCCGTCCTATGTCTCAGAGCGACGGGCAACGCCTAGGTCTATATAACAACATAGCTAGCGGCACGTTATTAAGGGCAGGCGTTTCATTAACCATCAGGCGAATGTCCCACTTCGTCTCGTTGCTTTATAGAATAAAAAAAATAGTTAAATTTCACTTATTGTAACATATAATTGCTGTGTATTAAAATGGTTTAATTAGATCCAAATAATACCACATGCATATCTATTTTTCTGATATTATTCCTCAATATAAGGATATCGTGTAAAGAATGCATGCTTACAATTTCTGTATGAGATTTTCACTACAACATTTTATATTCTCACATAATGAAACTTAATTTTTGTTACGGTTGGTCTTTAGGAAAGTTAAAATTAGCACCTTTTAGTCTACGAACCAAAATGTTAATTGCATGCGCCGGGTACCAACCGGCGCTTATTATACTAAAGCAACAATCACCCCCGGGAACTCGATATACAACATAAACACTGATGATGAAGCTAAAACGAAAACCGTTAATTTTTTATGGAATAACGTTTTCTATTCGCGCTTGTGTTTCAAATTCGACATTTAGATAATATGAATCGGAATTGAAATCATGTTTGTAATCACTACAGACAATTTCCATACGAATCATCCATCCAATGCGAAATCAGTTGTTTAAATTATAGCAAATATGGAAAATTTATTATGTATGAACTTCCATTTTTAATTAAGGAGTTCGTTTTGATTCCAGTCGATGGTAAAGTAAAGATTTAGAACGATATTTATAATTTAACAAAGGAACTTTATGAGGCGTTTATGTATATATTTATCCTTTATTGTACATCAACTACAACTTATGGAATACATTATAAATACACATAAATATACAATGGGCGGGTTTATTGCTCTGAAAGCAATTTGTTCCAGACAACCCATTAGACAAGACGACATACTGTTAGCAGAGAAAGGATAGAGGTGCACAAAATAATTAGAAACTAAAGCATTTTATGAAAGAAGCAAGCAAAATAGGAATTAGGCGATACATATATATGTATATATTATATATATATTTATTTCATTTTTATTTATTTTTCTTTATAAAAGTTACAGCTATGTACAAAGCTGTCATGGTCCGTGACTCCCGAACTAGGAATATTTCCTGTATTCTGGAATATATAATCAAAAGAAATTCTTTGATTTGATCCTTGAAATATATTATAATAGACATTTGAATTTCAACTAGTATATAGTTTTAGCTATACAATAACATTTTTAAATAGTACAGGTACATTAGGCTTTTGTATATAAGGGCGTAATTTTATTAAAAAATCACAGCATACAAATTTTTATCGCGCCATGAAAAGGTATAACAGAGAATATTACGATATTTCATTTTAATAGAAAATAATGTGATTAAAGCATTAAACGCACGAGATTAACTGTTCTTGATTTACAACTTAAATTTTCATAATTTATATTAGATATTGTTTATTTAAACACGCTGCGCACAAAGTCACCTCAAAGGGTGCCTCTCCTCATACACTCTGATATTAATTTTAGACGATCCCCGTATTAAGTATTCTCGTGCGGTACGCAACAGAAGCGCACGGTGGGTTAAATAGTTGCTCTGTATGAATAAGGCTCCACTTGATGATTAGCATATAGGGAAGTCGGGTGTGCATTAACATAAAACTCCTACCAAAAATCGCGACCCGCCGGGGTCCGTCGTACCCTGCATAATTACGCCCTCACTGCTTTATGAAAATTATACATGAAAACGGTGACACGCGGGGCGGAATGTCGACCGACGTATTGTTTTATCTTGAATACAGAATTATTTCGTATAGTCTGTGTACGATTGCGGGCCGGTGGCAATTACAGTGTTTTTTATATATCACAAAGCGACGACACGAGCGAGACTTTCACCTGATAACAAGTGATACAACTGCCTATAACAACGTGACGCTTGTAGGGATGACAAACTAGTGGTAAGTCTCAGTTGCCAGAGGCCGTCTAGGTAGGTATTACTGCAGCGTATTTCTGACGCCAAACAGCAGTGTGCCAACATTATTGTATTCCGGTTTGAAAGGCGCTGTAGCTAATGTAATTACTGGGGTAGCGAGCCTCAACAAATTTATCGGAAGCGACGAGCGCAATATGGTGCAGTATATAACATCCTTAGCGTCACGTTATGGGCGCTTACCATCAGGTGAACGTATCGCTTGTCGCATCGTTACGCAGAATAAAAAAAGGAATTCCTTATGGCCTATGGATTTGCCTTAACGGTATTGGAGACGTAAGCAATCATATATATATATATATTTTCTCAAAGATGCGGGAAAGCATCGGAATAATGGAATTCTGTTATAACGTCGTATGAGTGACATCTCTATAAGCAATTCGCTTTCATTCGACAGGAATCGTTTATTGGTTCGCACACGCACGCTCGAGTGAAACTCTAACGGTATTAACCTGCCTCGGAGCGCACTTATTGTTATTTTACTTCTTGAATTGTTATAACACCATCGTTACCGGCACGCGGCGTTTGTCATTTGCATAAGCGAGCGGGCGCGGGCGCGGCTGCGTCGGCGATAAAACGACCGGAGCCGAACTTATGAAGGCAATTAATGAGCGGAATGATACAACAACCCAACCCGTCCACACCGAATTGCCCCTTTTTGTAAATCCAACGCCAACCACCCACGCTCACCACTCAACCGCGCTCACCCTTTAATATTTCCATTTTAAGAATATATCACATTAAAGAAACTTTACAACAGTTGCCGCCTCCTTTTAAGTAAAACATTAACTTTCACTAGAAGCTGCTCTTCTATAAATAATTATTCGTATATAACACAGGTTCCTGACCTTTACTGAACTACCACCTATTACATAATCGTTAAATATACCAATTTTATATGTATATTCTATCTCTTTCTCTAATTGTGTCTTCTCATAGTCTACAATCCCACTAGAATGCACTAAAGTCCCCGTTGGGAACTTCAAACATATATTTATACATGTAGTAGTTTTTCCCTGTACCCTTTGCTGGCTGTAACACCCCCGCAACTCACTGGGGAAAGAATTTTGTAAAATCCGTCCTTAGCTGACATGTACTAACGGCAAAAGGAATATTCCCACCAAATATCAAGGTCTTATCGTTCCAAATATATCGTGTTAGTCTCTACATACGTGGAGTCTTTTATATACTTATGTATAGATAAATAGATAAATACATCACAATTTTTATTTAAATGAGACAGTAGTAAATAAGTAGCATATATGCACGTGGGGAGATAAAAGAACACTTGGAAAGTTGGTCGCGGTTACTTATTAATGGTAAGGTATTATAAAAAAAAACGGTCTAAATAGGTATCACCGGAGTCTCTAATATCTCCTACTTTTATCCCAAAATGGTGCGCAAAAGTAGTGGTAAAATAGTGTGCTGTAGCTAGTTAAATTGTTAAATTAACGAGATAAAACGTCTTATGCCTTAATATGATGCTGTTTTAATTATAACTAGCGCCACATCATTATGGGCAGGCGTGCACCTACAATCAATCAAGTGAATGTCTCGCTCGTCTCCGTCGATTAGTTGAACAAAAAATACAGAATTTCAAATATTTAAAACTATCTTTAGCCTCATGACTACATTGTATATAATTGCGAATTGATTAAAATTATTTTTTTAATTCAAGTTACCATCGATACCAGCGAAACGTTTACCTGATGGTGAGTGATATGCCTGCCCATAACAACGTGGCGTTAGTTAGGATGGTATATTTTGTTATACAATGCGCTCGTCGCCTTGAGACATAAGATGAAAAGTCTTGTTTCGCCAGTAATTTCACTACAACTCTCTTCAATCCGGAACAGAGTAATATTTGCATACTATTATTTGGCGGCAGGAATAGTAGCTGCAGTGGTACCTACATACATAGTCTTCGACAATGGGTCGTACCATCAGTTACATGATAACTTTGAATATGTCGTAGGCGTGGCTGTGGTCTTTGGTCTCGTTTGAGTATGTCGGATCGATTGGCGGAAAAAAAAAATAATAATATCGCACCGAGCAACGATTCCTATTTGCATTTTAATACGTCGATGGGGATAACGCTGAAACGAAGCTGTCATTTCATTGTGTGATACGTTGGAGGTGAGCGGCGAAGTTAAACTTTTTCGTACAATAACTACCCACACATCTCTGCAAACGGATATATTTCTGATGTCTCTGATAACGATGGAACAAGTTCAAAGTTTACAAGTGCATTTATGTAGTCTATCAATCCAACTAGCGTTACTTTGTCATGCACATTTTGTGTTTATATAAAAACGAAAAAATTGATTGTTACAGACGAACGTAGTGTCTAAAGGCATAAAATATAGTAGTAGTAAAGATATGTAATGAGGTATGTGAGAAATAATTGCAAATAGAAAGCTGGAAATAAATCAGGTTGGAGTCTACTTAATGAATACGCCATTTGATATTATTCTTAATATGGGCGATGATAAGGTATTTTTGCAATTCTGAATTTCTAGTAAGTTCAGGACCGATTCTATTAGAAATCGTTTATGTCTTAAAGGAATATTGTGAGAAAGTAAAGTGCGAAAGAAAAGTAATTATTTTCATGTTCATCTCGTACGTGGTATATATTTCATTGATGTTTGTTTTCAAGGTTAAAGATCTAACATAAAAAAATCGTGTATATGATGAAATCGTAGCCGCGAATGACTCCGCGTGTCCTCCACGCGCGTAATATACGCGGCTGTAATCTAAATGCTAATATATAGACTCCTCACGTTACGGGGAGGATTTCAAGGTGGATTCACTGAGTGTATAGGAATGATATGTTTTGTTTGCTGCGAGAATTGACAGGGTTTTGATAGGTAAGATGTGAATGTTCTCCAACTTGTATTATCTGTAAATTGTATGAAATGAGAATCTACCGCAAAATTGTTGTTCCCACGTTACCCACTAACGGACAATGTTTGCTCAGCAAACAGCCTTACACCAGCCTCGGATTTTGCATAAATTTACCTCCATCGTACATTTGCTTTCGGGCTGTTGTTACGCTGAATTTGTATGCTTATTTTTTTTTTAATGTACATGTACTCCATTAAATTTCGTTTATTAAAATGTACAGTAAAAGTTTGTAAAGAATTTTTTGGACTGATCTATAGCTACACCTATAAGTGGAGCGTTTGAATTCTTGTCTATCGTTGTGACGTTTAGAATAGATTGAAATCTTAATAAGAAAAGACGAGAGACAAGTTAAATTGCATTTACCCTGACATTCATGATTATCTATTTATCGTATTCATGATAACATGATTGCTGTGATTTCATGTTATTACTTTTAAGATAAATATGCTATTTAAAACCTTAAAGTTATTTAACAGTTATCTGTTGTTATATTATAACGTCGCGGTCATTATTTTTCGCAATTCTTATTCAGAGCGGCGGTCCAACATTATCAAAGCATTTTTTAATATGACAGAATTCTTACCGAGTCCCTTCTCCGAAGAATTACCTCTACCTCCACCCCAACGAAATCGTTTGGAATCGCCCGGAGCACTACATTTGCCTCTTATGAATATGAATGAGCGATAATTTCGAAGCTCCGAGATAAGTGTTATTGTTTGGAGCAGTTCGCGTACCGTGCGTAGGCCGTCGCTCGATATTGCCTGTTCAATATTGAAGGTACTCACCAACGAGCAACATCGCCCTCTAAAGTTATTACGTCTCCGAATGTCGATCGATCGCAATTATCTGAACGGAGTTTCCGCATATATGATAATAGTTATATAGGTTTAGAGTTTAATCACAAGTATTGCGAAAATCACAAATATTTTCGAAATGACTACTGGAATGTTTCCTTATATTTCCTGGTTCAATTTTCGACTTCAGTGATTTTTGATAGAAACCTGCCTGCTGATCTTTCCTAATTTCGGATCATATTATTTAAATTTGGTACCATACTCAGATTTTTACTTACATTAATGATGTTACAAAATTCCATCTAACCGCTATTATTATTACATCGTTAAATGATGTCGCACACAAAAATGAGTTTTCATACTAACATAGTGTAAATTAATAAAGGCTATTCTCTCCATCTAGGAACTAGTTTCTGGTCAAATAGTACAGAACGGAGACAAACCACCGGCAACTTAAAGTTATTGCTGCAAAAATTCTCTCCATCTTTGTACTGGCTGCGCCCCAACTAATAGATAGTAAGCTAGGTCCAATAATCACTTCTGATAAGAGATTTCCTTTATATTCTCCGTAATAGAAAATTTTCGGATGGACGGTTACACGGTATTTAAAAGTTAGGCAACTTACTTTCTCATTTTCCGTTAAGTTAGATAGTAAATCATTTTGTTAGTAATAATAAAATATATATGTTAGGAATAATATTTGTTACTAATTCGACTTTGGATTTATTTAAAAGTTAGGTTCTAGAATCTTTATTTCCCAAAAGATTTATAGTAAATTAACCACATTTTAGTAATAAAATTGAAAGTCTATTTTAAACAAATAATCTATCTGCGTATCAACGTCCGAACTCTTGTGCTCCTCTTATTCGTTAGGCAAATATATTAACATCATTTAAATTAAATGGATACACGTATCGCGTAACGTAACGAGTAAACGAGGAAAAATATAGCTGCGATAAATCGAAGCGAGAATTATAGCAATAGAAGCCCATTGTTTGAGGACCGTATGAAAAGTTTAACTTCCGTATCATTAATTTTCGATTTCGTCCCGAAACCGGCTATCGGAAGGTTCGAGAAACGGGTCTCAAACGGCGGAGGCATCTTGATAAAACCTATTGTATAGAAATACAGTAGATTTTTATTAATATCATAACATTTACTTTTTTAATGAAAATATTTTTTAAAATTTATTCTTGTAACATAAAGTATCATTATTTACGTAGCACAGTACAAAGTTGTAATACTAGATGTAATATAATAACTGTTAGCATTGACAAATGAAATATTTTTGTTTTACTGTAATGTAAAAGTTGTCGTATTTTCAGATATTAAAATGGCAACATTAACATTTCAGTATTGAACAAGTTAACAATAAATGTCAACAAATTTAAAAAAATTAAGATTGTAACTACATAGTAGGTTGTTTAATATTCCAGTTCTACTATTTCTTTGTACCTTTGGTGGAATCGTAATATTTATAAAAGCCCTCTTTACTTTAAAAAGCAGCTCCAACTGACAAAGCACTGGTATCGCACTCATAATTACCAACTAACGCTACAAAAATTGGCGAGGAACGGAATATGGTAGGTCTTTTGCACGGGCGGTAAGCAAACAAGCCCGGAGATAAGCCCGTATTCAGTGCGAAATTGTGAGTATGCCGAGGGTCCCCAACAAAGAACCTTATTAACCTGTCGCTAAGTAATGGACGGCGATAGGGTTGCCGTCGATGGTACGGCACCTTTGTAATGGTAATATACCTGATCTTGTAATGGGCTAACGATTTGTTGACGTATTAAGCTTCGAGGTCGAATCGTCTGCACTGGTCGAATATATTTAGAATGAATTAGATCAAAATGATTTTATATAGAAGAATAACCCTAAAACAAATAATTAAAAATATAATTTAGTAAACACTGTTGACAGAATGGAAATAATTATAGCGTACAGCGCAAAATGTTTTTGTAAATATTATAGTAATGCTTAAGTAGATTAAACACAGCTATAAATAAAGTTCATACCACCAAAGACGTGAACATGATTTAACTCCTTGCTTATTTGGTTTGAATAGAATAGCTTGCGCCAATTATTTTCTGCCATTGGACCAATGCTTTCACAAAAATATACCGGTCTTAATTTCGAGCCGCTGTCTTGAGAGTTCGAGTTGCAATGATGGTTGCGAAAGATGAATATATATATATAATTGTTTAGTATATCTATTAAATTCAAGTGAATAATTTTCATGAATTCTATCTCTGTTCAGAATTCTTTATTGATCTTCGAAAGATCGTACAAATTCCAGATGTGTATATTTTATGCCAGCTGTTGCCAGCCTGCATTGATGGTCGTAATGCAGAAATAAAATCCTGAGATTCCCTCTAAACTCCTCCCTTTCGAGAAAAAAATTTGTAATTTTTTATGTAAAATTCATTCTCAGCTGACCTCTAAATGACAGAAGCAATATAACTCCCAAATATTAAGTGTTTACTTCTAATTGTTTCGGGGATCTTGCGATGAGTCAATGAATCTCTGGATATCTTTTATATAAGGTATAGATTTTGTTTTTGTTTAAAGTGGGAGAAATGCCTGCGTATACCCGTCTTCGCGTAGGGCAAGGACAGGTTATGTCGAACTTGCACCGACTAAAACTTCCACAATGTTCCTCCTCGCGGGAAAGCTTTCGCACACATCCGCGACCCTGCCAGTGCTGTCCACAGAACGCAGCCCCACTTTGAGAGGGAGGGAAGGAAGAACCCTCTCCTTCTACCTCGTTGGGGGCACGGTAGAACACAGCGCGCTTCCTCCTCGGCCTCTTGCAGTCGCGCGGGCAACGGATTCCCTCGAACCCGTCATTCAGAGGCCACGCGAGCCAAGAGAGAAAACTCTCCCGACTCCCTGTGGCGGATCCGATCTTGAAGCCGGCGCCACTCGTTATACGGCCGCGGAGGATGGGGAGAGCGGCGCATCGCAATACCGACACCCCACCGGTGGTGCCGCACCGCTGATGCGGCGGCGATGGGGCCTCGGGGGAAGAGGAGTGTCGGAAGCTTTCCCGCGAGGAGGAACATTGTGGAAGTTTTAGTCGGTGCAAGTTCGACATAACCTGTCCTTGCCCTACGCGAGGACGGGTATACGCACGCATTTCTCCCACATTAAACAAAAACAAAATCTATACCTTATATAAAAGATATCCAGAGATTCATTGACTCATCGCGAGATCAACTTAGTGATTGTTTGTTGTGCAGTGTGTTGTGGTGGTTTTGCGTTGTCGTGAAGCAGCAGTGGCCTAGAACTATTAACCAATCTCGGTTGTTTAGCGACTAGTTCTTCCTCCATGAGTTTTCAGTTGCTGACAGTAGATATCTGCCGTAATCGTTTGACCTAATATTAGATCCTTACATATAACGTTAGCGTTTTGTCGCACTGATCACTTTGATCTGAAATATTTCCTCTTTGGTTAAGAATTCCAAATTCAAATTTATAAATTCATTTGCTGGTACATTTTATTTAAGAAAACATTCATTCATTGGTTTTTTCCTCATAATTTTTTGCTTTGGCGTCGCTTATTACCGCACAATGGAAAACATGAAATATCGGTATATTTACGCAACGAATTTTCACGTGTAAGGACCTAATATTTTTGTATTATCATTCGTTCATATTTTAATGTATTTCATATTAATGTTTATAGTCTAAGCCTTTATTCATGTTTCTGAGCGATTTCTTTTAGAAATAAATCCACACACTCCGGGCTAAATGATGTTGGTCTAACATTGCAAACGAGATCGAATTCGCACCTCCCTTTGCCTACAGTCTGGGGTATTAGCGCTTAAACCGTTTCCCTTTGAGCTAGTCTTTTTTATTCCTTTACGGGCTGGTAGTAAGATACTGCAAAGCACGGGCAGACAGTGTTGAATAGAGATGTACACATGATACCTGCATACTTTACGTAGCTTTACTTTAGCCGAGCTAATGAGACCAGTGAAGGGAACACTGTGAACGAGCCCGCTCTATCTCACAAATAATTACTCTGCTTATTTGCAGATGATGGTCACATTAACAATTAGATACGATAGTACAATATTTAATATTACAATTAACTATATTTTGTAGTGTTATTATTATTGTATTCGTTTGTATTGCATCCGTGGCGGAGAGGCTAAGGGCTTTATTTTGCATACCACATACATGCTCCTACATGGATTTCGGGACCACCCGTTTTGAAATTTGGTTTGCGGTGATAAGGATCTCTCGTCTTACAAAATGTCGCTGTAATATTCATGTTTCATATTTGTCAGTTATTGACATACCTACAGAAAAACTCTGTCACACCTACAATATTTTGATTTAAAAACTAATAAATGAATGTGCGATTCCCGTATTATAAAAACGAAAACGCTCTTTATTTCTACTAAAGTTCTTCATTTTCTTTGCTTTAAAACTTGCTATTATATATACTTGAATGATTAAATAATCTGATAAAATGTACATGACATATGTAATACATAATTTCTACCATTTAGCGGTCATGCTCGTCTCCTTTCTACACACATTTGTAGATGTGGAGTTAGCCGCAACGCATTCTAGCGATTAGCGGTTGCTTTTATTGAAAAATATTTTAACGTAACTTTCTAGATGGTATTTGAATTAATTGAAATAGATATCCTTCCTGTTTATGAAAACAATTAAATAGGTAATAGTAATATAGAGACATTCTTAACATTATCTTTATCTCAAAGGAGTAGATAGAAAGACTAATTACTGCTGTTCGTTTTATAATCTAGTTCCCTAATTTATATTTCATGATATAAGATTAAGCTCCCAAAAATATTGCTAGCAAGATTGCTTGATTGTATCGGACTACGATTTTATCATTTATTTGCTTCAATGTGGTAAAGTACAGTAAAGTATATAAGTACAATATAGTACAGTTAAAATTTTGCTTGACTTTGTCACTCTAGTCTAAACAAAAATTAAAAAAGATATTGCATAACTCTCATATTAAGTTATGTAGCGCACATTTCCTTTCTGCTGGCGTGTTTGTTATCTTTATTAAACCTTAAACATTGAGTAATAGCGCATCACGGCTCGAGCTTGCCTCGAAATTCTTTCTTAATAGAGAATATACATCATCGTGAAATATCGTTGAGATTATTCTCATCCGTCAACCTCCCTCCGCACCATTTTTCCCTTACCCACCCTTTTCCGAATGGGTGGAGACCCGGTTTGAATGAATGGTTACTTTCGAGATTACAACTATTGATAATTAAAAATGTATCGATTTTTTAATATTTTACATACATTATATTTTATTACTAAATGTTACCGGAATCCGATCGATGTCTGAGATCTTTGAGGGAGTGTCCAGCAGTAGACGTCTATCGGCTGATGATGATTATGATGATAATGATTATAAGAACCAGTTATTCACTAATGTTAACTTTTTTCCAATTACTTTAATTCTCTGAAACCGACGTGTATTACTTTTCCATCGATTACATGTAAAATGTATCAGAATGAGATAAACCGTTAATTCCTTATATTAACTCTTACATCACTACCCGTGTTATATTTATTTGTTACTCTCGTACGTTTGTTGCTTGTACGACATCACCCAAACAATTATTGGTACGAAATCTCCCCGAATACGAGGGCAACTGTCGCCAGGACGTGGAGTGCGATTCGATATCCGTATGTGGACATTTTATTAAGTCTGTGAGTCCAGGCCATTATTACGTTTCACTCGGTCACTATTATTTCGTCCAATCTTCGAATCGATTCGATCGCGAGGATTTTGTCGGAGCTTGAGGTTTTTTCCATAGCTTCTTAGCGCTGCCTTATAATTGAATGAAACGTTTCTGTTATATTTTCTTTTATTATCTTATTGAAAATTATTATTATAATCATAGTCACACGACTGTATAATCTCTTATATAATTCTATAAAAAATGGTCACATTTTTGTTATTACTATAGCTATTGATATTTTTTCTGACCTTAAGAGTCATTCTTTCTTTCATCTTTTCGTCGAACATTAATAGGTAAGTTCATCTATATATAAATAAAAGATTTCCGCCTACGTAAAGACTCATCACGAAATCTTGGGAACTACTGAAATTTGGTAGGAATATTCCTAAGAACGGCTTTTGCAAAATTCTTTCGCCAAAGTAAGTTGCAGCAGAGTTACAGCCAGTTAATCTAGTGGTAAACGGCGTGTAGTATATTGTTCATATAAAATTTATATACCAAAAATCATCTAAAATTTCTCGATTTCCTGATGCATGGTAAATTGTTTTTTTTTTATTATTTATTGCACGACTTATAAATAACACATTAAGTAAAAGCAATAAAGATGTACATTAATTGTAACTCGAGAAGTTCTTAACTTGCAAAACTTTTGGAGATTGTTGCCACTGGTACTTCCGGATTAACCTTAAATACATAAGTAGTTTAGCAACTATAAGATCACACACTATGCTTATCTCTACTGCTGTATGCCTGCAATAAATTGTTTAAAACAAATCCCACACTTTTCATATAGTTACGTTACCGTGTGTTCCTTATAAACTTTCTGGTAAATTTTTTTCAGTTGATTCATAAACCACATGACCAAGGTCATCGACCAATGTCAGGCTTATTCAACCCCCTTGCTTTTAATTACATTCGCGTGTCAGAATTTCGTGACACGGGGTCACATTTACAATCCGCCGCCAGCCGCCTTATGGCCTTTGGTTCCTGGATCTGATAGCAACTTTGATATAAGGAAATTAAGGAATTGCTTTACAAGCTGTAATTACTACTTGTTACTACCGACAATGTACGTTCTGTCATCCGCAGCCCGCACTCGAATAACAGTGGAACTTTGTTGTATATTAAACGTTGAATTTCTATATGACATGTACAATTTAAAAAACCTTAACAGTGTAACAATTTTTTTACCTTTATAACAATTTTCTAATGAATTGTGTTAAGTTAATTTCTTAATTTTTGTGACAACAACAATGTTGTTTTAGTTATCTTTTCAATTATTATGTATCCAAGGATATTTTCTGTTCCCGCTAGGACGTCGTTATGTCAAGATGCGAGTATTTTTAAATGTCATATCGCTTTTTTCGGTATGGTGGTGACTTCCACGTTATCCGGCTTTGTTATCTGGGGACCGCCCTATCTCACTACTCAGTTCTGGCTAATAACTCCTTCCGGTGTTCACGGCCCGTGTAATTATTTATGTTCCACCTCTCACTGTTCAGCGGTGGGTTACGGTGCCACCGCTGTACCGGTGAAACCCTGTAAACATGTAATGGAAATTTATATTTCCGGTATCTATTTTTTAGATAAAATTTTTAATGTTGATATAAAATTTTCTTGTTAGCAATTAAATGGTTTTCTCGACGCGTTTATTAGTGTAGCCGGAGTTAGTGCCGGCTCAACGTTTGTGAGCAAGTGGATTTAGTTGACTAAAATCCCGATT
Organism: Ornithoptera priamus; assembly: GCA_029034505.1. Classification (NCBI taxonomy): domain Eukaryota; kingdom Metazoa; phylum Arthropoda; class Insecta; order Lepidoptera; family Papilionidae; genus Ornithoptera; species Ornithoptera priamus. The sequence continues at coordinate 402,506 of JARDWD010000636.1, read as the reverse complement.
TGGCGACGTCGCGTCTACACGCTTAAAAGTCTGCTTTCTGAGCGGCCGTGATGTACGAGCGCGGTTGCCTGTTGGTTCCACGTGGCAGGATTATCCCGGTGTCAACGTTAACGTCTATTTGTCTAGCCTCGTAAACAGCTTTAAAGATATTCTAGATAGGGATAAGAGATCGCCGACTTTATATGTTGAAGGGTTCTTACAAACTTGATTAATTAATGTATTTTACTGGTGGTAGGCCTCCGTTTCTGGAGACTGTCTATACGGGCACCACCGCAGCGTCTATTTCTGCCGCCAAATAGCAATGTGCAAACATTACTGTGTTCCGGTTTGAAGGGTATTTATTATAGCTGGTGATATTACTGGAGAAATGAGAATTAACATATTAAGTCTTGAGGCGAAGAGCACAATGTGGTGATGTGTATATCATTCGAATATATCACTTACCATTACGTGAACGTCTTGCTCGAGTCGTCGAATTAAAAGAAATGGAGATCAGTTCAAAAGTTACGCAGAATGTTCTTATTTGAAATGAAAAATGGATTTTATGATATTTTCCATTGCGGACTCTTCTTGGGTTTGGTCTATACTTGGTACAACTAAATTCAAATTTTAATATATATAAGTTTCACTCAATTTAATATTGTTATTGTTTTTGTTATATGAAACATTTCCAGTCGAACTGGTGATTAGGTTTTGTTCACAAGCCAGTAGTTTCAGCAAACTGGAAACTTTATTGAATATGTTTAATATAAAGGATAGTGTTTGTTTGGTTTTGATTTCAATCGATTTTCATTCGATTAGTTTTCCGGTTAAATAGCAATTAGTCGCTGCGTAGTTAGATATGTGATTACCAGCAATATCATGCGTGTTCAATTAGTAGGTCAGTAATTAATTTAAACAAATTTATTTGTACGCGTACTTAAACATCGCCATAACGAATATAAAACTTAATTTTGTTTCATTATTTTATTTTTAATCTACGAAGCGACGAGGTGAACAGGACGTTGACCTGACGATGAGTGATAGGCTTGCCCATAACAATGTGGCACTAGTAAGAATAGTATACACTGCACCACATTGCGTCATAAGATGTAGTAAAGTCTCGTTACCTCAGTAATAAAATTAACTACAGCGTCCTTCAAACTAGAACACAGTAATATTTGCATACTACTCTTTAGCGGTGGAAATAAGGGCTGCCGTAGTACCCATCTTGACATCTCTGGCAATAGAACTACCACTAGTAAATTTATTGTATTTAATCTTTAGACCTCTAGACAATTTATATTCAAGATTATGGTTTTGTTAGAGAAATTAATAAACATTCTTGACTCATCCCTTACATTGAAGTAGCATATTTATAAATAATTTTCATGGAAGAAAAATAGTTGTGAGGTTATACGTGTAAAATCTTGTGTTCCTCGCACACAGTACGATGTGAACGAGTCCTAACATACAAACGACGACGCCACTCACAAGTGAGTGAGCAGATGTGTGCAAAGGTTTAATTGTTCAATGTTTCAACCTTGAATTTGGGACGCACTCCCTTGTGTAATGATGCTACGTAGCAGGGAATGAGCTCGGCTAACGTTTGTTTACATACATTATACGTATTTTAAGCTTTGCTTAGAAAGGAATTGATCTAATCATGAGTACTTAGTTTTCACATGTGTGGAGTTAAATGTGTACAGTATGACATATATTTTATAGTTTTTTTAAAGAAATTGGGCGATTTTTTAAAAGGTATAAGTATGATCAACTCAAGTTTCAAATCGGGATGAGATCAGGAAGTTCTAGACAAATTTATATAAAAAAAAAGGATATTCGGATAGTATATTGTTCTTTATTTTTAATATATCTTTCTGTTAATGATTACATTATTGAATGTTTTAATATGTTTCTATTAATCTACGGTCATTATAAAGAAAATCATTAATATCGTTTACGCCGTTAATATTATATTATCTGCGTAAGTAAAGAAACCTGTCACCATTACAATACTTCACTGGCGGTAGTTCCCTGTTGCCAGAGATCGTCTAGATAGTTACCACCGCTTGCTCTGTGGTCTCGGGGCATTAAGAATAGAACTAAGGTAAGCCCAGTCTGTCATACAAAGGTAACTAAAAAGATTTTCGGCTTCGTGGACTTCGAAGGTGGGGGCCCTCGTTTTCTACTAAACAAGGTCGGAATGAACGACAAGTACGGAGTGTTCTAATGCTTGCCATACTAAAGCGAAGGTGCTAAGAATAGCTGCAGCCCTCCCTGGCAGGTGCTTTAGACATGGTTCCAGGAGGTACTGGTGCTTTCCGCAGGAGATCCCGGGATCTCTGAACGCACTGAAAAAGATTTTAGTGGGTAAAAACTCCACATAAACTTGTCTTCCCCTCAGAAGCAGGGTATCTTTTTAGAAGATTCGCCCGATAAAAAAAAAGGTAGATATTACCGCAGCCCCCATTTCTATCGATAAACAGCAGTGTGCAAACTTTACTGTGTTCCTCTTGAAGACAGTTGTAACTAGTGATATTACTGAGGCAACGAGACTCATTATCTTGAGTCTCAAAGCGACGAGCGGTATGTATATAAATTTCTCACTGGTGTCATGTTGTTATGGGTGGGCGTATCACTTACCATCAGATGAACGTTTCGCTCGCATCGTCTTCGTTGAATTATAAAAAAATTTGGTGATTTTATTTTAATTATCTCTTCTATTATGAATGTATTGACCGTTATTCCTTTGACGTTCCATTAAAAGCTAAAATGCTATGTCAATGAAATAAACTAAATGTATCATCAAAGCAATATTTGAATATAAATTCCACTTGGTAAAGCTAACAAATTAATTCCGGCCTGATTATATATTGCGGCGACGTTTGTTTTGAGTAATCGCGACAGATGTTTCTAGAATTGATATGATTATTATTTCTGTATACATCGAATAATAATAAAAACAGAAGTAATTTATGAAAAGTAATATCAATATACAGTTAAAATAAAATAGGTACTTTTTGGTTTCTTTACGATATACGGAATTTTATAATTTTGTTAGATGTTATCTCGTTTGAGATAATCTTACTGAAAAGAAAATATTTTCATAGTAAGATATAGACAGACTTGACAACAGAATTGACTGCTGTTCTAGTTACATTAAAATCTAATTATTATCAATTTTAATTGTTATATAAATTGAATTTAAAAATGATAATTGCATACATGGTATCAGTATATATATACTATTTGCATTCTGCGGCAACTTCACTCCATTGGATGACACTGTTAGGCAACAAACCAATCAGCTATCGGCGACACACTGACACACACTTGTATATGAATAAGAAGAGATTTGCACCAATATAGGGACTCACCACCGTCTCTGGTACCACAAGGCCTAGAGACTTGCAATTTTGGATAAATATCCAGCAAAGCATTCAGATATGTTTTTCAAAAAATAACGTTGTAATGAAATAAATTTAAAACTACCAATTATTTTTTAGATCTACCGGATGAAGTAGCTATTGCATATATATATATATATATTCCTCAATATTTTGAATAGGTTACAAGTTTATTCATTCTTTACTAAGATCACAAATAGTTTAAAATTTACCTTAGATATTCTCATTTTTGGTACACGCGCCTCCAATAACGTATCCTATTTACTTGTGCCGCAACATCTGCTACGGATTCTTTGTTTTTTTGGCAAATTTAGTTCATGCTCCAAGAAATATCGATGAAGCCTCACCATTTCTTTATAACTTTCTTTAACGTAAAACTTACTATGGGTTTCGACCCCTACGTTACTTCGCATTTTTTTCATACCCCGCCTATTGTGTTTGCTGGGCGTGTTCTTGTGCTTGTTAGGGTTTGTATACTTTTATTGTCTTTTATTTGATGTGAATATGATCTTGAATAACAGGGGTATTTAAATATAAAATTTTCCCTCTTTCAGATACATTTCTTTATAGGCATTTGTATATGTCAACTGTAGCCTGCATTTCCTTGTAGGAACTGTAATGATTTAACAAAAAGAGAAATTAATTCTGTATGAATGCAATTTGTAATAAAAATTTTCCTGTAATTTTTGACAAAGACTGAGTTGAAAATCGAGCACATATCAATTTTTATTGATGTATAGTTGTAAAGGTCATATTAAGTCCTGTACAGGCGCAGTAAAAAATAGATGATATTAATTTGATTAAATTTATTTATAACTTAAGGCGTCTTTAATCATTTAGTTATAAAAAAATATCCTCAGTATCACGTTATATCGGATGAAATCGAAATACGAACCGAAAATACTATATTTCTGCGACTATTATTTGTAAAATAACACTATGGTAACAGTTACCTTATTATTCACTAACGGTGAAAAGAATTTTTACGCATTACTCACCTATTACTTCCGCGCTAAATATTAATGTTCTGTTACGAAAGCGAATATAGGCTAAACGAAAAAAAATGTATAGAAGTGGCACTTCATAATATCGCTTGTGAGCGGTATACATTGCTCGTGCATCATTTATCACTCCATCTAGACACATATGAACGCGGCCATAAAAACGGGTATGCAACGATAATGCCTCCTTATAGCGGTTATAATAAACCGCATTATTGTGAGCTGTAAACCTCGGTGTAGACCGTAAAAGTTCACAACAGGTGAGAGTGTTACCCGGCGGTACTAAATTGGCGGATGTTGCTGATCCCCTCACTCCTAATGGGTTTATATTACACGTAATGGGGTAGATATCACATTCCAATATTCATTATGACGTTTAAGTACAGCCCGCTTCTTCTTGACTAAAAATATGACAATGCAACGTTTAACGTAATGTATTTCTTTGAATTTAAATATTGTCAAACTTAACACGGATGTTGAGCAACAAGATCTCTTAATATTTGACTGTACGATATTTAGGCTTTTACTTATAAAACCATGCAGCTTATCTTATACGATATCTATCTACTATTATTGAACATGCTTATACTTTATAGTCAAAACGTTGCCTAGTTGTACCCTTCACATAACAGTGAAGTAAAAGGTTAAACTATGCAACGGTATGTATGTTATATATGACGTATGTATGTTATATATAACGGTATATATGTTTATGACATTGCTTAGCAGTAAAAATATGCGCTGCAGACAGGTACTTTTAATGAGCCACCATCCTCCTAAATGTAAGTTCACAATTATTGCCTAACGCTTGATGATAATTTTGTTCTTCATTTTATCAGTCGTCGAACGCTGAGGAGTCTGTAAAATCATTACATTATCCGTTACAACTTCGAAACGAACAAAGCTTTGTACGTTTTCAAAATTTAATTTAATTGCGACTATAAATCCTGAGCGAGCTTTTAGCATTCTAGAATATATTGCAGTCTTTAGGAACAGTAAACAATACCCTCGGGGATTATTTCACTATGTTTTATAGCATATGATATCACGGCTGGCTGTGCAGTCAGTAGTTCTATTTTAAATTAAACCTATTAAAAAGTTCTTAAGGCAGGTTTTTCAAATGCACTGAAAAACCCTGCATTACATTTTTGCAAGTTATACGGATGAATTGCTAAGGTAAAAGTAGAAAATATGTCGTCGATTTTAATTATATTTGATAGGTTTAAACGAAATAGTGATTAAGTTATGTATCACTAATATATGGAGATCTTTAAGGCAAGCCTATCAGTGTATCTTTATAAACTAAGGATACTGATGGCATGTCACCAGAAAGATCATAATTGTAAAAAACACTATCGCGAAAATATGCCTGTGATTTACATTTAGTGTCTTCTTCATCATCATCAGCGTCGATTACTGGATACATAACCCCGTACAAACACGGAGCGGTTTTTTTTCCTTCTATCCAATTCTAAAATAGTTATAATTTTAAGCTATAGCAGGTATATAATCTATATATATACTCTAATGTTTGAAACGATCAAGCGGTGCACACAAGCAACTTGAAAGTTACAATACGAGCGGCGGCCGCTCGGAAGTGGGCCCCGGCCGGCGCGATCGCGTTACGATAAAGCACCTCATGCTGCTTTTTGTTACTACCCTACGTAATTCACGTTAACCGCGAAATCAAATATGCAGAAAGATTACGTTGAAAGATAGAGGTGTTTAAATATACACAGTGGGAAATTGCGTCGACGGGTCTGATATAATATTGATGGGCACGAGCCAAGTTCGCGCATCCAGCCCTGCCTCACGAGCTCTTTATTGCTTTCCGTTTAATTAACTGGCGAATGTGGTTATGTGATTTAGGGTTTTTTTTGTATTTCGTGTAAACGAACATAAATTTCATCTATTCTTATATTCAATAACATACAAAATAATCGATATAATAATATAGTTTAATAGGAGCTAAGATTGACTAAATCTGTTTGGCTAGACTTTAAGTTTTGTCAAGCGTAGACCTAATTGGCATAAAATAGGATGAGAAGAAATCTTTATGCAATTGCATAAAGATATATAATTATAATACCCAAGGATATATAATTATATATCCTTGGGTATTATATATGAATATCCCAATTTCGTTAAAATCACTCAAAGGGCCATGAATAGGGCTACTCTCGGAGTTTCTCTGAAGATTGATTTAGAAATTAAAAGATCCGTAGTAAACGAAGGGTCGTCAACATAACCCAAAGAATTGCTAGATTTAACTGGCAACGGGCAAGGCACAATACTCGAGAAGCTGATGATCGATGGAGCAATAAAGTCCTAGAGCAGCGACCGTTTACTGGGAGGCGTAGTGCTGAAAGGCCTTTCATAAGCTCGACTGACAATCTGGTGAAGGTTGCAGAAACTGATAAGTACGTGTTATGTAGGTCTGATTGGATTGGAGAACCTTGGGGGAATCTATTCCCAGCGGTGGGCATCTACTATCAATTGATGATGGTCCTAATTCAGTATTGTATTATAGTCTCTAAACAAGCGGTGGCTAATTATTTTATACATTCTTTATCTTTTATCTATAGTTTTATACTATTTGCTTAGCCAGATTCAAGTGTTAGAACTATTTGTAAGTGATAATAAAGTGATGATGAAGAGCGAACAGAATAAATCTAATTAAACGTCACAACATGTGACCCATCAAGCCTGAGATCTCCGTTTTACTAAGTAAACGTAAGGATGTCTTTAAGGCAGTTATACACAGTTGTGCTTTTTTAAAAATCATATTAACATTTGATACAAGCGCAACGAAATTTTGTCATTTTATCAGTAAATATATTCGTAAGAACGCTAAGAAATAAACTTCAGATATCGTCAACGTCTCGTACGACACCTACGTCGGTAGGTAACGTCGTTTCGTTCACGGATACAAGAATATTGGCTGCTGATAACAACGTTTCCAATTTTTATTATCACGTTTCCGATTTCAATGTGTGTATATGTGATTTTAAATATAGTTGATAGAAATAATATATATGCGCTAATGATGAAAATACTTGTATCAAAGTACTAAATGCATCACAATCCAATATAACAACAACAATAGATATTCATATCGATAAATCAATACAAACATATTTATATATCCATCCATCCAATTACATATATTTATAATGAAAATGTGTTTTGTTTGTTCGCCAATCACTTGAAAACTAGTGAACCTATCGACACGGTATGATATATATTCTTGTAGGCTATTTATTTTTTGAATTTCATAAATCCTTTATCACTTTAGTTTAACTTAACTTTTAAAAATATTTTCATTTCGTATTATTTGTGCGGTTTCGATAGTAACGGTTGATATAGAAAGTGATTTGCGGTTGCTCTCAAGGAATACTTCAAACAAACTTCAAGTGTAATTTTATATAACGGCCAGCAAAAGCGGGTGGGTAACAGCTAGTATAAGCTATCATATGTATAAGCTAGCATAGTATCAGCTATCTATAAGACCAATGTTTGATGACAAGTCTCTTTTACTGGAGATCATCTACAAAGGTAACATGATAGTTCTTATTTCCTCAGCCGAACAGTAAGAGAGAATGTTAAAAACTGAGCTAACGTGATTTCATACTTTATGTCACAACGAGCACAACGTGGTGCTGTTTCTTTTTTTAACTGTCAATTTATGTCCTCACTATTGGGGCACAGGCCTACCCTCATTGCGAGGGCGATCGGCTACTTATACCATCCTAACTAGCCAATGTTATTACGGGCAGTCGTATTACTTACCACGAGGTGAACGTCTCGCTCGTCTCGTCTCGTCGTAAAAAAAAAAGAAAAAAATATGGTTGGCCGTGTTTATAAGTATTATTTCCAAATAACGTATCATTTAAGTCTGATGTATTTGAAATTAATATAATCGACAAAGCGTTGAATGATAATAAGCATCATGTGCAAGAATCTCTAGCATTAAGTTAATCTAGGTCGATCGATGATTTCCAACAGGTAGCCGAGATAACCAGATGAATGTAGCCACGTTAGACCGCACCTTCTTAGGGGTCGTATTCTTCTTCACCTCATGGGGGTCGTATGAACAATATTAAGGGTCAATCTAGGCTTAATAATTTATTATTAGTTACAACTTACGATTCATACTTTGTTTAAATATCAATTACTATAGAATGAAGATATCATTACTCATTATAGTTTTTATTGAACATTTTGACGAGGCCAGCGTATAAAGGTAAGCAAAGTCCATACTAATTAGGTGTTAGGTTAATTAAGCTTTGTAAACTCTGTAATTTTAATATCTCTTTACAGTGAAATGCAGCAAGATTTGCACAGTTCTTGCTGAAAGTAATATTAATGACGAGGTAGTATTTACATGAACGGCTTTATGAAACGTCGAGAGGAGCGAGAGGTTTACTTGATGGTAAGTGATACGCCTGCCCATAACAACGTGGCGCTAGTTAGGATGGTATATACAGCACCACATTGTACTCGACGCGATAAGATGTAAGAGTAAGTAAAATCGTTATACCAGTAATTTCACTCGCTGTAACGCCCTTCAAACTAGAACACTGTAGTTATTGGCGGCAGAGACAGGAGTTGCGGTGGTAACTACCTGGTAACAGAGAACTACTGGCGAAGCCAGGTTATGAGGTTTAAATTGTGAATAAAATAAACAAGTTGTAGTTGTAGTACCAAGCCTTTCGCAAGGCTCGCCAAACTCAGGCCGTGGTCTGCGAGAACGTACGGGCCCCGGGGTTGTTCCATATTACTCGAGCCTGTCACACAGCGAGTCACGCTCACCAGTTATATCCATCTCAAGGCTAAAGTCGGTATGATTATACTTACTTAATTCTCAGTTACTTTTGCATACTTATTTAAAATAATATTTACGATTATCTTTAGTGAACACAAGTATACGCATTGAATCCCTACCGATGTAAGAATCTTTGGGTGAGCTCTATGTCCAGCAGTGGACGTTTCTCGGGTGATGATGACGATGCATTGAATATATCAATTTTAAGTAATAAGAGTAATTAATTACATAGCTTGCTAAAAGTACACATAATTAATATTGGAAGACTCATGTTATCGACAGAGCTTTAAATCCTATGTACTAAGCCCGGCATATTAATTTGCTTTAAGTAACTGTAATTTAAATTTCAAGGTAGGGCTTCTAGCTGGTATTTGTATGCAATTTTATTCAAACCAAAAAAACTAACACGATTCTCCACTTAGTGGTAGCGTGGTCTATAACCATCCAAATAAATTCAGTAGTAATGGCAATGAATACGCCGTGTTTCGTCACTGCAAATTTACTGAACTTTTTTTTTTCAACCAAGGTCGTCCATTTATCGATCGTGTCGATGACCCGTTATTACAAAATAAGTATGCTGAGCCTCTTTGTCCGGATGTTTGTTGTTATTTATACACCCATTGCGCCCACAAGACCCATATTTATGTTCGTTTCTCAGCCTAAGTGTGCGTGTCCATGGGTCCGCTGTGTCGGAAATACGAGACCAGAGACTTATGTACATTTGGTCCGCATTAAGTGATATAAATGTTATGGGATTCATTCTAAGCTGCACGGAATCATGTCTTACGAGTTGACATTATAAAAATATGTCTCAACAAAAATTAAGTTGCCTCTCATTCTTTATACAGTAGTATCTTTTTTCGGATATTAGCGATTATCAAGGCAATCAGAACATTGGATAGTGCGGCTTTGAACACCGAACGGTTGATCTTTCTAAACCACTAACGAAGGTTCTTTAGCCAGTATATTTTTTTTTGGCCCACGTTTCACTTTGTTGTAATTTTGCCCTGTACGATGAGCTGCAAGTAAGAAATAAGTAGCTGCAAGTTAACGTAAAAGAATCTAAAAACTCTTATCGGCGTCTTATTTCCATAATCATATTATTGAGTCATATATTACAGATTACATGTTCCGAGTCAAAATCAAAGACAAAAAAAAATACCAAATATTCGCAAAAGAAATGCTTTAGACTTGAGAAGAATAGGCACAAAAAACTCGAATAGCTATAAATACTGTATTTTTTTTTAATTCCAAAATATCTTACTAACGTACTATTCGAGAATCAACGCGTTTTGTTTCCACATATTATCATTGAAGTACTTATTTACGCTATAGTATGCTTTGCTAAATAAAACATTTTTAATTTGATTTTTTAATTGGTTAAATGTCAAATTAAGGATAATTAACGTGAGTTTTTTATATGGATAGACACCGAGCCTCGTGAAGTCTTTTATATCTATTGTGAACGGAAGGTTGACATCACGCGAGCAAAATGTCCGCTAACAGAACCCACGACCTTTCGCTTTGTACATAATTTTTATACTATTTAAACCGACTTGTCGCTTGTGTAAAGGATAAAGGGGACGATATTTCGCTTCGCTTATACATTTCGAGCATTTCGAGCGTGAAACAGTATCCACTGGGAATAACTGGTTTTTTACACTAGACAATGGACAGGGGTTGAATTATTGGCAGACGCAACGGCCTGTTTGTAAGCCGTTACTTTTCTTCACACGAGTCTCATAAAGAAGGGTGTCATGAAAAAATACTTAGTTTTTATTGTCCCGTTCTCTATTATTTTAAAGATAGCGTGAAGTTCTATAAATAAATGACATAATATACGTTTTATTCTTTTACTTAGATTAATATATAATTTCCGAAACAAAAGTATTGCGATTTTTTGAGTTTTTACTTTTCTAAAGGAAATCCTGTCCGGTCCTTATTAATCATGTACTATATTTCCCTTGGTATTTCTTTTTTTTAGACCGCTGAAAAAATAATAAATTTCCTTAATTTGCATTTCATTTCGGCATCCTCCCGGTCGACGGCTATCGGGTAATTTTCGGGAGAGGAGCGCTACTCACAATGTTGATTAATACTTTAATAGGCTTTTATACCCAGTATACAAATATTGTAACAGGAATAAAGTTCCTATTGTAATAACTGATCAAAATACTTCACTATTGTAAGGATGATGCAAGGACGAATTTGAACATAAACTATTGCTGGAGTCATCGCGACTTTCCTAATTACGTTTTGCAACGGACGTTTAAAATCTAATGATGATGATGATGTTGGTGGTGATGTGATAAACTTTAGTGTTAAAAGCAGTCTTTTAAGTAACTTCCTGATTTAACAGAAATTATAAGTGAAAGGAAAGGTGTTGTAAACAAATATCCTGGTATTAAATAATAACGTAATCTGATGGTAAAGCGCATTAATGTAATAGCAGCTTATTCACTCTTTTCTTGGTGATAGTCATGTTGTATATAAATGGGAACACTGACGTCGGCAACTTTTATTCTTTATATTATATCTCCGTGGATTTACAGATTTAAATATTTAATTAAGAAAACGAATGAATTTTTTTGGTCTAACAATTTTTCGCTTCCATCTAAACTAATATTGCATTTTACGGCAGCCGTACGGCGCATCGTGCGGTATTAATCTCTTGCGAGAGCAATGTTGCATTCCCTTTGCATTAAACCAGCTCTGCACGCGGCCATTAGGGTAAACTATTGCCGAACGTAATGCAAACTGCGCTCTACGTAATTCTACGAAAATCTCAGCGAAGAATACATCTCGGGAGGGGTGTCCAGGGACCGGGGGATTGGTGACCTCTGACGTCAGATAACCAGTCACCGATCGATCTCATCAATCATTAGCTCTGGGCCCTAGGGCTGATGGATGTAACCCCGGGCGAGATTGCGCGGCCCTCCCTTGACGTATCAATTTATTAGACAAAGTATGAACTGTCAGTTACACAACGGATTAGCACTTAACATTCGTCGGTGATTCTGTGTGACGTTTCAGATTTAATTGTAAATAACTACTTTTAACTAATGTTACGAGAAATTGAACTTCTAATTAGTGTAGAAATGCACACCTATAGACAATATCGAATATTGAAATATTACTAAGACATGAGTATGTTGCTACCCTGTAATAAATTTAATATGAATGTGTGGCAGAGATATCATTATGTTAGATTGTGCTTTGCGACTCTAAGAGAGGAAGTTACGATCCCCATTCAGTTTGAGCATCCAGTGAACGATAAATATCTTGAGAAACTAACATATTTCAAGAACTATCATCAGGATCATGGCGTACGCCAAGCATGGCCAGAGTAGTGATGGATAAATAGGCTCGACTTTTTCCCTTGTGTGAAAAGAGGCTTTACTCCCAGAAGATGGAACAATTAATATACTGATTATTATTAACATTAATACGTCGATTAGCATACAGAGCAATTGAAGCAAAGGAACATCGTAGATTGTTACATGTATTAGTTGGACTCAATGAACCGGAAGTGAGTTAGTAAGTTTATTGTGTATATAATGTTATTGTGTATACATTGTAGTACAACGAAACTCAAACAAAAGCGTCGGATCCGGTGTCAAACGGCTCGGATCAAGCGATGTATCAATCACGACGATGGATCATTTGCGGAGCCGGCACAAGTAATAGATTTAAAGGCCGAGGTTCGGCAATGACAGATCAATTTGTTAGTGACGGACATGATCGTGATCATCCGCCGCCTCGTAATATTGTGTTTAATATTTATGAGGTGTGCGCTGTGTGTTTTATCAGCCATTGAATATTAATGGTTATTGCGATTTATTTCCATTACCCTCGGTAAACAATATCGTTTCTACTTCATTGGACTGACGTATCTGTTGAAGCTATACCAGATCCTCTTCTTTTTTGTCTATTTCTATTGACAGGTTTACGTTACGATGTTAATTTAACTTGTTGAAACGCTTTCATATTTCCGACCAGTAAGAGTAAGATATATTGCACCAATTAATTGCATCTTCGCCATTGTATCACGATCCCGTCTGTATTAGTTTTTAATAGATAACTGTCTTCTTTCGTTAAGGTACTTCCTGCTCTCTCTTTAACCTTTATTAGGATGAGGTCTTACTTAAATAGTGAATTAATTGATTATGTGGTCTTTATAAAAATCATTCCATTCCGCAGGAAACATATGCATTTATATTATTTATATATTTAATAAACTAATAAAAACAGTGTTAATTATTAATAAACTTTGTATGTGAAGTTTAAAAATATTCGGATCTAGTGTGATAATTTCCAACTTGTTACAAAATTTAACAAAAGTTATTGCGGCTTGTGTCAGTGGTTCTCAATCTATTTACTTAGTTGCCCGCAAACCTCAACTCATAAACAGTTCTAACGGTATTATTACCTAAGCCGCACATAGTTTCCTCAAACTGCTTCTATTTAAAACTTCATTGGTGCTGACGCTGCAAAAACTTTGACCAACGACGGATTAAACTTTAACTTGCAACTATATTTATAATTTTTTAACGACTTTAATCAGATGATTTTTGCTTTACTGTGGGTAGCGCGGGAGCAGCCGCTAAGATCTGCGGCTGGTGGCCACGTCTAGCCGTGAACATTTTTCGGTGTTATAATATTTGTAATTAATCTAAAATATCTGTTATTTTTAGTACCACAAATATTCCTCCATGTTTGTGTTAAGAATATTTTCATAATGGATATACGTAAGAGAAATTTTTGTATGATGCATTCCCCAACTGTGAATTTATTCGAAGATATAATTTTATTTACACTGAAGATATGAAGCTCTGTTAAATTGACTCGGTATATTTGTTGATTCTTTCAACATTTCCACGGAACTCCATTTCAAAAGTAATTCAGAGCACACAAGCCCTTATTTTCGCATACTCCGCGTCTTATCTTCGATTCTATTTCCGGTCCTTGAAGAGATTTAATTTATATAAGTGCATCTTTCATTTTTATGTTACTTCTAATATTTCATACTTACTTTCATCAGCCGCTTTCATTTATCGAACTTCAATTTAGTTTATGATATTTAAGCGGCCGGTTTCATTCGTTTACTGAGCAACATAGTCGTTATATATACTTTGTACATATATGTACATATATGTATACATTCTGAATGGTGCGATATAATTTTATTTATTGACAATCTTAAGCATCTAACCTAGCAGCATAAAATCTATCTTACATTTGAAATAACATAGTTTTAAACTGCATTTTATTTTATTTCATCAACTTGTCATGTCTTTACGTTTATTTACTATGTACAAGTTAGTAGTTAATATTTAGTTCGCTAAGACAAAAAATGGCTAAAATATTACCTATACGTTTATTCAAATATCTCAGAGTTCCCTGATTAATGAAATGGTCGGATTTGTCTAAGACTTGTATTGTTTTCTTTATCTAGGCGGGTTACTATGATATACATTTTTTTTATGTGTTAAATATCTCTGATGGCAATTTCATTACAAAGAAATTTAAGACTTTTTCTTAAACTTTATTTACACTGATCACAACACTTGTCTATTGATACATAACTTTATTTCATTTTTAATAATAAACAATCCTAGAAGCAGTGATGTTGATTGAAATATCACATAAAGTCATGATTTGAATTTCGCACAAAAGTCATAGAAGCAAACTTCTTCAGTTCAGTTCCGGTTTATAGTGAAGACTATTGATAATGATTTCAATTTCAAGAGAAAAATAAAATTACCTTTTATGTTAAGGTAATACGAAATAAGCTTCTCAAATTTAACGTATACATATTATTCGTTATGAATTGGAAATGGCCGGGTGCTTTTCAAATGTCAATGAATACGAATGCCTTCGAGCTCATTACGAAGCCAGAAGATCTGTCGGAATATATTACGATTTAAACGTACTTGTATGTTGCCAAAACATAATGAAAGGATCCGTATTTTTCTTCACGTTTTGCTTAATCATCTCTGTTTTCTTCTATATTGTTCCCATTGTTGATGTTTTGCCTTTCATCGCCTGGTTTGTTTTTACTTTATACCATCAATCTGAACGTTTCTATGCAACGTAATACAGAAGGCGATATTTTTCTTCGTCTACCATTCGCGAGATTTGTGCTTACTTCGTCCTTTTCAAATCTCATTCCAACTAAATTACACTTTTTAAAAAGACTCCTCTTTTCTTTCGTCAGTTTACGAGAGACAATTTAGATTAGTTCTGTGAAATAAATAAACTTGTTGTTTCCTGTTTGATATTAACATTTGAAATTTTTCATTAAATGTAGAAATTCATGATATTGTATGTCATGTATACCATACCATAATTATAACCGAAAATAATAAATTCTTATAAAATTACAAGAATTTGATTAAGAGCGTTTTTTGAATATGAACCCTATTTAGTGTTTACAGATATTAAATTAAAACCAATTAGGTACAAGATTTTGCTACGAGTATGTTCATAGTACACATACGCGTGAGTCTCATACAGGTAAATAAGCATTGCATAACCTAGCTCCATAAACGTAAAAAATAATTCATCAAGACACCTGTAAGTTACACAACTATGCTGGAATAAAACTGGCTAAGTTTATTCGTCAACTACAGATAGGCTAAGAGATTTCGGGTACGGTGTGACATACCTTGCTCTCATCTCCGAGTAACATTTAGCAAGTGAACAATTTTAATCGAGTATGCAGCAGTTGAATTGCTTAGGTGGTGGCAATATTCTATCCGACTGGTGATTTTATGGCAGCAGTCAACTGCTAGCACGTTGTGGGCGCCGTTGGTTTTGTATTTTATACGTCTGGGCCGCGATCCGTTCGCCCGTGCGTTTTATATTACGGCGCTACGTAATTTCGCTGAGTGCTCGCAATATTGGCGGAATGCAGGTGAAACTTTGTCCCTACATCCGTTACTATTCACATTAATATATTTTTTTTTCATGTAACACAAAAGACAGTCGCGTAAACTAAATTTTTATTCCGAGTCATATCTGGAAAACTGTCTATATCTGAGATATGTTAGCTACAAATCAACTTTGTAGTTATGGTTTGTAAAGTGACTCGATCAATATCCAATTACTTTGATAAACTGTTTAGCGTTACGCCTTTTTTACATTTGGGTTAGATTAGACCACAATCATCGTTTCAATCGATTGATGGTACACTTCTGAGCATACTTTATCAAGACGCTACTTATAATCACCCCGCAACAGTCGTAAACACATGTTAGTTTTTTTTTAAGTAACATTGTGAATCGATTTTTATTTATACGACCCGACGAAACGAGATTTTAAGTGATGCAGTAACTCATTACCCCAATAATTTTATCAGCTACAACGTCCGTGAATCCGGAACATGGTAATGTAATGTTACTACTGTTTGGCGACAGAAATAGGAGCTGCGGTGGTTTCTACCTAGACGGTCTCCAGTAACGGCTACATACGGAACTGCTACCAGATTTTGACTAATGCGTAAATCAGACTATGCGGTAGCTAGTCTTGTTTCGAAGGTCCAGATTGCACATCCCTCGCCTAAACCATAGCCGTATTGAATAACATATCAAAATTAGTTTACAAACTTTGATAAACCGATACCAAACGGCCATCATAAGACCCTCGTTTGTTTGTAAAATTATCCTACACAGATCGGTATCCGCGTCGGCGTGCCTCGCCTCGCGTATAAATGAGGGGCCCAATTACAGCTCTTACACGTGGTCCGAACCCATCGGGGCCCGATCAGAGTGTGAACATGTTTCGAGTACCTGATTGACCTAAATGAGGTAACGATGGCTGCGAGTTATTACTTAATACGGTTGAACCCTGTTTGTTGGATTGGACGTTTATTTGAATCGGGGTACTTTGTTTTCTATTGCGGTGGGTGAAGTTTTAGTGACTACATTTACCTTTTCTTTTATTAGATTAAAAAAAGAATTCTCATATTATACTTTTCTTCAAAATACATTTTTTTCCTTCCTATCCTTGGGATATCCTTGAATGTGTCCTTGAATGAATCCTTGGTATATCATAAATGTTGCTTTAATTACATGTAAATGTAATAGTTATGAATCAAATAATATCAAAAGTGCTATATCACACAATTCATTTCTATTTCTTTTTAATTTCATTTATGGACACTCATCACGTTCAATAAGGATCATTCGGTCGCATTCAGTAAAATACATAGCTTTCATTTCCAATGCCTCCTCAGACTTCCATTTCAATTTGAAATTTCCGTAATGAAACACGGACCGAGACAACTCCGCAGGGTTTCCATCCACGCGCAGTATACAGCAAGCTTTTTTTATTTGAAGAAGCGACGAAACGATCAGGACTTTGCACCTAGTAATACCACAATAACGTAGCCCTAGTTATAATGACTTACACGATACCAATTGTGGTGTGGCACATTAGTGCTCGTCGCCTTAGGACAAGAGATTTAGTCTCATATCAATTTCATTAGCGACAGCGCCCTCCAAACCGGAAAATTGTAAAGTTTACCCATTACTTTTTGACGATAGAAATAAGCTCTGCTATGGTCACTGTATAGATTATAGGTTTCCAACGGAGGATGTACCGAAACCTTGTGGTCGCCGGAGCTTTATTATAGGACAGTTATATAAAGAAAAAATTATGATTTTATCAATATTAACAGATAATAGATAGACATATAAAATAGATAGAGTTGAATGTCTTGTAACAGGAAGTGTTGGAATTTTTTTTCTTGTAAAGTGTCCATGAAAATTTGGGAACCTATGATCTAGATGATGTCCGATAACGGATACCTACATATTTCTTGATTATCTATTTATTTAATTTTTCTATTCTAATTTCTACCATGTACTTGTTGGAAAATAATCAATATGAATTGCAAACTTTGTTACATATTATAAACA
This sequence comes from Ornithoptera priamus, assembly GCA_029034505.1. Classification (NCBI taxonomy): domain Eukaryota; kingdom Metazoa; phylum Arthropoda; class Insecta; order Lepidoptera; family Papilionidae; genus Ornithoptera; species Ornithoptera priamus. The sequence goes on along the minus strand of JARDWD010000636.1, from coordinate 384,370 downwards.
TAACGTGTTATACATTAAGAAAGAAATTGCTGTGTATTAATAATTACAGGTAGCAGGATCTGATATCCTAATTCGTCATAACATGGTTAATCTAAACCTAATGTTTGAAGTATCGCATAGGTTATCAGAGAGGGTAATTCTGACCCTATCGCGTTTATTGAATGGGGCTGTAAGTTTTTATTGTGTTGTTACTCGATTACTATCACTTTTATAGTTACCGTTTGTATAAATAGGCTATCATTTTATCTTTTATCGTCCGCTACACTATTGTTCGCATCCCGGCTACCACGGCTCCAGTTTTGTTCTCCATTATTTCCAAGCCGACGACTATTGTCACCCCCATTCTTATTTTGCTGCCTAATTTTAATGAACCTTCATTTAATTATCATGGACTTGTTGTCGTTTTTGGTTATCTCTATTATAAGCACACTGTGCAAACATATTCTAAGCAAGTGTTTCTATTTCCATTACTCTCGCTTAGACTATGTTACAGTAGATTGTCAATGCAGGTACTGGTTAAAATAAAAAAAATCGTGTTATTGTCTTTGAAGGTATCGCTACCTAAGGTTTTTTATTGTAAGACTATCTAACTTGGAAATCTGTCTCACGTTATTAGTTTTAAAATACGATTATTAGCAAAATGTTTAACTTGAAATTATCTCCGCGTATCATATGATGTTTGAATTAATGAACTAGTTTATATTATTTGACGAAGTTTGGATAGGTCTTACTCTGTGAGTTAGGTTCCTTATCATATTAACTCGGCTACGATTAGTGTTTCCTAAGCTTATGGCATCCTCGTGAAATTTCTTGCAACAAATGAAAGTAAGGCGTCCTACGATGAACTATAAGTGAATTTAACTATTACTAATTTACCCAAAATTCTAGATTATTCCACTAGTTACCTAATTTTATATTAATAAAAAATTAGATTTATTTATGCGGCACTATTCAAAGGTTGCACAATAACTATTACCTTGTCCTTAAATCTTCCTTCAGACTTGCGAGTGCGGCTCCTTAAAATGTATAAGGGCAGTTTCATTAAAACTAAGGAGGGGCCCGTGCCCGTAGATCTGAAACGACGCCGGCGGATCTCAAAGCGCGGATCTGCGATACTTGAAAGCAATTTGACGTCAAAAGGCGATGTACCGACGCAACAAATTGGAGGAATTCCATCGATGCTTGCCCCCCAGGCGAAATCACCGGCCGGTAATCGAATTAACATATACTGTATCTGCTCAGTTTTTCGTGTTGATTTTTCCAACGAATCGCGCGGACCTTTACGATGGCGCATAAAAGCGAAACGCCGGTCAATAGCGGGCAACTAGTCCGCATCACTTGCCCCATCCCGTGTCCAACTCTATTGGGAAATAGAACTGTCCAGATTCTGCTCTTTTTGTAACAATCGAATGGGATCCGGATCTGGCTGAACGGACAATATGAAAGTCATTGCACAGATTTCTACTTTAGTCTTTTTTTATTGCAAAGTTGTTTCATTTCTTTGTCGGTCAAAGTCTTGAACTTACAATAGTACTTATTGAGTGGATATACTCTTAAACACTTCAAATATTCTCATAGAAATATGCAAGCTGTTCTTTTTTTTAACTATATTGTAGTAAAAATGTATGCAGAAATCGTTTACATCTTTCTGCTTCTTAATAATTTCTTCAGTTCATTTTGCGTAGACACATATTTATTATGATGTAATAAAATTTAATATAATATAATATATAATTTGTCTATTACGAAGCATAATAATGAGCGACTTTATTATCTTTTAAGAACTTATCCGTTAACAAAACCAATGTCTCGTTTTCTTTCCGCTAAATTAATACTGAATCTCCTGAACGGTTCTCCTTTATAATGAAACAATAGGAAACGCCATTACGATTCATTTCACTCGGCCAACGCACTTTTTTCTCCTCTTAGTGACCATTACGAGTGGCCATAAAGGGAATGACCTCGAAAATGGACGGGCGAACTTGCCTTACGGACTTTCTATGAACCCAATAGTTCCGCCCTTTTCGCTGGAAGAGGGATAGACAGCCGGACGTGAATGTGTGTTGAAATATTAATATTGCGGAATAAAGGCATCGGGGCTACGTGCCGGTTATTTTTCCCACTCGCCTATGACCCTTTATAGAATTTAAGTAGTGCGTTTTCGGTTAAGTAAATCACTATTATTTCGAAACCATATCGCTTTCTACTTTTTGTAATGTTTGAAGGATTTTCACAGTTCTTGTCTCATTACTTTCATCATGAAAACATAGATTTCAAGTAAAATGAACTTAAACGAATAATATTAATCAACAGTGATTACGAAGCACTTTAAAACTTTTTTTATTATTTTCATTATTGAAATATTTATATGAGTTCTCATAACGTTTATTATAATGTTATTAAAATTGTTTCTATATAGAAAAATTCTATTTTGTCTCTCGCGTAATATCACGTTTATGTCTTTTATGACATTAAGATAAGAAAAATGTCGCATCTCTTTAGCCCAGGAATAACAACAAATGTAATGCTCGCCTACACACCGAGGTTATAATGGCGGACGGGATGTTCTATCCTGTCTCACATCCGGGTTCCGCATTATGTACATATGTAACATATAATATAGACATTACTATCTAGACCTCTTTTCTTATAATAATTCGTCTCAAGCTTATTGATACCTGTTGAAGGTAATTTGTAACGTGAAATTTATTTATTAATTCTTTCATATCTAACGTATTTATAACTAATATAAAAGGAGAGTAACATTGTCATGTTTTCTCTTTTTGCTTTTCCTTTTAATTTTACTTCCGCGTATCCGTTTCCCGTAATAATTTAATAACCGGTTTGTTATTTTGTAAATTTTCAAACATCTCGGGGAGGTCTTACGAGCTCTCGGGGTAAGAGCCTTAGTCAAATCAATTTATTTCGATTTCGCCCCCTCGTCGAGTTTTATGATTCGAACTCGGACCGAAGGTAAATACATTTCATGCCGGTGGCCTGCGGTAATTGATTCTCTAAATATGATATAGCGTGCCGCGATATTTGCTCTACAATTTTTGATATAAACGTCCTTTAAATAACCTTGATTCTGTGTGTTTATGAATTTATAAATAGTTAATAATGTAGCAGAATGACAACATTCAATTAATATATATCTCTTTTATATTTTTGCTGTTAGAAACCTTATAATTAGTCTACCCATTTATATACCAGTTCATTTAATGTTTAACAGTTATAATGGGTTTAATTACAGAAAAAATATTTTTAATTATACTCTCCCCCTCCCCCCAATAAGAGATATAAAATCGCGTAATAATTTTAAGATTAAGTTTCAACTTAATTTCAATTGAACTTACAACAAGAAAATTCTACTTTGTACCTAATTCGTAATGCTTACCAATGAACTAGTAGTTTATTCTTCACAGTCACAGAATAATACTGCGCATGCGTCGCACCATTGTCGGATTGTATCATACATGTATGTTGTGCTTTTTTTTTGCCTTTATTGGAATTTTTTATTAACAATTTTTTTTTTATTGAAATATCTGTTTTTATCTTTTTTTATTTTTATTGTTATAAATAAATATAGTAATACTGGTATTTGTCTTTTAATTATGATTACATATTTTGTAGAAAATTGTTTATGGGACATGTTTGTATACTTTTGGAACTGATAGTGTTTTTTTCAATTTTTATTTTTTAGGCCTCACTGAAAATCAGGTTTGTGGTCTTTATAGGCTGCAACATTAGCCGAGTGGGTTCCTTTCCCACATGATCCAAGGATAATATTTTGTTTTATTTTAATCCTTTTTTTGTATATTTTTTATCTTATGGGAATAAATGATATATTATTATTATTATTACTTTGTAATATAAATGGACAAGTTACGACAAATGACCTTGTAGTCGCTTCAAATACAGTCAGTCACTTATTTAAATTAGTCTTTAATTAAAAACACTGTAACTAACTATTAATTCTAACTAGCGGTTAAATTAAGGTTTAATTTGAAATTATACAGAAAATGTTTGTTCCTAGGAATTTATGTATTTGTACAGTATTATTTCGGTGTATTATTAAAAAAAAGGTTATATTTATACGTTTACATAATTTTTTGACGTACGAAATGTAATGATATATGTATGTAATGTATTATTTTAAATAATTTTTTAATCATCTGTTTTAAATTATATCTCTGTTATTATATACACAAGGTTTTCCTGCAGGTTATAAGCTACAAACACCGGTCACTAACGGGCATATAGATTTACAGGAAGTACAAGTTTTATAGGTTTATATTGGCCTTCATACTTTTTGACTACATTTGATAGTATTTTGTAAACCTATGTGTACAAGAGAAATGTACAATGATTACATATACTACAAAGGCATCATCGATTAATCTCATAGAAATTATTTAATGATCTCAAGAGAGACTGTCGTAAGACTCACTGTTGATAGGTCTCTGTTACCCGACACCGTCTAAAGTTCTGCTAATAACCAGTCGTATCCAAACATTACCTTGTTCCTGTATGAAGGGTGTTGTAGCTAGTGAACTTATTGAAGTAACAAGACATGACACATTTTGGCTTTAATGGGCGCAGAGGTGGTACCTACCCCGACGGTCTCTGGCAACAGCCTACCAGAAGTGAAACGGTTAAGGTTTATAAACATTAGTATAATCGAAAAAGGCTTCTCATAAGTTACCGAGGTAATTTTATTCTTGGTATTTGTAAACTAAATCAAATAGAATAATTCTATTTAATGATACATTTAATACAAATGTCGTGTCAGCAGCAACGTTAGTAATTTTTTTATGAATCGGTCAGTAAGCACCGCGATTTTTTTTTCGTTGAAATTATTCACACATTAAAATGATTTGCTAACGCCGCCGAAGCCTAAACGCTATAACTCATTCGAACGAGCGAAAACACCCGCTGTATTTTCCACTTTTTTCTCATCTACATGTTAAGTTTTTTTTGTTCGTTCCCTTCACTTAATCACCAGTGTCCGTAAAATCGATATTTTCCTCTGTTCTGTATTATACGCTTTAAATGCACAACGGTATTAAGTGGATGTTTTGTTATACAGTTTAACGCTGCCTTTCATCTCCGATTTTTTTTCCCTGTAATCATGTAGCCGATGGCTTGGTTATTAACAAGACGATCCCTGTTTTGATACCGGAATATGATAGTCGTGGCGTTTGGATGGTGATTCGGCCAGACTAATAGCACCCTCATAACAGTATTTATGTATACGATTGTCAAACATATATGTGCCGGAATAGCGTAGGCACGTTATATCAAAAATAAGTTAAAAATTTACCTCTTAAAAAATTTAACTTTTCATAGTTTACTTTAACGAATTATCAAAATTTAATACACGATCCAATCAAATTACATCCATTGGACCCGCCGGCCACCGGGCACATTTAACTTAATCAGCTGAAGGCGGAAAAAAGATAGATAGACCCAAGGGGCCATCACCCAACGAAATCCATTACCTACTTTGTACTCCGAAACATATTATCAAGTTCTCTATCCATTTGACTGTGTGCCCCTTCTGTTTTTGAAAGATCATCCATTATGGAGGTAAAAGGTTTTGCTAAGAGCGGGCCTGTATCCCAAAAGGCAACGCTAAATTTTGTTTCGTTAAAGCTTTTAATGAGAATGGAACTCAGGAATACGGTCGATTTATCCATAAAAGAAAGAGGAGCCTCTATTAGCTTTTAGCGGATTTGGTACACCAAAAATTTTGATGCGTTTGTTAGACCCCACAGTCCGCGCACTGTTGGACATTTCTTTTGAAATTACTTTACAAGAGCAGCAGTGTTATAACTACTAAACGATAATATTTGTTTCTAGTTACGATAATAATTAGTAGTAGACTTTGAAATATCTTTAACGTTGGTTGTATAACTTCGTCATGCAGTTTATTTGCCTGAGCACGGAAAATAAAGTACGAATATACATAAAACTATGTTAAAAGTAACATACCTTAATAGGTACAGCGAACCCACCGATGCAATACCGGGAAGAAATAACCATCGGGCCATCACGCAATAAACTTTTAGTTACTTTTAACTACGTTTACGCTGTTATATGGCCTTTTAATTTCCTGTAAATAATGTAAGCAGAACTTATTGTTACTTTATATTTTTTATTACTTTTATGTATAGGGTATGTGTAAAAACATAATACTTGTATAATGTAGGTATCAGAATAAAATCAGTGAGTTAACGGCTACAGGTATTTTAACTACTCCTGACTTGCGTACTTAAAAAAGTTTATATAGTTACTCTCTAAAACACTTCTACCTATAGATTAATGTCTATGGTCATACATAATTTGGATTTCTTAAGCATTCGTCGTAGATTCTTGAATATGTTTAATTTTTTATGCACTGGAGTCAGGGAATGTCCTGATTTTAATAATTTTTACGATATAATATAACTCTTCGGGTAAAGGGCTTCTTCAGCTCCATCCAATATTCTCTGTTTTTGACAGTATTGATCTATTCCATTCTTGCAACCTGTATTACCATCCCAATGTCTTATTGATTCAATCATATTCTTTCACCCACAGACGTATCTACATCTCATATGTAAGTAATGACAACCTATATAAGGTAGTGTACTTATACTACATTAATAATCGTATTTATTTATAAACGGATTAAATAGCTACCTTTTTTTATTTTATGCTATTTATTTATCTCAGCCTTACAGGGTCCGTCCTACGGACATAGGCCTGCTCTCCATTTTACCACTCCCGTGGATCCCCGCCTTCTGTATTCATACTCTACCCAGTTGTTGGCAGATGACATCTTTCCACCTCTTCGGTGGTCTGTTCTTTCCGCGGGTATTTGCGCGCGGTCTCCACTCCAAAGTCCGTCTCACCCAACGACTACAAACCATTGGAATAATGTGTCCAGCCCATTTCCACTTCCTTCTATCGAATTTTTCCACCACGTCTCGAACTTTTGTTACCCTTTCAGTCCACTCGTTCTTCTTTTTATGCATAATTCTGTATGTCATGGAGTTTATTTCATGCTGTAAGTGCTTAAAAGTGTTTTAACGTAAATGTAACGTCTATCTGATTAGTTAAACTGAAAATGGAATCATTCACGATGTTCACGAGATAAGCGTTTTGAACAATTATAACATCCATCAATTTTCTACGCTCTCTTCTTATACTTAGAAATAACATGAATATTTAAATAATTTATTAAATATATTTAAACGATTCTGTTACCAGTAATCGCATATCTCATCTGTCTACACGATGTACATGCGAAAGTTTAGTATTAGTCTCGAAGGCGCTCAACAAGATGGTGGTTTCTTAAAGAGTAATACCTTGTTCCTCCTTGAATTTTTTACGATTGACTGTAACATTTTATGTTCAACAGTAAAACCGCTCTTGAAATATGTTAAGGGAGTGTTTGTGTCACCGGGTGGTGTAAGTGACTCGCGTACGTATTTCGGGTTTTACGTTTGCTATTTGAACAGATGATAATGGAAAATCGAAGCATACGACTTTATCTATTAAGAACATATTTTGCAGGCGCTCAATCATAGAAATTCTAGACTTCATTATAAGTTATCAGTTTAGGTCAACGTAGAGAACCTACTGTATTTATATTATCGCATTTGACTGCTTACCTTATAACATATCGTTTTTTTTTTCAAATTCTATCAATCAGCAACTATAATAATATTTAGCTACGTTCCGGTATTCGGAGATAAATAAGTTTTAAGATTCGAGCTCATTATTTATCTTTAACTTTACTCCTACTAGGCATTTTAAAGGGAAAAATTGTAAATAGTTTTACGAGTATATGCTATATCTGTTGTACTTTTATTTTATTTTTTATTTCTGTTTGTCTCCAAGTTAAATAAACAAATAAACACATTGTAAGCGGGACACATATTAGTACGTTTTCTAACGATTGATACTTGAGCGCGAAATACGCACTAGTATATAACATAATTCGAAAAAATTAAAACTATGTACTACTTGTCCTATTTGATTTTTTGTATTTACGGTACTATTATAAATTTATCCACTAAAAATATATTTTTTTATTTACAAAAATCTTATAGTTGCTTTTATATATTTATTTATATATCTCAATATAAAATTGGAAAAGTTGATTAAAAACTTAATAATTTTCGATCTATTGAGATTTAACTGAATAACTAAATCTACGCGCTAAACGCCCGCTTCCGGTACAATTCCGCTGCGAAATGTGGGTACCCCGCACACAATGTGTTTAAATGTGATATTTAATATTCGATCTTGAAATACTGGTGAGAAAATTCCTGCATGTGACAATCCGCAACGTCATCTCAAAAGACAATGTTAAACTTAGACAAAGATGAAGAATAAAAGCGACGAACCTAATAAATGTCCGGCGTCCGTAACATTTTTGCCATTCGTCCACCACACATGAACTAAGAGGATTGTTCCGTTCTCGCCAGATAAGTAGAAGCGCAAGAGGTCCACTCGCGCTGGTCTCGATACAAGTCCAATTCTCCCAAATGGAAGGGTGTTCCCTAGGGGGCCGGCATTCACAATGGACCGTCGCGAATGAGCACCATTAATTCGCATCTTTGTTATACCAACCGAAATACAACACGAGTAACTTCACACCAACATTCAACTAATATAGCTTATAAATCGTTTTTTACTGTTAACCCATTTAAACTCTCAACCCTTTTTTGTTTAAATAATCCCGGAGGGTTATTTTGAAAGCGTTTTATAAACGAGAAAAATACTTAAATATATATCTAGCTAGCTCTACTTCACGATTGGACCCTCATTATAATTTCTTTTTAATTTTTTGTATGCACCTTCATTAATTTTTATGTCTACGTATTTCACTGAATAATACTCGTAAAGTCATTGCAAAATAGAATTGTTTCAGTACAAATACTGAAAAGTAAAGCGAACAATAAAATATAAAGTAATCGAGTTGGTGACTTCTAGAGTTCGCTAAGAAGCAGACGATGGGCCGGGGCCGCTCTCGAATGTTGTCGAACTTATCTCGCTTGTAAATTCGACTTGACTCTAAAACAACGAAATTTCAAGTCCTTTTCGTAGGATACTTAAAGTAGAAAAGTTTGAAACGTATCGTATAATATATACTTTTATATTGTCTGCTCTCAGACAGCAGTATTGTACAAATCGTTTTATCTACGGTTTTTTTAAACCATTTCGTGTCACATTGTCGTGTTCAGTTACTCATCTCGTAATTATACGATTTTTGTATAAAAACAAAGACTACGGTGTTTAAATGTAAGAGAAACGTCATTGCAGAGAAAGCCTGTTTAAAATTCTTAAACGCATGTCGTATCCGGCCGTAAAACAACAAAAGGCTTTATACGACAAGGAGACGGATTCGACGCGTTTATTGAAATAAATCACGTCCACGGCGAACAATGCGGGGACCCCCTTCAGTTGTATTCCTTTTTTTATTGAAGCAAGGATGCGGATCAGTGCGATGCTCGGGATTTACGACTGTTTGCGGAGCGCCGAATCTGTTCATACCGGCCTGGACCGGCCCGAACCGGTTTCAACCGGCTCCGTCCGGCCCGCGAGCACGGACATAAAATCTCAACATCGACATGTCTCTAATAAAACTCGCCGGTTTCATTCTCCCCGAGTGATCGATTCGACCTCTCTACTACTAGTTGAATAAAGCAAGGCTGTCACACGAAGTTTATATTAATGGATGGTTTATATATATATTTCTATTTATATACATAATTTTTGAACCTCTATTTCACAATTTTTTTGGTGCTTCACCATTAAGTGCTCGCCGCTTTGAAACTTAAGATGTTGACCGAATGTTATATAACCTCCGGTAATTTTTGCTAACAATAAAGCCCTTCCATTCGGAATACATTAATGTTTGCACAGTAATGTGTGACGGTAGAAATAGGAGCTTCGATGATTATAAACGCAGACCAAAGATAATAATGCAGAAAATTACAAGACAGAACTCAAGATTGTAGTAATTTTTCAAGTTAAATATTTTATTATGTTTCTGATTGAAATTTTATTTCTAATCTGATTCTTTTTCTATCTAATGTCCGACTCGCCATAGTCCGCTTAATGGACTAAAAAATTGCCTCACAAAAATTAAAGTAAGCCGCTGCCGGGATTCATGCCTCGCGCGTGGCCGTGGCCCTTTGTACCGCGTTTACATCGATAGGGGCCGAATTTCAACATTTACGACCATCCCGTTATATTTTTATAGGCGGTTCATAAAATAACTTTTCCGAATACATTAGAACGCCGTTTGCTCTCCGGCAATATTTTTAACGTTTATTGGCCTTTTGCATAAGCTGCGAGTATATAAAATGTTAAACGAGACAACTTCCAATTCGGTGTGAACTGTGTAAATGTTTCAAAGCCGTATTTCGGTAAAGCTATAAAATGTTTTATATTTTTTTAAATAAAAAATGTGCAGATGAACAGTTTACGCCACAATGGGTTTACATCAGCTGATCTATATATATATATATATATATATATATATCCACCTATGTTGAAACTCATCGCGATGTCTATGGAAACATTAGGCTTAGAGACTTGAAATTTGATGGGAATATTCCTATTACCGAGTATAGTTCAGCTAACATCGGATTTTGGTAGGTGTTATTAACAGGAAAGGGCCCAGGGTGCAGGAATATTTCTGTCAAATTTTCATACTAAAGTTAATTGTATATTACGGCTAGCAAAGCAAGTACAGAGGCAATCGAAACGAAGCCTATGTTTTTGGTGCTGCTTTCAAGGCGTGGCGCTAAACCGACCGGTGTGTTCGGATAGTTGAGGAAGTGGAAAGATTCATTTTCCGACAGAAAACGCTATAACGGACAACATCATAGAGATTTTGATATGAGCGAGTCGAACATAACTCGCTTTTGTCTCTGCAAGGATAGTTATGCAGTGACTAACCCTGTGTTACGAGGATCTCTGGACCAGTTCTGGCGTCATGGAATTGTTACAGTGTAGTACGGATTGTGGTAAATCTTTGCTATAACAACACTGCTGTATTTCATTAATCTCAGATATAAAAGCAAAAGTATTTTGTGTGAACAAGTGTCCCTGTCTCTGGCTTTATCAATATTTAATGAATAGTAATTATAGTATAGTTTACGTTTGTACACGTTTTATCGTTGGTATGTCTTAAGTACGTAGACTACTAAACATTATGATAAAAATGTATAAAAGTTTTTGCCGCTTGAAATCCAATAAAAATACACTCAAAGTGTATTTCTAAGCGTCTGTCGTGGTTAGCAGAAGATCTACATAAAATTACAAATTTAAATTTCGGCTTGTTGCGTTGATGAGTCCATAAAGACACTTAGGCTTTTATATTTACATTTTTAATTACTAATTCAGAATGGCGTAATGTTTATTACTTGAATTAAGGCAATAACATTTATCCGGCGCGGTCGAGGAGCGAAATTTGTGGAACAGAATGGATGTAGTTAACTGAAACGTTAGTACGGGCCTGTTGTAGCAGCTGTCAGTCCTGACTTTATACGATTTTCGAATGGCCGTTACTGTACTGGTAACAATTATTCTTTATCTAATAAATAGTCTATTATATCTCTATATAATCCCACATTGATCATAATACGAAATGTCGAGTCTTACTGCTGGTAGGTCTCTGTTGCCGGAGACCGTCCAGGTAGGTACTACCGCATTGCTTATTTCTCTATTACTCTACCACCAAACACGAGTGTGCAAAAAAAAAGGTAAATTTCAGCAGCTTGTTTTAAGACCATTATTATATTGCCACACAGAGAGCCAAGCATTAACCCTAAAGCTTGTATTCACCAGTGAACATGTTATGCTGATGGAGGAATAGTTTTAAACTTTTGAAACATATCTTAAGTTTACTGTTGTGTTCATACAACAATTTACTAGTGACATTTTATACTTTCATAGTTCACGCGAAAAGTTTGATGTAAGTAAATTACAGTTTTTATAAAAATATACGTGAACAAAAAAAAAACCTAAAACTTAAATTGAGTTACTCCCCCATAAGAGCTACGTAAACCATATTCAATGTGCCGATAGTAAGAATTTGTGATATTTGAAGTGCAGTCTGGGCTCCGTTCCAAATGTTATTTTAAAACCGACCTGGAACGGAAGGCTATTTGAACATCCTATGACTTCATAATGACAGGGGGAGGTCTATTATAAATTACAATATGCTAAACGGAACGTCTAACAGCTACACTTTATAAAGTTTATTGTATACAATTCCATTTTTAAAGATATAGTTTATATTTCTTTTGCTCAGTAAACTTCATTACTATAGAAACTATTTGTTTATATATAATAGTATAAACAGCAACAGCTGATAAGTCACAGCTACTTCGTTACTATATAATAACATTGTGTAATATTCTAGTTTCAATACCGGTGGTAGATCTTTGTTGGTGGAGACTGTCTAAGCCGATACGACCGCTGTTACCATTTCTGGCGTCAAACAGTAGTATATACACTTTAATGTGTTTCGGATCGATGGTCGCTGTACCTAGAGCAATTACTGGGGTAACGAGACAATATCTTAAGTCTCAAGCTGATGAGTACAATGTGGTGCTATATAGAGGCGGTTTTATCTACAGCGGGCGCAACGGGGTTACGGGGCACCGGCCTCGGCACTTTAAATGAACCTGAGTCCATGTTATGACGCTAAGCACTTACTAGAGTAAGTTAGAGTAATCACTCTGAATGCACACGGGCGACATGTGATAATCTTAGAGACGCCTTCGGTGCAGGTTGCATTCACTTTTGAATGACGTTGTTGCTTGTGAGACTACTTGGGTAACAACACTTAACATATTAAGTCTCTATGTCACGAGCACAATATGGTGCTGTATATGGTGGTTTGACGTATGCGTTCATATGGGGGCGTATCACTTACCATGAGGTAAACGATCCCGCTAGTCTTGTCGCTTTTTTGAGTAATAAAAGTTAAGTTTGTGTCGAAATAAAATAATATGTGCTAAAAAGAAGATGATGAAATATCTTCAGCTGAACGCTACGTCGCTTCTACGAAAAGAAATAAGGTCAACATGTATGTAGCCACGTCACGCTACGCGGCGGCCGTGAGCATAATGATGGTCTATGGATAATTTCCGGTGTTGTTTATAAGTTACGACGTTATACACATAACTACTAAAAAAATATATATTTTTTTAATTAAATATATGTTTTGATCATGAAAACCTTTTAAGATATCTTTTCAAATAAACAAAATACAATGAACAATCATTGTGTGGGTTATGGGTAAAAATATGAGAAATGCCAAAATATGTACTATAAATACAATAAAGCCAATTTTTGTGCGGTGGATGAGGACCGCATAAAAACAGTTATACTGTAAAAGTAATATCAATCTGTTGGTGGTTGTTGTTCCTATAGACCGACCAGTAAGTATAAACAATATTATCTCATTGTTTGAAGGTCGTTGTAGTTTATGTTAATACTAGAGTAATAAGACTAAATATTTTACCTCTAATGGCAAGCAAAATTTGTTGCCGAGTTTATTAACTTAATTTTTTTTTTCCACGAAGTGACGTGATGAGCGAGAAGTTTGCCTTATGTTAAATGATACACCTGCCCATAAATCGTGGCGCTAGTCAGAATGGTATACGCTGCACCACATTGTGCTCGTCGACTTGTCATTGCATGTTGTCTTGTTACCTTAATTTTACTTGCTACAACGAAGGTGTTATTTCACCAATGCAACCCCCTCAAACCGAAACACAGTAATGTATACTACAGTTTGGCGGCAGAAATAGGAGCTGCGGTGGTACTTTATCCGGCAACAGAGAACTACCATCAGTAAATTACTTTGTTAACTAGCGCCTTATGCTTATAATCGGACGTATTACTTTCTCGTGTGCTCGTCCTCATCATTTGCTTTTCATCATCATCAGCCGATAGATGTCCAATGATCTCCACGTTTGCAGGAGTTCATATGGGGGGACTTAAGTCATTTCCCACCATGTTGGCTCAATACGGGTTGGTGAGAGCCAGTGCCTCGTTTATTGATTAGCAGGGTGCACCACGAGCAAATGAAGATGGCTTGGGTGCTGTGAGTTTGTTGTGCCTTTGGACCTTTGACACCCCTTCCCCCTACATCGTTTGCTTTTAATAATATAAAAATAACATGTTTAATAGAATAAATAACATTATGATTGTTTTTATAAAAACATAATGATAATAAAAAAAAATATATTAGTTTCAGTTTCCACGTCTTTCAGTGCGCGCCGCTGTTTTATCCGTCGCCGTGTTGTCGTTTCAGTGGAGAGGCTCGAACGAATGCGAGTCGCGATCTCGGCCATTTTTCACGCCACTCTGGAATTCATAACCCGTCGTGACGTACGCCCCGGCTCATTCCCCGTAGAGCACTGCTTATATGATACCGTCATGACTCTTTTATATTCCTACCCAAGTCAAGTTCATGCTGGCTTTGCTGTTACAAAAAAAAAAAACATACAACATATTTTTTTAACGCGATGACACGGAAATGAATTCATGTCGGCAATGACGCTGGAGCTGATGTATTTAGAGAATAAAGAAATTAGTGGAGCCGGTACATGTCGATGACATTTGTTATATCACTGATATGGAAAATTTATTATATTATATGTGCCAGAGTTCCGAAAATAACGTTTTATTGTAATCAGTTATTATCACGTTAAACTGTATTAATCATTACTTAAATATGAATTTAAACGTTTATTTCAAAAGAATTAATAGTAGCACAAAATGTTCGGTTAGTATGTACAAAACCTTATTTTATAATTACACCTACAGAATTATATTGGAAAAGTGAAAATTTATTTTTTTATTTGCAATGTCAACGAGACAAAAAAAAACTCCAAGAGCAAAAATCCGTGAGATCACGAGGCGCGGTTGCACTTCGCAACTTCTAATTAACTCCAGTTCAAACAATCTCTTCACAGAGGAAACTGTAGCGGCGCTGAGGATCGTCATTGAAAATCGAAAGCACCAGCGATTCCTGGCACAAAATTACATTATCTAGAGCTTTGCCATTTTCGATTCTTTATCTTTATTTATTTCTAAACCCATTTGGTTCGTACTAATCTCTCACGTCGAAAACAAATTTCCTCGTCGCTAATGAGCGAGCCGACGCGATCCGTTTTCTCCTATCGATATCAGTAATAGAGCTAGGTATTAAGCTTCGCTCAATGTAAGCCAAATAAACCTTTATCATCTCTCCAATATTCCGCATCCGCGAGCAGAATATACTCCTTGACATACAGCCAAGAATAAATCAAATTCCTCCAGGCGCGCGGCGCAGCCTGCCTCCCTCGCTCGCACTTCCAAATTTACTTAAACTATCGTCGTGGCTCTTTTGTGTGCGACATTAAATGATAAATTGCATTGTCTCGTGTCGTTTCCAACAGTTATTATTCACGTTTTATTAGTGAAGTGAGGAAAAAATCATAAGATCACCATAGTAAAGTATTTAATCTCCCGCTTCGTAAAATGTCCCTGATTACTATTATTGAATACAGTTCGATATACGCAGAATAAACTTGGTGTTTCTTGAAATTTTGTAGTTAGTTCATATTAGTTGAAGTTATATAATAAACGACGCTTAATAAATTGTTGATGTAAACGATACAGTCTGCCAGCGTCAGTTTTACAGTCCAAGTATGATGAGGGAATATTCAAGAGAAGAGTGAAAAGGCTACTTCTAGAATAGAGCGCTTTGCCACCAAAGACTGTATCGTCGCTTACCACTAGGTGGAGTCGTAGTCCAGCGCTAGTTTACATAGTTTAAAAAAATATTGTAATTTTTTTTTCATGGAATGTGTAATCTATATAAATATATGCAAGTGATTTCCATCTATGTAGAGACTCATCACGATATCTCTGGAACCGAAAGGCCTAAAGACTTGAAATTTGGTAAGAATATTCTTTTTATCGAGTATACGCCGGTTAAAATTAGATTCTATAAAATTATATTCTCAAGGGACTTACGAGGGTGGTACGGCTGTCGAAGCGCGCGTATAACAGCTGATATTTACATAAAAATCACAAAACGATCACAAAGTAAACAAAAAATCAAAACCGGATCCGTGATTTGTTTAGAAACAATGGCGGCCGCGGCTTTTGACAAATAAGCGTTTATTTGTAACACGTACGCCGCGGTCTCTGCGTGCGTACGTTTAACAATTTTACGTCCCGTTAATTGATACACTACAAATACGCGCGACGAATTATCTCACCGCAAACACATTCGACCCCTTAAAATTACAAATGCGTCAGTGTTACCTTTATTTGGCATAAAGAGAATTTATTCACCAATTCCCTATTATTTCACAAATGCAACCAACAACATCGCCATTGTCATGTTACCAGAATTTTTATTAAATGAAAAGTATCGTTTTACACATTTCTAAGGTATTAACACATATTGTGTACGACTTATCTCAGGTTTAAAACTACATATAGAAGATTCCTTGGATATAACGTCGTGATAATATCGATATTATTTATAACAATTAAATTGCAATATTAAATAAAATAAATTGATATGTTCATGCCAAGTTGTCATTACGAAACCGGAAGACTAACAGGTAATAGTACGAATACAACGCTATGTAAACATTCCTACTTACCATGTCGTTATTGTGGATAGATGAGATGTAACTGTTGCCGGAGACTGTCTAGGTAGCATCGCAACACTTATTTCTCCTGCGAGATCTCCTTCTTTGTCGTAACCTCATGACTGAGGGACGTGACTATGGTGCGTTGCCCTGGCCACCATTTCTTTCCAGACATTCCAGACATTTAGCTTCGAGATATAGCTAGTGAAATTACTGGGGTAACCTTATGGGCAGGCGTATGACTTACAATTAAGTGATCGTCCCACTCTTCTCTTACCTAGTCGAATAAAAAAAATTACTAAACATAATGACAGTATACATGTGAGGGGTATATGATAGCTCATTATTCCGCTGCGCCACTCGCGGATTGTCGGCGCTCCGTGAAAAGTATCCGCCATCGCGTCTACAAGGGAATCGCCATGCGGTCCCTATTTACATATTGTTTCCGGTTGTTTTTGAAAATTTACGCTCGTCGGGCTTAAACAAATATTGTTGAAGTTCCCCGTTCACTTAGCGCGGTGTAACGCCGCTGTGAATAGATTATGCATCCACAGTTTGGACATAACTTCTCGTATGACCAGTTCCGCGCGACGCTGTGTACATACGAATTAGTTACCAGCTTTGCGTTGTCCACGTATTTCCTTTTCGTATTACTCTGGGGTGTTACCAAACAAGTTATTACCGCAAATAAATTGAACCGCATGTTTTTGTTTAGTTGAGACGGATGTGACTTTTTTTTTTAATCCACTCACCTGCGAGACATTCACCTAATGGTAAATCATATTTCTGTTCATAACAATGTGGTGCTAGTTCTAATGATATAAACAATACCAAATTGGACTCATCGCCTATAGCTACACGAGATGTAAAGTATCGCTACCCCAGTAATTTCACTAGCTACAGCGTCGTTCAAACTGGAACAGAGTAATGCCTTGCACACTGCTGTTTGTCGGCAGAAATAGACGCTGCGGTGATACCTGCCCATTACCTACCTTTTAGAAAAAAAAAATGTTTATGTATCATTCTGTGAGTCACGTCTTAATTATTTTGAATTACCTGGACCAGTTTGAACAAAGGTTTTGAATGATCACTAAACTATTTTAATTTAAAAAGTGACACAATATCCGCACAAGAAATGATTACATCTAAAATTTTAAACAAATTCCGTATAATTTGTTCATAGGATAGTAACACAGACATTAAAGCTTACCACTTACCATTAGGGAACGTGTAACAATTCAAAAGACTTCCTTAAATTGTAAATATACACAGTAAAATAAATTTTTTTATGCTATAGATAGGGAAATACATAGATTAAAAATAAAAACATATTTGTAGCAGTATAAAAATATTTACTTTACGAGTGACTTACAAAATATATTTATTTTATCAAGAAATTTTTAATTCTCTTATGTTGAATTTGTTTTTTAATACATTTTATACAATATAAGAATTCGTAGAAAAGTTTCGTCGAAGGGCGGGGGTGTGGTGAAAATTTTAATCCCACCGTGTTCGCCGCGGTTGTTACAAGGCACAAGGCATTAGTTTTAATCGTCCGTCCGCGGTCTCGATTATTCATCGCGGCACGTCGATCGGCTATCTATTAATCCCGGCCATACCGTGCCCGTGGTGTACTCCGGGATTTAAGTTTTTTTTTCAGCATCACCCAGAGCTGGAAACTTCGCCGTTGTAACCGACCGAAACTTTCTGTTGACTAATCCCGCGATTGCGGCGCTAAATTCACAATTTACCCTGCCGCCGAGCCCGGGCTTACCGGCCAGCATATTTTTCAGGCAATCCCGGCTCTTCTATAGTGGATTTAGTGGGGCGTTTGTTATCGTTAGTCGGGAGTTTGTCCGTCCGAGAATTCCTGTCTAACTCTATAATCGATAGAAATCGTAACTGAAAAACTCAACGGGATTATTTTGTTTTTATTTCTTTTAAATCGAATTCTCAATTTACAGATGTGTCGTCGAACTACAAAAACTCGCTTCCGGCTAGTTTGCAAATAGATAGGGGTCGGTCCCTAGGTGAAATTACTTTTGTACTTTTTGAGAAACTGTACAAATCCCGTCCGTTACGAAGTTTCAAGTCACCAAAACGTTATCGTCCAACTTCTGCAGTCCACCTCAGTTATTGATACCGCAGCTTCTGT
The DNA here is from genome assembly GCA_029034505.1 of Ornithoptera priamus. NCBI lineage: Eukaryota > Metazoa > Arthropoda > Insecta > Lepidoptera > Papilionidae > Ornithoptera > Ornithoptera priamus. Next base: position 365,548 of record JARDWD010000636.1, on the reverse strand, counting down.
AGAGAATGGTACCTATAAAGATACAAATGTCCCACGAACGCTTTCAATTTACGTCCTAATTCAGGTAACTTAAAGGGAAAGTTGTTTACATATTTATGTTTATCTGCAAGACAATCTGGATCTCAATTTCAAATAGATTTGATGGACAGTGGGCGGTGGATGGTGAACAAACGTTGGCTGTGGATGGTGAACAAACGTTAGCAGTCGGAATACAGCATTAATTTTAAAGCGGCAAATTTACAATTAAGTGATAACGTGGCAACGGAATCGAACTAAGTGCCTCAGTGTTACAATCCGAACTATTCCCACGGAATCATTAAGGCAAATTAATATACAACTACATATACTACTGAGAGTATTAATAACGTATACTTTTTAAGGAAGTTATTGAGTATCTAACGGAATTAATTAAACTTTAATATTGGAATTTCAAATATGTGCTACAAGTGTCTGTTAGTTGTTCGAGTTTAAATATGACTACGTTCAGTTTAAATGAAATATACGTAATTCAGTTTTAAATTTTCATAGTTTTTCCAAGGATAAATGTTAATATATATATACCACTGGTGGTAAGTCTTTGAATTTATTCTAAGGTGTGTGTGAAGTCACCAATCCGCATTGGTACGGCGAGGTGACCATGGCTCATCGCTCTCATATTGAGAGTAGATCTGTGCCTTAACAGTTGAGACGTAAATAGGCTGTAAAGTAAAGAACGTCTCGTTTGTCACATGGCTTAATAAAATAAAAAAAAAATCAACTTATTGATTTTATTATATCTTCTTCGTCGACAGAGCATTCAAACTGTAACAAAAAAATAACTCTAATTTATACATACATTATTTTATTATACTTATATAGGATAGAGTAACTTTTTAACCAATGAAACCAATATTGACAAGTTCACGTTATACTGAAGATGAACAAACAAAGAGAATAAATAAGAAACGACGTTTTAGTATAGGAGCATATCGAGGAAGATAAAATTATCATTATCGGAAAAAGTAGGTATCCGTGAAAATTGAGTTTCGTTGTTGCCAAAATTCTTTCGAAAACTAGACAGGAGCTGAAACAAATATTACCAAGTTCAGAATTTACTTTGATAGTTTATAAAATAAAAACTTCTACCCACAGTTAATCTTTGTATTGAAATTTTTAATTGACTAATATTAATGTGTATACTTTCCAAAATAAAAACATCTAAAATCTATCATAATAGTTTCATTTAATAACATCCATTGTACTTATAGTATTTTCATAAAGACTCTAAACTTATGAAAGGTAGGTACTGATTATGACCAGGTCAAAACTGATAAAAATACGGGTTTTCATTATTTCATATCAAATTATATGGAAGCCTTTTTGATTCATAACTTTGCGAGATTCCGGCAACCGCGTCATCTACATGTGCCGATCTGATTTATGATCTACTGAATAAATAACGCTGAATATCTTACTCGACTTACCATCAGGCCTTGCTGAATAATTTCTTGAAATGCGAGCACCTCGTGCTGAAAGAAATATGAGAGAGAATCACTCTTAGTGTCAAAGTGAAATTGAGAGATGTTTAGTTTCAGTAGAACGTAAACTACAGATACAGTTAGTATTTGTGTTTGTGATATTTTGTTTTACTATTACAGCTCATTTACGTCCCCACTGCTGGGACGATATGAGGGCGATGAGCCATAGTCACCACGCGGGCCTAATATGGATTTGTGACTTCACACACATCTTAGAAAAAATTCTAATTCATGCACAGGTTTCCTCGCGATGTTTTCCTTCACCGGTTGTATTCCGCTGTTGTAACTAAAGTTCAAAAATGTACATAACTTAAAAAATAATGTCATTGGTGCATACCGAGATTTGGACCCGCGACCTCCGGAATGAAGGCCGCACGCTTTAACCAGTAAGCTTTTATTTTAGACCAATTTAGACCATTTCCGAAAAATTTTAAGTATATGTTACTTAACATTTTTCTACAACATTAATTTGAAAACCATAACATATTATTAAGTTTCAATTACATATGGTAGCACATGTTTACCGTAATTTATTTACTTATTTAACTTGCACGTGTAACTTTTAAGTATAATTGAAATTGAAAATTAATATCCTCATAAGCTGTAGTGGAAAAATTAAACTTGCATTGTTCTCGAAACTGCGCGGTAACTCGCGTCGAGGCGGTGGGGAGTTAATAAAAAGTTTATGCAGGTTAAGAGCCTACTCTAAGACAGATATAAAACGGGAAACGGAACATAATATTTCACAAAGTCTCATACCATCTTCATACATCATATATAAGCATCAGCTAAGCGTTTTTATGAAAGCATAGGTTTTATTGCCGCGTATGTATCATGTGTAATACTCATTTGTATACCCTAGTTTCAGAAGCAATCTTCAAAATGACGGGTATATTAAGATTTTATAATATCTGCATCTGTATATTATTAAAAAAATTAAATTCAACTTGTTTGCTAAAAACAAACGTTTAATAAATGTATCTCTACATGTGATAAATGACTATACGATGTTAAGATGTTTACTGCCTTCTTGAAGGAATTTTCTGCGATTTATACATTAAAGAGTATTAGTAAATAATATAAAATTCTTCTGCCATCCGCTAAAATTTAGTTTAACTTATTGAAATGCAGAAAATGTTTACTCGGCGGCGTTTTCAAATAGGTTGGGAGTCAATTCAATAATTTGTAGCAAAGTGACGACTCCGGAAAACGAGGAAAGCCAGGTGCAGTCGGTAAATAAACATTATTTAGATACAGCGCGGCGCGGGCCCCAGTATTGCGATATGAATTATTTACCAGGAAACTGCGGACCTGCGTGAAGCAGCTACCGGTTTCTGATAGATTAAAAAGCAAACTTTGCTTATCAAAACCATCTACATTTTATTTACCCACCCCGGCGCAACTCTGAGGTTAGTTTGAAAACTATTTTTAATTCAAATCGGATATAGTAACACTTGAACACAATACCGAAATAAATATTTTCAGGAGACCGTTTAGTTTTCGGCTTAACGGAGCCAGTGAATTTACTATGATCAAATATTTCATGTATCAAAAGGCAAAGCGAAAATCGTTACTAGCCTCTATATCTATACTTAATACGTCTACTTCTATATCTAACCTTCGATATTAACATTAAAACTAATAATTATATGAAATGGTTCAATGGTTTCATATGGTGGAAAATGAGAAATCCAATCATATGATAAGACGTCGGTTAGTATACATCCCATTACAGCGCCAACTCTGGCTCCGTGAGCCCAGTATCCAATGACCCGTCTAAATCGGTCAAACGACCAACAATACTATACATCATACAAGAATGTATGGTATACGTTGATATGATCATATTGCTATTAATTTCTGTGACTACAACATCCTTTGATATTTATATACCAATGCTTGGCGGAAAAAATAGTGCTATGATATTTTTTGAACAGTCTGTCCCGTGTTAAAGTAATTATTTTTTTTTCTTATCAGGAATTAAAAAAGGATCAGAAAACAGAGGTTGTTGTGTACAGGCAGAGGACAGTTTTTAAGTACAGCTTCTGATTCAATATCGCATGGTTGATTTAAGGTACCATACCTTCCTTACACCATACACCAAGACATAATAACATGCTGGTATAGGTAAGCTTTGAAGTGAAGCGTTTGTTTAAGTGTCTACTCTCGTAAAATCTCAATTATTTGTATGACTACATATAGATCTATAGCTGGATGCAATCTTTTAGATACTATTTACAAAAAAAAACGCAACCACTGGCACGATCCTCTGTCGTGCAAGGTTACAACGGGGGTAGACCTCAAATAAATTGGGGGATAATAAGGATGAAGAATTGAACAGTGTAGTATCGAGGAAAGAAAAAGAGACAGTGTACGATCATCTGTAGATCTACACCAGAACGTGATCTATTAGAAATTATTTAAAGATTACATACATAACTCGGAGACAATCCAGTGTGTCCACGCAATTCCGTGGCGCAATTTAGTGTGGCCCAAAGTTACTGATGATAGGTTTCTGTTGCCGGAGATTGTCTAGGTAGGCACCACCGCGGCGCCTATTTCTACCGTCAAATAGCAAAGTACAAACACTATGTTGGAGACCCGAAATCTTATGTCTCAAGAAGACGAGTACAATGTGATGCTGTATATAACATCCTAAGTAGAGCTATATTGTTATGGACAGGCTTCGTAGTGTAAAAAATAGTTACTACAGTGACATACCCTAAATAGCCAGGAGGAAAAAAAACTATTAAACCGTCCAAAATGTTTGTGTTAACGTCCGTATGAATTAATTGTACCAATTTATCGCCGCCCGCGCTCATTGCTTCTATTATTCAGTTATATTTGATGTCCAGCTGATATATCGTAACAAGTCACATGTGGCAATAACACTATCAGGATAGGTGTTAAATGTTGCGGATATGCAAAGCATATTTCCCTCAAGCTTTAAATTTACTTAAACTATTGGTCGAGGTACATAATTCATCGAAATTATCAACTATAATCTTTAATTTAAAAGTATCTTCATTAAATATAGCAATAGTAAGGGAAAGACACATTTTATTACAAAAAGAAATGATAAGCAAAAGTCTGTAACCTATATCTGCGATTATATTTATGAGTATGATGTTTAAGCATCATTGCTAGCAACCAGCTGCTTCCCGCTCACTTTACTGGCGGTATCATCCCCTCAAGTGTTTGTGGAAGGAATTTTGTAAAATCTCTCAGCTGACCGATACTTGATAAAAGGAATATTCTTACCAACTTTCAAGACTCAAAGGTAAATCTTTTATATATATTGAAGATAAGTAAACAGAATACGAAGTGTTTCAATGTAGGAATATAACTCAGGACTTTACTTAAAAAGTTTTGAAATAACATCAGCTAAAAAAAAATTATATGCTTAAATATTTTTATGGAACACATCACGCCTTTGCAACGTGATAATAACGCTAGGGCGTGATACGTTTTTATGCTGCGGACGTGTGTATGATCATGTTCAGCTTACTTTGAATTAGTTGTTATTACTAATTTTCACGAGAAACTGCACAAATAAAAAACTCGTGTACATTTATTTTAATACTAAAATCTAAAAATCGAAAATCAAACAAATAATATAATTACAATTTCTGTGATATTCAAACTGATCTCTGTTCTTCCTTTTAGTATGATTGTATAGACTAATCCATGTTCATGATCCTGATGTAGTCTTTGGTGGTGATGTGGTGAAGCACGCTAGTCTAGACACATTTACTCTTCCTTTTCGTACATCATGTATCATGTATCGCTGATGTCGGTAGATTCGCAAATGAAACTAAAAACTTTGTCTTTTCCAATTTGCTATATAGAAACTGTTATATGTTTATTTTTCTCTCGACATCTTAACAAACTGGTCAGACGCCTCCGCTCTTCCCTAACTGCTGCCTTTGTTGCATGGTCGTGCAAAGGGACTTCTACCGCCGCTCTCATTTGGTCGGTCCATTTCAAAGGTGTTCTACCTTGTCCTCTAGTACCTTCCACCTATTCTTATACTATTAACCGCTCTATAGAAAGATCATTTTGTTATATCCTCCTACAAAAATTTTAATCTACCGCTTTTTTCCTATATCAGAATATTAATATACTTTAGACTATTTAAAACCCTCTAAAAATAATCAGCGTTTATAGAAGGATCAATGTCAAATTTTTTTTAACAAAGGAACATTCGTTCTCTTACGTCAAATATACCAGCCATACGCAAAGGAAATAAATGCCTTGGACTTGAGAAAAATGGGCGCCAGAAACTCGGTGTGCTTTATGAGAGTATTCTATTTATATGAGAGGAATATTATTTTTTTCATTTCCCAATTGTCGTACACTTTGAATAACATGTTGCTCGAGAATCAAGGCGTTTTATTTCCACAAAATATCATTCAAATATTCATCACGGTCTTAGTATGATTTGCTAAATGGTAAATTTTTTAACTTAATTTTTAAATTTGTTAAATGGCGAATCTAAGACAAATTGCAGGATTTAATTATAGATGCGCACACTGAGCCCCCATAAAAGTTCTTTTATATATATCGCCCCTATGAGGAACACTGAGTTTTATTAACTACTGAGATTTGTTGCGGCGAACGGATCCCTGAACACCTCACGTGCGCCCCGGCGGTTTGTCTTAAAAGTAAAAAAGTGCGGGCGCGAACGCGGGCGCGGGTTCCGCACGGGTTGTCAGATAAATAAATGCTTTACTTACCCCGCCACTTTGACGCAATTTGTTTCAATTTCTGCACTCAATTCGCGCGGATCGTGCCCGTTTTGCTCCGCTCTCAATGTTACCGCGGATCAACCCCGGGCCGTACTTCTAACACTTTATTTGTTGGAAAAGATTTGCGTGAGAATTGTACGGCTCCGTGTCGGTCGCTGTTTGCGTGAGATAGTGCTCCGTATATTACGAAAATAACGGTCCCGGTTGACGGCGGATGTAAAATAAGTTGTATCAAAATACCTATATTATTTATATTAAAATATCCCAAAAGAAAATATTCCATTATTACACAGTTTTAATTTACATATAAATATTAAACAAGCTTATAAATAACTTAAATTCTGTCATTTAAAAACATTTGAAAATTAAAATGTTTGATTTACAACTCAGTAGAAAGTTTATTCAATGACCTCGAGTACTTGTAACAATATTTATGTAATAGTAATAGCACTAGAAGAAATCATAATAAAAATTGCCTCCTTCAGTTTTAATGCGATCTAAAACATTTTAAAGTATTTTTTTTATTTAACGAAGCACCGAGTACAGCGTGTTGTTCATGTGATGGTCAGTGATACGCCTGCTCCATAATAACGCGCTGCTAGATAGGATGATATACACACCACCACAGCGTTGTTGTTTTGGTTATCAAAGCTAGCTTTTCATGTTCCCATGACAAAGACGTGGGCTATTTTTCTCCAGGAGAGAGTCAGCCTTGTTTGTTCACCTCACTAGCCTACTGCAATGGTGAATATATATGATATTTAAAGCTGTCATTCTTGGAACAAGTGTTTTCTCGGACGCCCTTCACTTGTTTGGTTGATTGGTATCCTCTTCATCTTAGCATTTCTTCCGTTTCATGACTGACTCTGCTTTCCTGCTTCTTTTACTCCACTCCAATCTATTATATTCTGGATATTACTTTCTTTTAGATGGGCTTCATATCTTTTTACTTTTACACCTCGCCGTCATCTCACATCAACTTCGATCTTCACTTCGCCATTTGCCGGGTATGTTGAATCAAATGCACACATCATGTACAGTACAATTTTAATATCGTTGCCGGAGTCGTCACTGGATAACGGCCTAGCGTACGATTTCATTAAGCAAGTTTGACGGCTTGAGAAATGCAGGAAACATTCTCCGGCACGTCGCGGCTCAAACAAAAGGCGGAACGGGAAAGGGGAGGATATCTCCTATGCAAACATTTGCTATTGTTATCTACATCACCGATTCTCGGATTGCAATACGCAAGTTGAATACCGATTTATCTAAAAGGTCTCTGAATTATTACAAATGGCAGATGGAAAGACGACACCAGTCGTGGAAATATTTTTGCATATTCATATTTTACATATTCGCAGATGATATTACGGACAGTTTCGTGAAAAGCATATTTTTTTAATAAATCTTTAGAAACGGGCGATTCAATTTGATAGTTTTTTTTTACATAAATCAAAAAGCGCTATTAAATATGTTTAATTGTTTGTTACTGTGCTTATAGTAACGAAATGAAAAATCTACTTAAGTAATTTTTTTATAAAGGTTTGAATTAATTTATAATATTATTAAAGATAATATAGCAAATCTGCTACGAGAACTTTGCTCAATGTTATAAAGAAAGGATACAGGTTCTTTCATAATTAAAAAAGAGAAAGCTCCTTTTGAAAACAGGAAATTGGAAAAATGAGTAATAGCGCACGAAATATTATTTCCGTTTGAAATTTACAATCGTTATCCGTTTCGTTATCCGCTAAAGGGGATGTGCACCGTTGTAAAATGTTAAAAAATAAAATTGTGAAACAACTTTAATGGTAAATTCTTCAAATTTTAAATCCTCAGCGTGGGACGTACCACTTTACAAAAGGCATCGCAAATTTGAAATGTTACACTTGCATTCTTAAAAATTTTACACTTCAACTACATAAAAACTCGTCTCTGTGTCGTACAACTTAAAGTTCATAGCCGTACTGATGGGAGATGCTGCGCCTGACTACGGGAACTGATTCACGGCTCTGGAGAATTGAATGGCGAAACAAAAGCACCTACATTGTACAAAATCTATAGAGCGGAAAGAGATAAGTGCAAAATAGCTCGAAAGTCGTAAAACTTTTAATACAAAAGATGGACCTTTAACCGGCGTAATTTATTGCCGTGTTTAAACACTATGATAGTTTTGTACGGCGATCTAACTATTGTTTCATACTTAATATTTAGAACCCAAGCTTATCAAGTAAGCACTAATGTTAACTAATACTACTACTTTTTATTTAATATCACGGTAAGAATGTTATTCGCCTCCGCGCGAATACCCGTGGAAAGGGAAGAACACTGAAGAGGTGGAAAGATGACATCTGCCAACAAGTGCGTAAAGAATGGATGCAGAAGGCAAAGGATCAACAGAAGCGGCAAAATGGAGAAGAGGCCTATGTCCGAAGACGGACCTTGTAAGGCTGAAATAGATAGAGATATGTTAATTCTAAATTAATGGAATACAGCTATCTCTAAAGTTATTCTTTTGTTATCAATTAAGCGACGAGACGAGACGGATGATCACCTGATGGTAAGTGATACGCCTGCCCATAACAACATGGCTCTAGTTAGGATGGTATACAAAGTACCACATTGCGTTCGCTATAAAATGATGAGTCTCGTTACCCTAGTAATTACAGTAGCTCTACAACGTTCTTCAAACCGGAACGGAATAATGTTTGCACAGTACTGTTTGGCGGCATAAATAGACGCTGCACCGGTACCTACTTAGAGGGTTTCAGGCAACAGATATCTATTACAAGTAGAATATGTAAATATTCAACTTTTGATTATGTTATCATCATCAGCTGATAAAAGTCTACTGTCCGCCATAGGCTTCGCACATAGATGTCCACGCCAAGGAGATTATGATTAACATTTTGATTATATGGTACTTAACAATAATTTATGGAAAATAAACAAATACATCGTTATTATAAATAGGTTGTCTTGTTAATAAGAAACAAACTTAAAAAAGTAAAAGATAAACTAAACTGTAAATTTATTACTACTTATTAACGGCGAATTAACTTTTCCAAAATTATCTTTGTTCCCAATATACATAAAGTTCAGTTTAATATCCATTTATGTAAAACACTAAAAGTTTATGTTATCTTACTTTTATAGTCTTACATATAACGTATCTCTTTAAAAAAAAAATTGATATAAAAGTTAATAATGTTTGTAATAAAGCTTAATCATCTTTCGCACTTAGGAGCAAGTAAAGCTGGGTAGTAATGGGGTAGCGGGTAGGGTGTCGGGGCGAAGACGTAGTTTCTGTATTAAAATGGGAACGAGCTGAGAACACAACGTCAGGTGGCCTCACCACTACTCCCGCGTTAATATTAAACGAACCGGCACCGCTCCACGCTCCGCTCTGCCGCATTATCAGTTATCATTGGATATAAAGTTCAGTTATTGCTTCTATGAAACTAAACAGATTACATCGTTGCATAGCGGTTCTAGAAAATAACCTTATTCATTGTTCGTAAGTCGATTCGTCTTGCATTTTTAGGGATTCGAAACTTTTTTCCAATTTATACTATAAGAATAAAAAAAAATTATATAAAATTTTTAAAATGAATATAGCCTAGTCATATTCAGTCCATATGACAATCTCAATTCTTTTCTAAAGTTTATAAGATAATCAAAGTTTACCTTCAAGTTAAAGTAGTACTCAATTTAATATCAAGTACTGGAACCGTCGATCGCTATAGGTCAAGGCCTGTATAAAGACACCAAAAGTATTTTTTTTTAATTTGTTTAATCGTACAAATATATATATAAATAAGATGTTGCAGACAAAGACATAAAGCTTGCTATTACTAGTGCAATGATGTAAGGAAATACATACATTATTATCATCATTAGTCGATAGATTTCCACAGCTGCACAGTCCTCTCCCAAAGATCCCCACATCGATCCGTCTTGCGTTGCTCGCATCGCCGGGCACTAATGGCCGATGTTGGTAGGGGTTTGTATGGTTGGGGGAGAGTCGCCATATGAAATTAAAATAAAATTAAAAAAAAAATTTAAACTGATTTTATATGCAACAGAAACGGTTATAAAACCGGTAGCCATTTAGAGTGTGGTGTAATATAGAATCAGTTTCCGGTGCTGGACCTATCGTTAAATTCATATTGGATTACACAATTAATTCCGTGTAATCGCCGCACAAACTAATTAATATCGCATTCAGTGCACGGATTGAAATTTAATAGTTCATTTCGGTTATGAAACGTTTGTGCCGTGTTTCCATTTATAAGAAGAAATTACATATTAATCATTGGGCACTAGCTTCATACATTTACAATCAATGCTTTATTTATTTCTTTGGTTTAAGATAAAATTGTTCTCCTCTATTGAGATTGGAAGACTTAAAGCACTGTACTGGTGGTAGGTCTCTGTTCCCGGAGACCGTATAGGTAGATACCACCGCAGCTCCTATTTCTCCCGCTTAATAGTACTGTGCAAAAATTACTATGTTCCGGATTGAACGGCGTTGCTAGTGTAATTACTGGTGCAGTATATACTATCGTTACTAGCACCACATTGTTATCGACAAGGGTATCACCATCAGGTGAATATTCGACTCGTGTTGTTCCTTCATTGATTTTTTTTTAAATAACTTGACTGTTTGGAATGTAGTATAAATAAAATGTGCTGGTATTAAATACTGTTGCCGGAAACCGTGTAGATAGGTAACACCGCAGTTCCTATCTCTGCTGTCGAGTAATAGTGCGCACACATTGCTGTTTCCGTTAAAGGGAGTACTGAGATGAAATTACTGAAGTAACGAGATTTAATATTTTATGCGTTGTTGGGTAGTGTTTACCATGGTAATTAGCAGCGGACGTATCACTTATTATCAGGTAAACGTTTTTCTTATTTAGTCGTTTCTATGAATCAAAAGAAAAAAAATAACGATATTGGACTTTAAAGTCAATCAAAATGGAACTAAAGGTACAAAATATAATATTCTGTACAATGTATTTTATCTTTAAATTGGGGAGTATCAAAATTGTTGAAATTGATATAAAGTTTTGTGCAAGAAATTTCATATATCATTCGCACAGCTAGTGGGGAAATTATACCGGGGCGCGGCCGACGCATACAAGGGTGAATAATTAAGTAATAAATCTGCCAAAGAGCAGCATCGCGTCTCCAATTAGCGCGGCCGTCCGTTGGTTCACAGTTTTCTTTTACCACACCGCACGCCATTAGCCAACTCTTTGTCTTCATTAGGTCACATCCCTTAATCGGTAAAACCTTTTACCTGCCCACTTTCTAGTGTAAACAGTTGAATGAATAAAAATTTGAATTAATAGTGAAGGGTGGTTCAATAGTTATGTTATTAATACGCAGGATTATTTTACACAATTTTAGCTTAAACTTTATACATGTATTCTCTTTGATATGAATTAAATAAAAAAAACGCCTGAAAAATTATCGTCATGTTAACTGGCATGGATGCCCGATGGTGAAGAATCTAAACTGGACATCAAAGTTAACCATGATCTAACCCAGTTTTTGATATGTAAGAAAGACAAGCAAAATGTAAGCTGTTCATTTAATGGGGAACGCAGCAGGGTTACTTCTCGTTACTCGTAAACAGAAATAATTGGCCATATTTTTTATCACAGGACAATTCCATGATGTTGTTTTTTTTTATTATTCTCAAAGACGTTATCTTTCGAAAGGTTGTTTGAAATCAACAATTTGTTTGATCGAACAATATATATTTTAACTTTATTTTAATCCCACTGTGATGTTAAGTCTTCAACGAGTTAATTATTTTATAACGAAGAGTAAACAAAGTTTTAATCTCGCTCTGAAGAATTTTCAAATATAAACAAAATGCTAACATTGTCGCAACTAAAGAGTTATAGTCAACTTAATTCCGTAAAGGAACTGTATCCGGGCAAGTTAGTAAAATTGCTCGCCCCACGGCACGGAGTAGACAAATGTTGCTCCAGCAAGCTAAATAATCTTTTAGAAGCCAACAGCGCGTATAAGTTGTTTGACCCAGTACCTGCCTCTTGATTGCAATGGAAATCTCTAGCCAAGTTAGAAATGCTCTCTACCCCGATGATACTCGTGCCGTTTAATTTCCTACTTGTTTCATATTTCTCTTGGATTTAAGTTATTAACTGTTACGGATCTAGAACGAAATTAAAAGAATATATTTTATATAACAAGGGTTAAGAGCTTCTTGTAGCTTTAGCTTATAATGAGGACCAGTACTCCCACTTTTGGTCCTGTACTTCAATGTTAATTAGTTTTAATGTCGACATATGCTATAATCGATCTTCTGCTAATATTTGTCAAGGATATTTAAATTTTAACACTACATTTTAATTAACACACTCCAAAATGTCCAGTGTGCGATTGTCAAAACATATAGCTGGTATCTACGCCCATGTCTATACGATTTCTATGTCTTTATAAACATAAACTAAAACATATAAATAACAACTCGTGCTTCAATAACTCTTTGAATACCTGAGCTCTTATCCAATTTCTCAAGAAATAATGAAAAAATCTTTGAATTTTAGTTTCTGTATTTATTTATAAATCTCTAACTTTACTATTTTATAGCTTTATAAAATATAAGGTTACTTCTACTTTACTTTTTATCCGCTTACACGTTTTCATTTGACTCTCTTGATTCGATACAGGTTTACCCCTTTCCTTGCGGCAATGAGGTCGTCGGGCGCATTGAATCACCGTAATTACGGTAACAACTCTAATGGAGGTGTTGAACTGGCCGAACCTTGTCGCTCATTTGCGTCGATCCGATGAGAGGCTCACATTTACCTTGACGACCTTCTTATCTCATGAGCTTCATTCGTTCTAGAGGTTATTTTGATAAAGACTATATTTAGTTATGTATTGTAAATGTTTCTGGTAGATTACGAAGCGATCATAAGCTAACTTTAGTTGTGACTTAATTCACACGTTCACCTGTCAAGAGGTCTTTTTTTTTTGTTAACAAAACAGCTTCAATCAAGCAACAGCAACAACATGTTTAAAAACGTAAAGACAATTTCGCGCATCATTAGCGCTATAATAATTTGAAACAACATATTTCCCAACATTGCTTGCGCCAATGTACATCTCTATTATCAACGGGCATTTTCAAAAGAATGCAATTTAATCCCTCGGTGCAAGCCGCCGACGTCCGTAAGTCCTCCCGACCCTCTACCTAGACACGTCGGAAAGTAAAGCGATTGTTCCGTTTTAATCCTGACACAACACGAAATGATACTTTAGACTCGGAAAATTTACGAAGGTGTCGGCACGCGAGGTTTAGAACAATTTATAAAAAGACTAGACTAATTTTTCTCATGCTCTAAAATGAGTAGTACTTCTTGTCGGACAGTTAAAATTCTATACATTGAAATTAGAAGCAAAAGTCAGTTCCAGCTGAAATCACAGTTTGATTTATTTAAGGCGCGGTGGTCTGTACTTATAAAATGCTAATTTTGGCAACTCATTAACCATTCCGTATTTACTTTGACTTACGGAACTCGTTATGATAGGATTTATATTGCGTCGGTTTCGCTTCTAATCAATTATCGATGTTTGTAAACTGCCAAGTTCCGTAAATTATTCTCATTGATTTATTTAGGACAGCCCCCTAACAAACTTAAGATTGCAATTCTTTTTTTTTCTTATACAATGAATTGACTAGGCGAGCGAGTCTTCACTTGATGGTAAGTGATACGCTTGCTTAAATAACGTGGCACTATTTAGGATGATATACACTGCACCAAATTGCGCTCGTCATCTTGAGACAGGATATTAAGTCTCGGTACCGCAGTAATTTCACTAGCTACCACTCGCTTCAATCCGGAACACAGTAATATTTGCACACCGCTGTACGCTACTATAAGAGCTGCAGTAATATCTATCTAGACGGTCGCCGGCAACAGGCTTTTTTTTTGTTTCGGGGGGAGGGGAGAAATCTTCGAAAAGTAACCTGGTTCTGGAGGACGTCAGGGTTATTTGAGATTCTAACTCACTAAAAACCCCCCGGTAGTCTGCGTCAGTGCATTCAGGAAGGCTCCGGGAACCCTTATAGAACGTACCGATGCCCTTTACACTTTGTGTTAATACGTCTCCAAGGATGGTCCTAATCCCCCTAGGCGCCATCGTTGAACCAAACGCTGTCCCACGCAGGTTTGCTTGTTGAGCGATAAGGGCCCCCACCCTCAAGGCCCGCCAAACTCCTAGACCCTTTTAATTGCCTTCGACGGCAGGCAGGGTTTACCTTAGTCCTATTCTTACGGCGCCGGCGGTGGTATCTACCTGAACGATCTTCGGCATCAGACCTACCACCAGTAAGAAGCACCTTGGTTTAAGTAGCAAAAATAGATATTGCTACTGCACTTAATTGTATACGTTAAATTACAATGTGGCCGTTGATGGTGAAGAGTAATCGCGTTGTATACTCTGTGTCGCAAATGTATTACTTCCGCCACAGCAATTTTACTTTGGCTGAAGATTGACAATATGATAGTCACAAAACCCACCATCATCCAAACTCTTAGGAGTAAATTACATGAGCGCTGCGCTATTGATACAATAATTGTGTCTTAGGTACATAAAGAATAAATGCCGTTTGTCATTTTAATAAGATTTTCCCATTTCTTTTCAATTTAGTTCGCTTTATCATTTTCTCTCTTTGTCTCGTCCTTAGGAGTGCGGCCGCAGCGTTCGTTGCATCGTCGCCGGCGCGTCGGAGTAATTACTAACCTAGTTAATCCTCTTATATTTAATACAACAGTTTTTTCTCTGCAGTTCTGAAATTAGACTTGTGTATTTGAATTTCAATGGGAACTACTCTTTTCTAAACTCACCTGGTTTCATTGTCTCTTCCACCAGTTCCAGATTCACTATCTAAACTCACTTTTGGCAAGTCTCTGTTGCCGGACAGTTTCGATGCGTGCCACGGCACCTCCTATTTCTGCCGCCGAATTATAGTGTGCAAATGTTAACGTGTTCTGGTTTGAAAGGCGGTGTAGCTAATGAAATCACTAACGCCACTTTGTTATGGCCAGGCGTATCCATCACGTGAAGACTTGCGCATCCGGTCGCTTCGTTCAATATAAAAAAAATTATGAACAATCTGCGAGTCCCCCGTCGCAACCAAGTTTAACTCCTACACATATTGGGTCATAATACTGGTGGTAGATATCTGTTGCCTGGGAGCTGTCGTCTAAGTAGGTACCAATACAGCTCTTATTTCTGCCGCCAAACAATGCTCTGTAAACATTGCTCTGTTCCAGTTTGAAGGGCGCTGTAGCTAGTGTAATTACTGGGGTAACGAGATTTGACGTATTATGTCGTAAGGCGAAAAGCGCAATGTGGTGCAGTTCCTAACGAGCGCCACGTTGTTAAGAGCAATAGTATGACTCAAGTGAACGTCCAGCCTGTGTCATCGCTTTGTTTAATATAAATAAAATCGAAACTGAAAAGTCGTTCTTAACATATCCATTGTAGTTTTCAGGTTTGTATATATTTCCATAGTGATAGCAGTTGAAATCAATTTTGTAATAAATTATCCATATGAAATTTATATTGATTAGAGGAAAAACTTAACATTACTTGTTTAACTGACAATTTAAGATGATTTGAGAATAGACTCGATAACCTCTAGAAAATATAGTATAGACTAATTAAAACTTTGAAGTATTTTATTTAATATCATAACATACGTTAGTTAAGTACAAGTTTATGAATTTTGTCGGCATTTTATTAATAACGAAGCCGCTATAGATTCGTACTATTATTCCTTACGCAAAAACTCCTTGGCTTACCTTTGTTTAATATTTAAATTCCCTATGTTTAAAAAAAATATTTTTTCGGTCATAAACGATGATTATGGAAGCATATATCCGATATAATAAATCTGTATGTTTCGACGTGCCATATTAATGGTTTGTATGATAATAGTACCGTAGTTTGAAATAAATAAATATACATCTTCCATATTCGCAACAATTCTAAACATGCAATTAATCTTAATTTCAGTTTACGTTAAGTATTGTTGCAATTTACAATATGCCCCCGCGTAATAAGAATTTCTTGCGATCCACGAGCTTTGCCGGATAAAGGGTATTATCTCGTGCATAGCCACAGTTTGAATTACGGCCGCTGTTCAAATCACACGGGCTCCTCTATCCCCCGCTCCACCCGTCGCAACCCCAACATTGCCAGGACAAACGGAAAATTAGTTAGTCGGTGAAATCCCGCCGACTCTTAACTCATTCTAAACTGTCTCTCAATTTCTCATTGGTACGTAATACAATTGTGTAATGTAACTATCCTGAAACCTGTTTATATACAGTTTATTCTGCTACTTTATTTTTATTTTTTCAGTGATTACGATGATGTTAATACTGATAGTCCTATTGACTTTTACAGCGTTATCGGACTTAGAGGTGGCTAATGCCGAATCCCCCAACTAAAATTGAATCATATAATAGCATAACTATTTCATATTGATGCCTAGCATATTCACGTCAAACCTCTTAACTTAATTGTGCTTATTATTTTATAAAATACCAATACATTTCTCAAATTATCATGCTCTTGCCTTCGTAAATATGAACTGCGCTATATATTATTTGACATAAAGTAAAGAGTACTTCCAAAATTCAGATTTTTATTTTATAAACTGTAACGTGAAAATTATAGTATTAAAATATTATTACCTTTTACATATATTTACAGGTGAAAGACGTTTCTTTTTCGGTACATTAAAAAGGAGTTCAAAAAAGTAAAATCACTAAGATAAGTTAAAAATCAATATTGAGTACATTTCCAGTTTTCCATTGTTAAGAATGCATGCCTAGAGATAGAATCTACATCTTTAGAACTAGAGTATATTTTGAGTTATCTACCAACCACTAAGCTATTGAGGTGTTTATTAATCAATATCATACGTCAATATAAATTTCCCTCTACGTAGAATATTCAAACAAAATATATACTTTTCTATTAAAAAACAAGAGCCGTAATTACTTACTAATAAAAAACTAAAACAAAGTAGGTTTAAGTATTTTTTTCGTACAATACTTGAATTTTTTAAAAGTACGTTTGAAATAATAGTGAACGTTATTTTAATTCTAATGGAATGTTTTAATGTTAGATAAAACGATAAACACAGATTATAATCTTGTACCCTGTGTAAACGGTGGGTAATATAAATTATTACATTTCAGTCTAGACTCATTAATTAAAAGCTTATTAAAATTCATGTCCACTTTGTTTATTTTCTTTTAACTTTCCCCAGGGCGGGAGCTAAGATCTAATTCACGATTACAGTTAATTAGGCGTTAAAAACGATTCGTAGTAACTACATTGTAATGTAGTAATGAAATTTGCGTTTCACTAACTGATCAATCGAGGTTAAATTCAAAATTATTAAACCAATACATTTAGCATGCGTTGATAATTTAAAAAAAAAATATTCAAACCCTTTACTCTATTAATCGATAAATTCTAAACGTACTGGTTATTCATCTGATAAATACTAGTACGCCTTCAAATAATGATATGGCGCTAGTTAGGATGTTAATCACACAACCGGTATTGTGTTCACTAGCTACAACGCCCTCAAAACCGGAACATGAGAATGTTTTCACAGTATTATTTCGCGCCAGGAATAGGGGTTGCGGTGGTACCTACCTAGACGATCTCCAGCAACAGAAACCTCTTGCAAAATATCAGTTATTTGACGATTATATCCATACTTTACTGGTCGATGTAACATATAGTTCCGCTATAAAATCTTATTTATATTGTAAGTATCCTATATAAATAAATATCTGAATAGGAGTGTAGCAATTAATTCGGTTCTCGTCATATTATTACAACATACTAGCCGTTTATATCCGTACGAGCTAATTCTTGGAAAAGAAAACCTCGGATTAAGCGAGGACAGCTCCATGCACTCCGATTTCCTTATTTAAATTCTATATAAATCGAGTTCCGGATAATTGAAAACGGAATTCCTTGTCCTTGTCTTGCCGGAAAACTGTCTCTGTAACCGGATGGCTGTTCTTGAGAATTTCACTCTCGTTCCGTAGTAATGCCAATGGCATTTAGTGCCGTCGTTGTAAGCTTTTACGTACCTGGTAACAGCCGAAGTTGATAGGGAAACGTTCGAGTTGCGTTACGATTACACCGCTTCGTTTATTACTCGTTTTATATTCGGCGGTACGGTCCCCGTTTACGATCCTGGTGTGGGGCTGCTGATGGGCGCGAACCGACGTTGTACTTGCTCATGTCTTGCTTATAATATATTTTACTAATAAACTATATAAAGTTCATCCATAAACTACTTTTTACTGCACGCTGTTATACACTACGACTGTTAATTAGGAAACAACACGAAACTGAAGTTTACACTTGGAGTATACACTCAGTACTCACAGAGATTTTATTTTCCTGTAGGTATTTTAGTTCATATATATTTGTAACAACAAACATGTTAATTTTACTAATTTCAGATAACAAGCAATGATAACCAAAAACTGCAGCTCTATTTATAGTGCATAGAAGTAATCATGCTAAAGATGAAAAACGTATATTATGGACTTGTATTTAAACATCATCTGATCATTTGATTTGATGATGATTTTTATTATTAAACCTTCTTCTATTCGTCTCTAACACGACCAGGGACTGCAGATCCAAATGTGCTAAAATCATAATGGAATGGCAAAAGAAAAATAGGTAGACAAGATAAATAATTGGTGGATAGAAGATATATATATATATATATAACACTGTATAGGAAGGACCTATTTGGGAAAAAACTAATAAGCGAAGTATGGAACTGTTAGAGAAGACTCTTATAACATGTTAATCGTTAAACCGGGTTACAGATTAAAAGGTTAAAAATGTATATTTAGGTATTCAGGATCAGCAATAAAGAATTTATTTACTCGTCTCCTATTGCTTTCAGATTTATCTTTGTCATTTTACTTCACGCTGATCTAGCAGCGTTGTTCGTACCATCACAGGCGAAGCAACGATAAATTTTCAACCCTCACAACCGATGTAAGATCCCAAATTAATGTACACAACCCCCACTAAATAATGCTTTGTTTTTAATAAAAGATACACAATGTAGAAACAATTAATTCGGCAACAAGTTATGTGTAAACACGTAAGCGGGCCGAGTTCGGGCGAACATTAGACTGAAAATTTTTCAAAGTAAACGTTGCGATAAAAGGCTTTAATTCACACACTCGCTGCCCAAATTAGCTGCCCTGAAAAAAATAAAGCAAGCGGTGCGAGGCGACGCATAAATTGCCGACATAAATCCGCTTGCCTCCAAACTTCCTGTATCGCGTTCAATTATGGAGATCGTTCCATCTTCTCTTTCAATACGCGCTCGGTATTGTTTCCCCTCGCTCCTCCAGCGCCTGTATTGATGTTATTTAACATATAAAATTGCTTATTACAGATTCTTATCGCCGGCAATGGAAATAGCTTTAGCAGCAAACATTTCAACCGCGATGGATATTAACCTAACCTCATTTATATATTTTTCTCTGTATTGTACAACTTTTAGCTGTTTAACTTAATATAATATCCACCATCTTCAATAACTTTTTTAGAATGAAGTGAATGGAAGTTAGTCAGACGGGTTCAAAAAAATTCTACCACCTACCAAACTCTATCATATGTTGTCTGGGAATGAGACCTTTGAATTAATAAGCTTAAGTTTAGCTACTACGCCAATGAGGCAGTTAAGCTATTTTAGTAACATTAACGTATGTTTATACGATGGGAGAGCTCTTTGTTCCACCGTTGACATCAATAGGATAAAATTATAATGATGTACTTTTTTGTAATTAAGTCATCATCTCAACCGGTGGAAGTCCACTGCTGGACTTTTATACGGTACTCCACAAAACACACCCATGAGTCCCATTGCTCTCAGCGATTCTTTTGTTAATAAATGCATATTTCACTTTTTGCTTTACATTTCTTTTTGTTTTTACTTATACACTAAACTAAGTGCGAGTTCACCTCACGTGTACTCCTTTAGTAAAAAAATTGTGTTAAAAAATGGCTAATTGTATTATAATTATTATTAGAATT
This sequence comes from Ornithoptera priamus, assembly GCA_029034505.1. Lineage (NCBI taxonomy): Eukaryota > Metazoa > Arthropoda > Insecta > Lepidoptera > Papilionidae > Ornithoptera > Ornithoptera priamus. Next base: position 345,132 of record JARDWD010000636.1, on the reverse strand, counting down.
TTTTTTCCTTATCAATTCTACACACATTAGTTTAAATCAAGCTGATAATAGCGAAACTTAAAGAAAGTCACATCATTATTAGAATATAAAATCATACTTCTAATACTAAGTAACGCGAACTACGGTAATAATCTACCATTAACCTTTAGTCAAGAATCATCTCTTAGAAGAAACAAGACTTTGAGTGCTAGTACTGGATGTTTATGTTATTAAAATATAAATAAGAGATGTCCACCTATGTAGCATCTCATCGCTATATTTCTGGAACCATAAGCCCTAGAGACTTGTATTAAGACTAGAGAATATTCCTTTTAGCGAGTACTAGTCAGCTAAGAACGGATTTTACAAAATTCCTTTCCCAAACAGAGTTGTGGGGGTGTTACAGCCAACAAAGTGGGCCGGAATAGCTTGTACTAAATAAATTGCTGTGGTAATGTTTGAAAATTAATTCAATACCTTGCCACGAAGACAGTATCTAAATTACTACGCCAACAAAGTAATAACACCAATTATGTTATTGGTTCTATTAAGGAGAAGAAATGAGGAAAATGTTCTGTTATCGGCAACATCGCACTGACAAATGTGCCAGTGAACTTTTCGGGGCCCCACACGAGCGCACACTGCGGACTCCGTGCCAATATTTCAGATAGATAATACGGACTATTACTCCGTTTCGTAGCTTTTATTGAGTTAAAATGCTGCGAACAATGTTTTGCATAGGTTTGTTTGAATCTCATCAGCGAGGAAGCTTAGAATGGTACGCGTTGCATGGTTCCACGTGACGGTGACGGTCACTCATTGTTAAGTTCCTTCCAATTATAATAAAGTACTGATTATTTGGTGGAAGACTTACGGGAAGGGCTTCAGCAGTGGATAAACAAAGGCTGATAATGATGATGATGAAAGGATTAAACGTTTCTCATCATCTCGCGACATTTTAGAATAGCTATATAGATTTTAGATTTAACACTTCCGGATTTTTGAGTTTGTTGCTTTTATACCGCTGTTATTGTTGGGGTACCGCTTAGCTAAATTAAAGGTAAACTAATTCCCAAAATGGAATCGTGGTGGGGTTTCGGAACGCTGTCGGAAATAATGTCTTTTAATTAATATACCCCCCAACATCCGTTAACGAAAGTTTTACGGTGGTATTTAGATACCTAGATTATAAATTAAATATAATACTGTGTATTAGGAGACCATTTCCGACAATAAAAACTAATGATAGTACTAATGACACCTTTGATGATGACCAAAATCAGCTGTTTTTGATTTTGTGTTTCATTGCTGGTTTTTTTTTAATAATGTATTTTTTATGGAACTTTCGTTACAGCTGTACTAACATGATGGATCGTAAATAATGCTTCGTTTTATAACTATGATTTTTTTTTAATCAGCATCGATTTTTTTTTCCGTGCTATCATCAAAGGTGTCATTAGTACTACCGTCTATCTTCGTTTTCGGGAGCGGTCACCTAGCACCCAGTATATTCATATATATCAATTAAATTTCATGTTATATGGAAAAGGGCTATCATTATAGCTGAATAAATTGGTCATGTCGTTGATTGAAACAAAAAAAATGTCCATTATAAATTTCTGTATAAATAGGTTTGTTTCATGATATTGTGAAAAACTCATCTAGCGGCACTAGACTCAAAACTGAACTATTAGACTAAGAGACTTATTTGTGATTAAGAACTTGTCATAACCAGACTGGACAATCTTGAGCACATACATACTCGGGATACATTTCGGAGAGTGCAATGGAATTACATGACATAATATCAACTCCAACTTACTTTCACCACCGGACAACCTGACGCACGGCTAGACACCATCCTCATGTTATACGCTACCAGTTGCTGTCTGCCACCTTGCGTAGATCCTCGCTCCATCTAGTTAGTTGACGTCCTGTGATATGTTTGCCTAAACTCGGTCTCCACTCTAGGACTCGTCTACTTCAGCGGTGGTCACTTAACCAGCTTATTACCACTTGAGTGTGCACATTCGGATGGCTATGTGGATAATTTTGGTTCTCTGACATATTACTTAATTATTATTCATATCGACTAGAGAAACACCAAGTACAGTTCTTTTCATCGCTCTCTGAGCGACACCGATTTTACGGAGAAGTCGTTGTCAGTGTTCCCGTCCAAATACGAAGTGGTTGCCTTCAAAAGTGAATAGGTTGTTCTGATCTGTACACGATCTGTGTATTTCACCCCCATATACCACACACTTAAACAAAGTTTAAGTGTTAAAAAGATTAGTTTTGAATAATGCGCATATTACGAGCGCTTTGTAAATAATAATCCAATTTCTGAAGCGGCGCAGTGTTCGGAAGAATCCGCGGCGCGCGGCGTGTCCCCGTTGCTCCACTTTGACTTTAATTAAATTAGATAGTTCCGCCCCTTACTTACAACCCCTTTGTCTGCCGCGGCGAGCCCACGCTGCGGAGCTCGCGGCATCTATCATTTTAAAATTTTATAATTGTTGGACCACATCCACGCAAGTTTCGTTATGACGATAGACTGAAAAATATTTATCTTTACTCTCTATCGTTTACAGTCTTAGAGCTAACGATTCTCCTCGAGACTATATAAATAGGACGGGTATACCGACGATTTCATCTCAATATATATATATTCTGTATATCCGTCAAATTATAATTATGTATGCTAAACACGGTGACATATGGTGGAAATACTAGAAATAAAAATTAGCTTACGACGCCTTATTTTCGTCTGCCCAAGTTTGACAATTTGATAACAATATTTTATGGGGTTGATGTATATAGTTAAAGTCCACAAACTGTCTATAATTTGCTACTTAATGAAAGTAAAAATCAACTCAAAATGTTTTAATTAGGAAATAAAGCACACTAAAGCGATAATGAGTATTTGAACGATAATAATGTGTGGAAATAAAATGCTTTGATTTTCGAACAGTATGTTACTTAGAATGAAAGTAATTTTGGAATTAAAAAGAAAGAAAAAAAAAGTATATATATAGCCCGCAAAGTAAGTTTGTGGAGACCATTCTTCTCAGGTCCGAGGTATTTCTTTGTGGCGGGTAGATTTAGACGTTCAATAAGTGAACGAATATTTCTATGTTGAAAAAAAATTTAGACCAATGTATTAGAAGAAAGGCTTGACAAAAATGCGTGCTAATTAATATGGATGCAGCTTGCACTTTTGCACTTCAGCTTACGTTGAACTGCAAACGATAAATAATATAGAAGCCTTGTGTGAGTATAATGATAATCGTAGTGAATACCGTAGAAAAGTACTGGCGTCAACATATCTGCAAAAGGATGTCTAGAACTCATGAATTATTGAGAGATGGAAAAGTATATAGTATAAGTAAAGTGGCGGTACGATATGATATAGAAAGAATTTTTTTCATACAGTTTTATATATCTTCATCGCCATTGTTCTTATCATCATCGTCCAATGACATTCCATTGATGAGCATAGGTCTTCCCAACCCCCACCTTTCTATAATCTTTGCAATTGTTAAAACATGAGAGCTGAAGTATACAAAGCCTTGTTCATACATGTCATTAAGTGATATTGAGGTCATGTGTAAGAAAAATAGTAATACAGCAGCTAAATATTTAACAGTTGCGTAAACTAATTGTATTTAAATTGTACGAGTAAATTTAAGCAAATTGGACTCCGCTTAGTGACTATAGCTGGACGATATTTGCATAACCACACCGAAGAAGTTCCTACTCCTATGGTCGCGAAGTTAACAATTTGGACTTCTTCACGCCGCTGCTACAGTTAATTTACAATAACTGGTTGAACCACACAGTCGTGGACCGGTCGTTTAATATTATCATTGTATTTCCTACCACGGAATAATGAATTGTATGAAAGTTTGTCGAACCACTTACAAGTCTAAAGGAAGTGGACAACAGTAAACCACAAAAAATATAATTGTTTACCCAATGGTTTCCAAAGATTAGCATTTACAAACTATCTATTAAAAATCGGATATTTGTATAAATTTACAGTAAACTGAACTTGCTGTCAGTTTTTGTTGTGGTTAGTTTCCTTAAAATTTAAATATAAAATGTAAATCTTTGTGAAGTTGCATGCTTTGTAAATTGGTTCCTTTGATTTCAGGCCACAGTTGTTAGAATTAGTTTGGTGGTAGAATAAGCGCGATGGTTGTCAATTCATGACATCCTGAATATTTTTTATATTTTAGGGTTAGCACGGTCAGCATTAACCACCTATTTTTCATTTAACTTGTGTAATTGTTAATCCGTTGCCAAGAAGTATATGAAAATTTTGCAGAACGCTTACATTATCAATTTTTGTATAATGTGTTTGGATAACATGATAATTCAAAGATAAAGTGAAGAGAACCTTAACAGTTTATATTTACATGATTATCTCGCTTTAATACAAGTGTAACGTTTCTTCGTTTCTTTCCCTCTCTAAATTAACAGCGTCATCAGGAGCATAAGTGACTCGTAAAAAACAATTTCCTCAGGGACCCTCGGAGCCGCGAACGCCACTTCATTAAGATTTTATTGTGTGTTCAAATGCTATAGGGAACACTGGCGTAGGCGCCCTGCTGTCGTGTAGCCAACCTCGTAGACCCTTCCAAATAATTACTTCGTGGTTAATTAAAAGCTATCTCATTTCACTATCACTCCGTATTATGAATTTTCAAAAGAATTGTTAATTTTTTTATTAATTTTGGTAAATATACATCACATAGAAAACGATGTAAGAAAACGCCGTAAGAGCATTATAATGTTTCAAGACATACCAATAGCTTTAGCCGGATTTGGCCAACTTGATAGATAAATGACCTCGACTGCCTTCAATTCGCAATACTTAAAGGGCTATTTATTTTATTTTTACATAGAAAACTATTTACATATTATATGTACTCTTGAACTTATTTTTATAAAGGTATGTCCTTTCTATATTACTAAGAACAATTGGTTTATTTTTCGACGTATATTATAGAGATCCTTTTCTAATAGTTTCGTGTTTTAATATAGGAATCCAACCTAATATTATTTAAAAAGTTTAAACCTAATATCGGTGAGAGCATTATTAACCAATTGTTTTCTAAAAAAAATCCTTCCACTGTACTCAATCCCACAGCATCCGATCGTTGTGTAGTTTTTTTGTATGTATATAAAGCAATCGACTGATCGGCGCACTATTTCAATATTTCATTCACGTCGTATCCTTTTTGTTCACTTTAGTTGCTGTTGCTGTTCAGACAGAGAACGTGCAATTTGCTTATGCTGTTTTATACGTTCATAAAGTTAATATAACGTTAACTGATGTTATTAACTTTTTAAGTATATCATAATCATAGGAAGCGAGAGAGGTATGCCAGGATCGTAGCAAATGGAGAGAGGTGGTCTACCTACCCCACTGGGAACGAGGCGTGATATATATGTCTATATGTATGTATGTAGTATATCACGGTCTCTTTAACTTAGACTGACCACTTAATAGGTTATCGTTACATTTATAAAAAAATCTCAGTAAAACCTATTAAAAGTTATGTAGTATCAGGTGGAATGAATTTATTATGGTTGTCGAAATTTTAGGTTTATTTTAGAATCATTATTAAACTTTTTCTTTATATAAATTAAGTGTCATTGTAGCAATTTCTATTTCTTACCTTGACATTTATTTTTTACGTTGATCACATCCGCACCTGACGATAATCGGATATGATGTAGTATTAGGTGATAAAGTATAATGTAAAATGCTCGTCTTCACCTATCACAGCATCTCACTTCTTACGTTGATTGCTAGAGAATACTCAAAGGCATATTGTGTCTTTAGTTTAGACGTTTTAATAAATGCATTAAATGACTAAATACATAACGCACAATATTCGAAAATTAGCGTATTTATTCTTCCCGTCCATTTTTTGTTTGAAAGTATAGTTAATCAATTCTCTTAAACTTAATACCGTTTCACTAAACAAACTAACAAGTGAGATCGAAATTGCTCGCAAGTTATTCCTTTCGACACCTTCGTCGTAATTTGTTGAATGGGTCCGTGGAAAAGATCAAAGCGGAGCAATGAATTACAAATTTCCGATCAGGCGCCTATTCGTCGCCCGTCGAAGAGCTGCCGTTCATTACCATTCATTAACGTGAAGTGCGTCGATACACATTGCCTTTCAACTGGGCGAACAGACCAACGAACGGGTTTTTACAACGCCACTTTATAAAGTTACCTTGAACTTTTTAAATATATGTACATTGTTTATTCTACGTATCCTTTCTTTTTGGTATTATCATTATTAGCCATTGACGCTGACGGGCAAAGGCGACGAGACGAGCGAGACGAGCGAGACATTCATATAATGTAAGCTATACGACTGTCCATAACAACGTGGCGCTGGTTGTTACGTTGATATACACTATAGTGCATTATGCTCGACGCCTTGACACTCAAGATATTGTCTCATTACCCCCTGTAATTTCACAAGATACTACGACCTTTTTTTTATGATGAAATTTGTGCCGCAAGTTTTATTGACAACTATTGCAGCTTCATCGAACTCAGGGCTCCCTGATTTGGTATCCGAGCGACCACGACCTTAAAAGCGAAACACAGTAATGTTTTCACAGTAAAAATAGGAGCAATGGTAATTCTCCTACTTAAACGTACTCGGGCAACCAAAACTCATCACCAGTAAATCTCCACAGAATCTCCCGATTCAGCAAACGTTAATTTTACCATATACTTGAATATTTATTGAAGTTGCTTGAGTGTTTCTTGCAACAATTTTTGCCATACAACATTACTGTACGCATGTTGCTGTGTTCCACGCTCAAAGGCGCCGTAGCTTAAAATTACAAGCTTAACGAGATTGAACATTTCAGTGTCAATATAGCAAGCACATTTTGATACTGTGCAGACATCATAACTAGGTTGTTATAACTACGCGTTTCACTTATTATACAGCTTACATCCTACTCATCTCGTCGTGACATCTTATTTACATATTACATTATTAACATATTAGCTTACTTTACTGCTTTAAGATTATTGTAAAAGTTTTTTTTTATTCTTAAATGTTTTCGGTTCGTATGTACCGCTGATTAAAAAAGCGTTTTGTCACTGAGGCACGGCCCCCGATCGGCCGTCAATGTTTACTTGTAAACGTAAAACTTTGAGAGGGGCAAAGTTTTTTCTCCTAACGCGCCTACGTTTAATTGATCGTATACTTTATCAAGGCTCTTCTACGGTTCATTTGAAATTATCCTTGCTTCGTTAAAAGTTATTTGTTGGACCTTTTCCATTCTATGTTATTTGCTTAGTGGCGTATCTCTGAACACATATTGATGAAGACTGATTTATTTTTCTTAGATTCGAGTATACGAGTATGTGTATTAGGGAAAATAGTGAACCGTCGTAAAGTGTAATCGTAAAAACAATTGTAAATTTATTACAATGTTAACATATCATGTGTATTCATTATTGTCATCAGATGAATGGCCTATGCTGAACTTGGACCTCTTCCAAAAATCTGCAATCTTATCGCTTGTGTGTGCGGTATAGTCTCCAACTTCTTCTAGTGGTTTCTCTCGATCTTTACTAGATGATCAGTTCACCTTTTAAGCGACTTTCCAGCACTACGTTTTTTTTTCTTTTAATCGACCAAGTGATGAGAGAAGCGAGTCGTTCTCTTGGTATTAGGTGATACGCATACCCATAACAATAAGGTGCCAGTTAAGACTATAGGAGCTTTACTCCCCATCAGCCGTCAGTTCTTTGAGTATTGTGCCCTGCGCCTTAACAGTTAAGTCTAATATATCCTAGGGCTATGAAGTGACTTTGGTTCTGAGGATTTCCTAATTTCTGATACGATCGCACAAAGATGCTACGAGCATAAGCCACAATAAATAAATCCCTCAATATAGATAAATGCAAAGTATTTTGAACAGTTAAAAACTAATGAAAAGAACAACGTAACAGCTGTATTTTATGAAGCTTCCCTCTTTGCGCGTCCGCGTCAACCCTTTCGCGTTATTACGATTCTATTCAAATTCTATTACACGTTATTTCTATCGAAGTAGAACAAAGCGTCGCTTAAAAATTCAAAATCTCTTTTTAACTCCCTCTTCAGATTCCGGCGAGGCCTGCAGATGTCCCAGTTGGATTACGACGGCGACTTCGCTCACTTCATTCCTCGTTGACAATCCCTCGACGTGTTTTATGTCCTAATTTAAATTACTTTTATCTTGAACACGACATTTACGCGAATCCATAAAATGGCCTTACCCAACGCACAGTCTTCCTTTCTCAGAGATCTGAATTAATGCTCGCTTATTCCCCCAATTGCCTTAAGATTTAATACGGAAATCTGGACTTACTGACGTTTAGGATAACTATATCACCATATTCTGTATGTCCTGAGATTTTAACAATTTCAATATCTTGGGTATTTTGTTAAAAGGTATATGGAGTGGTTGAACACATTAGTTACCACATCCAACGTAGGGCATCTCGGATTGTCGACGATCCTGAACTTGCCGATCGGCTAGATCCTTTGGCACTGCGTAGGGATCTATCTTCCCTATGCATACTTTACAGAGTCTACAATGGGGAGTGTTCCGAGGAGTTGTTCAATTTAATAGAAGCCGCTGATTTTCGCAACCGACCGTCTCGCCGGCACTACCATCCGCACCATCTGGATGGTTGGCGGTCCACTACAATGCGTTTTAAAAACAGTTTTCTGCCACGCACAGTAAATATCTGGAAATCGTTGCCATCAGCGGTCTTCCCCAACAACTGCGACATTGGGTTATTCAAGAAAAGAGCATATTCTTACCTGAAGGGTAGGCAACGCACTGGCGTCGCTAGTGACGTGGGCGGCGGTGAATCACTTACCATCAGGTGACCCGTCTTGCTCGTTTGCCTAGTATCTTACATAAAAAAAAAAAAAGTTACAAAAGTATATAGGGCTTTTATGTAGGATTATACATAAAAATACCACACTTGTCTTTGTTCCATACTTGAGTTCATATTTGATGTAAATTATGAAAATATTAATTATTCAACTCAAAAAGGTAATCTTAATATTTTATTCTATTTATATAAAATTTCACAACAACAACAAGAACAATCCATAGATCACACTCTTCTATTATATATAAATATACAATCTCGGAGGGATGCTTGACCAAAAATTTTTTACTCTATTTAATTTTGATGTTTCCTCTTTATATATTTATTTCAACTCTTCTATCAATACAGCTGTTACCATCATCATAGCTTCTTTCAGTTGCGGATGGATCTGATATAATTTCAATAGAGTGGAGCGAATACGAATGGTTTATTTTCTAACTGCGAATATATCTGGATTTGAAACTGACGAGCTTTGCATGTAAGAAATACGGTACGAAAGGTTCTAAAGGAAACCGTCGAGCCGTAAATTTAGTAGTAGTATACCTACTTCATTAAAGGGTCCGCCGCCGCATGGGGTGTTTTTACCGGTTCCATTTATTTTTATATGTTTTTCATGTACCGCTTGTAGTGTTGCCCGTTAGGTTTAATGTATCGGAAACAGTTTAATGCCCATTATAATTTAATAACATTGCTAGTTAAGCTACACTGTAATCTGCAGTGTGCGATTTATCGGTTGAGATAGGCGCCGCTGGTACTGAACTGTGTAACAGTTACAAACGAATTCGAAAACATAGTGTATCATAGTTCTGTCTCATACTATTCAAATAGTATTAATCTTCAAAGTCTTTTAGGTAAAGTTTTTTTTATAACATTTCCATCTCTATTTGAATCACAATAAGTTTGCTCCAGATGTTATTGGAAAGGGAGCAAGGGTGTCCGTAAAAGGCAACAGAACTGTTCTTGTTTCGCACGCGGCATTCAAAGTGGTTGTAAAATTTTTAGGGCACTATCCCCCACTATCGCGATAGCTTTCGGTCTTCTTAAGTACTTTTCGGTTATAATAAACTGGTTTCCTTTATTCCAATGATACTTGTACAATTAATGAGATGTTTATATTTAGAAAACTTCCAATTGAAATGTAAGTATTCAATGTAAAATTTTTTTAGCTTAAAAAGTATAAGTACAAATCACGTCGATAAATCTTTCACACATACATCGCATGCTCTGTTTTGTTATCAAAATAGCTTACATATTTACATTATATTTGTAATTATCACTATCTTATATAACCTAAATAAAGGGCGATAGATCGATCGAGACGAATAGACGATACAAGAGGTCTGCAGATATTTTGGAGGTGTTCACAATTCTTTTTATCTTAAAATTATATTGGAGTTGATTGAGGTGCCAATGAGCAGGATAAATCGCTCGAAGGACTGACAGCCGACGGGGCACTAAGGTCTTCGAATAGCGACCGCGTCCCGGAAGACGTAGTGTTGGCAGGCCTTTCACCAGGTGGTCCCACGATCTGGTGTAGGTTGCGAGAAGCGCAAGATCGATCGATATGGAGATCTGTCGACTGATAATGATGATCATGAATTAAAATATAAAAAATGACAATAAAAAATACAAGAATCCCATTTAAAGCGTTTCCTAGTACGAATGCAGTAAAAGCACGCGGAATGTATATATTCAGAGGGAAAGCAAAAAATAAATGGGCAAAGTTTGTAAGTGACGACGATCTCCAAATCCCTCTCCGGCAGCGACATCTAGCGCGTCGTTTGTTTCGCTAAGTCAGTTTGGGCGAGCGCGCGTTGCGACGTAATCCCCGTGATTCCTCCGACTTTCCTTATTCTGCTACAAAGATGTCTTATACGAGATACACTTTACACAACTTGCGTTATATGTTGCAATAGGATTTTTTGTTGCAAATAATTTTTAATCAACAACTCGGCCAACTGACATACGGCACATCTGACAGCAAGCAGACTCTGCTTCTAGGGGAAGACAAAGTTACGTGGGATTTGTAAATGATACGCCCGCCTATAACAACGTGGTACTAGTTAGGATAATATACACTGCACTACATTGCGCTTGTCGTTTTGAGACTTAAGATGTGAGGTCTCGTTCCCCAGTAATTACACCACCTTCCAAACCGAAACACAGTAATGTTTTCACACTAAAGATTGGCGGTAGATATAGGCGCTGCGGTGGTACCACCTAACTAGACGGTCTCCGGCAACAGAGACACCTCTCTGTCTCCTTTTAAGACATATTGTATTTGTGTACTGACACTATAACCCAATCTCCCTCATCCATTGACGACTATGTTGTCACTTAACAAATTACATTTTTCATAACCTGATTTAAAGGTGTAAAACTTCACACGCCCTACGTGTGGAACTTAAAGCTAGCAACTCTGCGGCGTTTCGTTAAAAGTTGAGCTGTTAAGTACTACTTATTACTGACTAGCAGCTGTATTTTAGACTTGCTTGAAATTTAGTGGAAGAAGTCTTTACTCGAGCACGGAAAACTGCGCCGTTTGGTTTACTAAACGTCCCGGAAACTTCACGCAATTTATGTAATATGAAATCAACGTTGGTTATGATTTATACGACTCTTGCAATATTTTACGTCTATTTTTACTAATATATAATAACTTCGTGTATTCTTCCATAAATATAGAAAAATAGTTTTAAAAAGCATATCATGTATTGTTTTATATATATTATATTTATAAAGTTTTGTTATTTATTCAACGAAGCCAGGGGACAAGTGAGATATGCACTTGATGGATAAGCTCTCTCCGATAAAATCGTGGCGCTAGTAAAGATGACTTAAACAGCACCACATTATGCTTTTTTGTCAATTGGGAGGGATGCTTCACATCCCTCCCCGAGGCGGGCCCGTTCGATCCGGGCACCGAACGGGGGTTGCGGAAGAACTGTTTAAAGCGTTATCCCGCGACCCTCGCGCGGTCCTTGCGGATGTGATGGAATACCGTGTGAAGCTTTTTAGTCGGTTGGAGTCCGACACTACCCCACTACCGGCCCAGTATTGGTACGGGGTGTGCAATCCGTTAGCATTTTGTTACACACGTTAATAAAAAAAAAATAAAAGAAAAACCACATTATGCTTGTCGCGCTAAGATATAACATGTTTGGTCTTACCCCAGTAAATTCACTAGCTACAATGACCTTCAAACCGGAACACAGTACGAACACATGTTTACAAATTGCTGTTTGGTGGCAGAAATAGGAACTGCGGTGATATTTACCCAGACGGTTTCTGGTAACAAAATTCTGCCATTAGTAAATAGGATTTGTGGCTTTATCTATATTGTACCTGCAGGCGTTACCTATTCTTTAAAAATACGAGACATAAGAGAAAATTTGTTATTTCCAATTTAAACCGGCTGGTGAGAAGATTTTCGAATTTTATATTGATTACATGTTTATTCATGTTATTAAAAGATTTTTCGGATTCGTTAAAACTTTTACATTTATGTTGTATGTTTCACTCATGTTACACCTGCTATGATTTATTACAAAAGATATTTACTTATTGCACATAGTGTGCAGCAGAACACATTGGAAGGATAAGCGACAGTAGACTTGACTAAACTCGACTAACAGCAGAGACAATTACTTATTATATGAACTCGTTGAAAGTCGAAGTGCGATGGTCGCCGTTATGAAGAAGGGGATACGTTAAGAATTAATCTGAAGATAATTTTGTCCAGAATAAAGTAATTTTTGGGAATAAGCGACCGGTTTAATATCCAGTACAGCTCCGGCTCTGACAAACGGGTGCTCTCGGCTCGGGTCGCAGCCGAATTAAAACCCTAAGATAATTTACTTGCCTAATTTATTCAGCAGGTTATTGCGTGTCAGATCCGGCTATATTTTGCTCTGATTGCGCATGATATTGTTTCATTACGCTCACCCGGGCCCCTTCCGGCTTACGGGGCGATGTTTATTTCATTTGGACTGGCTCTTTGTTAAATTTAATTGGGCTACTTTCATTTATCGTTTGTTTCAGTGGCCTGTTTCAGGCTTTTAATGTTATCCTCTACTATTCTCCTGTAACTTAGCATTCAAAATATCCTTTCGTTTTTATTGTCACCTTTTGTTGTAGCTGTACATTACAGTTATTGTTTATTTTACTTTCCTATCATGAATATTTGTCAACGGGTTATTTTATACATTTTTCATTCTAGCTATTTAGTTTATGTACATTTTTTTTAAGATATTGAAACGTTTTAATTTATTTATGTCAGGCATCGTATTATTTTGAGAAAAAGAGTTTATGTCCGTAATTCGAAGATAAACTTAGAATCTTTCGACATGTTTATAAGATATCTAAAACATTGTTGGTAGGTCTCTCTTGCCAGACATCGTCTATGTACTACCGCTGCTCCTATTTTTGTCGCTTAAAAGAAATGTGCAAACATTACTGTATTATGGTATGAATGGCGCTATAGCTAGTGAAATTAATGTGGTTACAGATATAAAATTTTAAGTTTTAAGGCGAAGAGCACAATTATCATTAGTCGATAGACGTCCACTCCTGGACATATACCTCCCCCAAAGATCTCCACGTCGATCGGTCCCGCGTTGCCTGCATCCACAATATAATATAAGAGCACTATATACTTCTCTACATATTATCCTAAAAATGCTCGACGTTATGAGCAAGCGTATCACTTTTCATCAGATGAAAGTCTTGTTGGTCTCGTTGCTTCGTAGAATAAATAAAGTAGTAAAATACAAACGTCGACATATATTTGTATTTAGCTTAGCTAAGTATTGAACGTCGGTCTCTGTGGCGATAACCAACCGCTAAAACTATAATTTTATTCGTGGACACGCTTATTAGGCGCCGTTAAGTTATTTACTTTGGAAGTCCAGTGTTAATTATTTTTAGCGTCTGCTATCGGTTCTCGATTAAATAAACTTAAAATAACATGTTTGTGGGGGATAAATAGTTTGTTTCCATGTACACGGTGTTTGATTAATAGAGAAGGTAAATTCGAATAATACTGCTTATTTATTATGCTTTAAATATTATTTATTTGCAGTGTATGATAACTGGTTCAACGTTAGGTCTGGATCTTAATAACGTCCATGATTATTATTGCAGCAAACTTAAATTCAGATTTGAATTCAGGCGCGACCGATTGATGCTACTTGTATTCAATTACATCCACAGAACATTGGTTTGAATTTATTCTTTTAATACCCTGCAGGCAGAGATGTGTGCTCCATACAAGCAAATCAGCACTGCGTACCCCAGCTCCCTAAACCTATCTAAATAATAATCTCTCAAGTTACTCAAAAATTGGTAAATTTATTTTTAAGTATAGATATATGTATGTATATATGATAATTTAAGTATAGATAAGCACAGAGATTTCTGATGTGAATTACATATCCTACCCGATATCTCTGTGCACGTCCTGGATCTACATACAATTGTGCCTTTTTTTATCGCGTAAGAAATCTTAAAAGATATCTTGCTTCTGGGAGGAAGACAAGGTTATGTGGTCCTTCACTCACTAAAACTCCATCGGTAATCTCCACTCAGTGCATTAGGAGGGGCTCCAGGATCTCCTACAGAACGCACCGGTGCCAACCTGCACTCTGGCTAAAACATCCCACGGAAGGGCAAAGCCCTCCCTAACATCCAAGCTGTGCTACAACAAATACAAGACCACCATGCATTTGCCGTCCTCCTAACGTTCGCTTATTGAGCTCAAAGGGTCCCCACCCTCAAAGCCCACGAACCCAAGGACCCTTTTAGTCGCCTTATACGATAGGCAGGGAATACCTTAGTCCTACTCTTAATAGCCCGAGGCTACAGGGCTGACATACAATTATGCCTATAGGACACATTAGGCTAATTCTGTCTTCTAGAACATATCATAAGACGCTCGCCGGTATTCTCATTGTTAACATAAGTTCTACAGATCACATTGTTTTTTTTATTTTTTTGGAGAAGTCTAGAAATACAAAACATTAGTCTCATAATAATTTAAAATATAGCCTTAATACAGATTCAACTTTATCAAAACGAAAACAGTAAAATCGACTTTACACGAAGCGATTTGCTACTGTCTATATGACTTGTAGTGTTTATTTATCACCAATTCAGATTTATAAACAAAACTTACACACTATATTAATTTTTTATTAAAGCAGTTCCAAAGGAAATGTGGTGGTGTTTTTAACATAAATAATTTTTGTTTTAAGAAATCGTACATTAATTATTTCTTAATGAAGAAAATGTTTGCTTTAAAATGAAGTGTACGCTCAAATTGTATTACTACCTCTAAATGAGAATAAACTGATCGGAAACAACACCCTTTCGCATCGATAAATAAAAACGAAGAACCGGTAAATAACTCCGGAGGGCTACCCGGCTGCTCTAATGAGACGGAGAGGCGTCCCGGATCGAAATTGAAAATGGTCCGGGGCCCCAATAAACCATTTGTATTCAAACGGGCCCCGCCGACAGGCCGCATTTTAATTTACTTACTCGAATTAAAACTGTGCGTGAATCGAATACGATTGATTTCTTCTCCACTTTTTTCTCGTTGATTCAAGACACGTTATTATTGCCGACCATCACCACCGCTCGGGATTCGAGTCAGCCCCTTCCGGTGTACATTGCGAGTACAAGGAATATCTCGAAAATTGAGTGAACGCTCCGTAATAAACTCCGTTGTCTTTTCATCGTTTGCTTTTTCAATTTCGCCTTTGGGGCGGTTGTAATCGGATACATTTTCCTCTTCATTTTTCCGTTTTTTTGTTTATATTAATTGAAGAGTAAAAAGTAATTCCGTGCGTATATAGCTCAGGAAAATCATTACAACATTAGTTATTGTATTTTACATATCCTATCTTGGTTTGTACCCATGCAAAGCAATGCTCACAATTCTTTCTGAAACAGAAAATCTAATTTGTAGAGCAATGTAAACAAATTGAACTACTTTTTTTTAATCGTTTCCGCTATAAATAATGTCTAGGCACCATTGAGAGCAAAAGTGCGCGAAGCAAAGTCGGTGCCAATTAATATTCAGCAGTTGGCGGCCGCGTCTAATGAAATTACCACAACAAAGAGCCGGTGGCACGGCGCGGGATTGTTGCGCTAATATAAACATCGAATCCACCGATAAAAGCGAAGCGAAGAATTAAAAAAAAAAACCGGCACTTCCGTATAGTGGACCATACAGTGGAGTATCTCGGATAGTTTTACAATTATTTATGACGGTCAGAGTTTGCAATTTATTATCGTTTCAGTTTATTCTCGTCCATTGTTTAACATCGGTCTCTCCAGTCGTCTCTTATTAAATCATTCATAATTCAAAACGTCAATTTCATTTTAAAACAGTATCGATTGAAATATTAATAAGTTCATGATTTATACGCGAGATCTATAGTGTCAAATAAGTCACTGTTTTATCGTGTGTTATACACTTTAAAAAAATCCTTAAACCATTATTTATATATTATACTAGTAAGTCTCGTAGCCGGAGATCGTCTAAGTAGGTACCACCGCAGGTACTATTTCTGCCACCAAACAGTAATGTCTATGTCTTAAAGCGAAGATTACAATTTGATGTAGTCTATATAATCTTAACCAGCACTTCATCGTTACGGGCAGGCGTATCACTTACCATCAGGGTAACGTCTGACTGCTTTTCGTCGCTTTGGAGAGTAAAAAATGTATGAAGCATATTTTCTATATAACATTGTTTAATTATTTTCAAAACACGAATTTCAATTGTTTAGAAAATAAAAAAAAAACTCAAATTATACAATAGTAGTAATCTACGAGCTGTTAAAATCTAGTTTGTCTATCTACTGAATTACTGTGATTTCTGAGCAATAACTCTTCACCGTTTTTGACCTTATTGTCATTTAGTATCATGTTTAATTTACATTGAAATCAAATTCTTTTTTAACAATTACTAAATTATTGATTTCTTTAGTTAATACTAGTATACTGACACTAATATATGAGATAAATAGCATTTTTGTCCTAAAGATTAAATTTTCCAAATCCCGTGGGAACGAAGCCGCGGTCGCAGCTAGTTGCGTAAGGCAACATCAGGCGATATTAAAAAAGTCAAACCTTTAATTTAGATAGAAGTGAGATGATGAAGGATGATTTATTGTCCCGGCTTCTTGCACCGTTCCCGGGGGCGGTGTGTAATTACATTACCCCGTCGTCGTGCCGAAGTGTAAACACCTTTAAGGCATCAGGTGGTGCGGCGACCCCTTAATGTACTCATCGAGTAAGTATATCCATACTAATATAAATACGAAAACGTGTATTTTTGTTTCGTCACTACATCTTAACCTTTGAACAATTTTTTACCACTTTTAGTTTAGACTTTGATTGCTTTTGAGTTAAAGATTAAATCATATAAAATCATCAGACGATAGATGTTGGTGGTATGTCTTTGTTGGCCAAGATCATTTAGTTATCACCGCAACACCTATTCCCGCCGCCAAACTGTAGTTTGCAAAAATTACTGTGTTCCTGTTTAACGGACGTCATAGCTAGGAAAATTACTGGGGTAATGAGACTTAATATATTATAGCTTAAAGCAATAACCATAATGCTACGTAATTATGAGCACTGCATCATTCACCATCAGATGAATATCTTGCTGGTGTCGCTCCCCGTCGAACAACAAAAAGACGTCAACTGTTGAACATAGGTTGCATATTATTCTATTATCTTAATGTTCAAACTCGCCAGCAGAGCTGGCAACACCAATAAAACGTTGAAGAGGCTATTGCCGTACATCGCGCGTTATAGAGGAAGTTACCCTAACAGAGGCAGCTAGTTAAAGTAAACTTGCCTCATTGTTACTTGATGGAGTTTTGTAAAGTCAATCGGGTATCGGCGCTATCTTTAATTTAATTAAGATGGGGGTAACTATCAAGCGGGAGTAGCTAACAATCTTTCTTTGTTTTTTTTTTTGCAATCTTTAAACAATTCCTACTTTGTAAATTTGAGGACTAATATTATTTGATCTATTTTTCCTTAATAGTGGTACTTTAAGAGTTAATCTTACCAAGTTAATATATTAATGATACGTCTGTTATTAAGAGATCTTGCAGGACTTACTAATATACTGGTGGTATGTCGTTATTGCCGGAAACTGTCTAGGTTGTAGCCAACAAACAGTACCGTGCAAACGTTGCTATTCCGGTTTAAAGAGCTTACCGGCTAATAAAATTACAGTGGTAACGAGATTTAACGTCGCAAGGTGAGCAAGCGCAATATGATGCAATGTATATTAAGCAAACTTACGCCACATTGTTATGGTGATGTGGTCCATCGATTGAGATGACGATGACCACGTATTTTATTTATTTGAAAATTGGTGATATAACTGTCATAATAATAATGATATTCGTCACCAACAATACGGTTTTAAATATCTTACAAAAGTATGAGCGATATTGTTTTTATAATATTTTTATGCAGATGTATTACCGAAACACAACCTATTTTTCCACAGCCGGCTTCACTTTGACACCTTATTGTCTCATGCAATATGCATGATAATATCCCCATCGCTTCCAGAAATTCTAAGGGGAGCAGGCTCCGGTAATTGGTGAAAATCAACCCGCATTCCCTCATCCCTATCGGTCGGATCTATCGAAAAATATACATCGGCCAAAATAATAACTTTCTGCGGTATACAGCAAAAGTTGACTTATTGCTTTATACGTTAAGGTTTATTTTCAACCGTGTATTTCTACGTCCGGTCGGATTACGAGTCTCTTTACTCGTTATTTAACGCCATCGTTACCCCAAGTCAAAATGTTAAACTTTGAGCTCAATGATTAAAAATTTTTGTTAAGAAAGTATAAAATTCAATATTGAAAAAAGTTTTTGGTACGGTAAATAGAGGTATTAGTTTACCAGTCTAGATGCAAGTTAGATTTCAAACATGCCTTCAGCGATTCTTTTTTCTGTCTATCTAGTGGGGGGTTTTGCCAACGCTGCGCTTTCCAATATGGGGTATTTTATTCGAGGAATTTTAAACCGTTATTGCTAATAAGAAATTGAAATTGATAGTAGGTCTTTGTTGGCGGGTGGTAGGCCTCTATTGCTGGAGACCGCCTAGGTAGGTATCTATGTATTCTACCGCCAAACATTACTGGTCCAGTTTAAAGTGCATTACAGCTAGTCAAATTACTAAGGTAACGAGACTTCTGACAATCTTATGTCTCAATGTGACAAACATAATGTGGTGCAGTGTAACTAGCGCCACGTTGTTAAGGGCAGGCATATCACTTACCATCAGTAGCGTTCGTCTCATAGCTCCGTAGGATAGAAAAGGATAAATGATAATAAATGCATTACCAATACAAAAACATAGTATTGCAATACTATTTTAAGTAACAATACATTTCTTGATTTATAAAATAAATACAAAGTTTTTAGAATAACTTTACGTAGAGTACGTAGGGAATATAAAACTTGGAAGTAATATTGTTTATGATAAGCAGAAAATCTTGTCACGGGGGCACTCAATCCTCATATACTCCTCATAGGTTACATACAGGGAGCTTGTAAACGCGTGACTCACGCACGAAACGTACGCAATACTTTTTGTATTTGCATCGGTCTGAAAATATTATTACTGAGGAATTATTTGCCTTTCTACAGGACGAGGAGAACATCAATCTAATGTTAAAGCTGATGCAATGAAACTGAACATTTTATCACATACGTATTACAGGTGCTAGGCCTCGGTTCCCGGAGACTATTTAGTTAGACGCGCACGCAGTTCGCGTTATATATTATGTCTCAAAGGCGATGAGCGCAATGTGGTGCTGAGCATATATCATCCTAACTAGTTCCATGCTGTTATTTGCAAGCGTGTCACTTATCATCAGGTAAACGTTTTGCCAGTCTCGTTTAAAATAATAATAAAAACGCTGATGATAGTTTCATCCATACTTACGTGTTAAGAATCGTTTCCCAAACAATTTAACATAGTGCAGAGAGCGTAATGCCAAAACAAACTAATATTTTTGCTAAGTATTTTTAATAAGTATTTCTGTATTATCTTTACGAATTCTCTACTTCAATAGATGCAATATTGTGTGAACTTTATTGTATAAATTATTTATAATGTTCGTATTTTGAGACAAAAGACCGAAGAAAGTGTAGATGGATTGTGTAAAAGACGACATGTGTAAGAAGAGTGTGAATCCGGATATTACGGCTAATAGAGAGATATGAAAGAGAAGTACATACTGTGCCGACTCCGCATCCGCAGGTGGTAAAAGGCCAGGTGGAAGAAGAACTATTTCGAGACAACAATCATTTAACTCCGGCACAGCGATCTAAAGTGAGCCTCAGTAGAGCGGCAGCGTTTTCTTTTTATCAATTATATATCCTTTATATTAAATAATACATGATCATCATGAACAGCCGACAGACAACGCTGGACATAGGCCTCTTCCAATAATCTTTACGTCGATCGGTCCACAGTCAGCATGACCTCCGGTACCAACGTGCACTAGAGGCCATCATTTATAGAGGTTCATATGGGAAGATTTAAGCCATTTCCCACCACACTGGCTTATTGCTGGTAGGAGGGAGTCAGAACCTCGTTTATTGATTAGCAGGGTGTACCACGAGCAGATGAGATTGCCCTAAGTCTCGTGAGTTGTTGTGTGGAAGCCCTTACACCTTAAATAGTCCAAAACGCACGCAAAAATGAATGGTACTTTTGAAAAATACTAGTTTTCGTGTTGACCGTGTGTCTCAAGGAGACATTGACTCACCAGCGCGAGCATTCGTAACTTTGTCTTTATTCCTTCTGTATGTATTCGTATGTCTAGTCATTTTTCCGCCATTCTGAAGTAAACTTGCTTATATTATGACAACTTATTCTCTTCGGATCACCGCAACGTAGTTGACATTTTACCCTAACAACATTTTTATGATATAAATATATACATATATGTATATATATATGTGCATTTATCTTTTGTAAAAATGTATTAAACTACTGCCGTATTTGATGCTGTGTATCTTGAACTTACAAGTTATGTTATATGTATGTCGGTAAAAAAGTTCCGTAAATATGTCATTGATTCGCTTATGTAGTACACTGTATTAGATTTATGTATAATATGATTTATGTTTATATAGTTTGTAATAGTATATTTAAAGGTACAAAGATGTTTTACTTCGTATTCGTGGTTAAATAAAACTGGAAAATATATCGTTTACAGCTGTAATATTCTTCAAATGAAACCCAGTGAAATGACATAGTGTATTGATAATTTTAAAATAATGTTTAAAACATATCAATGTTTTCTTATTCTATGAAGAGTGAATATGTATGTTTATTTGATAAGGGACATATAAACAGCGAAATGTTTTTTTCTCTGCTTTTCCTGATCGCAGAAAGCGACAACACTTATGAATAAGTGTTTGTTTTAATTGTAACTGATTACACGTATACAACTATTTTTAAGTACCTGTAAGCTCTCATCTTCTAGCTCCTATATAATAGTTTTTCGTGAGGGAAATTCTTTCAAGTATATATCCTTCCGGGGGCAAAAGCAGGTGGGTAGCTATGTCCTCTCCTTGTAAATCCACAGCTCAATATATAAAAAAGATTTAGTACTTTCAACTAGAGTGCGCAATCGTGCACCACAGAACAACTGAATAGGTTTCACCTTGATCGTAATCAGCCAATATCTTGCAAGTCCTGGGTAAGACGGGAACCTGCTCAGGAGGATTTCTTATATAATGTAAACGAGATTCCATAGGTCTCCATGGTAACCATAATCCTGTGCAGCTTAAGGTACGTCAAAGTAAGTGCCTTCGTGAAGAAAGCATCTCATCATTATTTCGTTTATGTGGTATCATACATTGTGGTTCGAGGTCGGAGTTTATGTTTCGCTATAAAATATTTTAATACTTTTCCTCTCAGAGTGCACTCAATTTTATTAAAAACCGTAGTAACTACGGTAATAATTATAACTAAAAGAAATAGTACTTTTTTAATTACTTCCAGAAGATAAAGGAAAAGGGTTAAGATGTGCAGTACAAGAAAATTACTAGCTTTCCATGCATCTGGATTTAATACCACTTTGAAGAAGGCATCTGATGATGATGATCATGATAGTTATATATATTAACTAGTAACCATATTTGTTTTAGTATTTACAATTTTTTTTGTCAATCGTTGAATGTACTCGTATAACTAGGAAGAATTGCAAAAGGGTATTTAAAGAAGCGGTTATACTTATGTACAAAATATTTTTAGACACTTTAAAAAGAAACTTAAATATACTAAATATTAATATTTAAACTCTGTTAGAAATTAATTGAATGATGAATAATTTACCAACCCTCAGTTATCTTATGATAAAATCTCTCTGTATTACTTGTGCTGAACAAAATCCGCAATTCTCTCTTTTTATGTTTCACTTGCAATGAGATTTTTTCTTTATAAACTCACTTCTTATTAGAATAGATAATACCTTTGCTCTATTTCTAAAATTTTGTTTTAACTATATAACTAAAAAAAACCTAATTTACATTAAGAAATTTTGCCTATACGAGTTACATCACTCCGGCCGCTTCTCTACTCTCGAGATGTCGTGAAATGAGAGAAAGATGTAACTCTTTCGGGAAATGATTACCAAGGTTTCTTGTGAGGATCACCGACGTACTGCACTGCCAATCTGCATACCAAACCTTATATGTATGGCAGTTACACAAATATAAATAGATATAGCTGTCCAGCAGTGAACGTCTGTCTATCGGCCGATGAAGATGATGATGAAATAAATTAGAGTTATAATAAAAATTCAAACTATTTACCTTTTATATTAAATGTTTATGTCAACGTGTCGATTATCATAGAAAATTGACTCGAACGAAGACCCATAGCTCGTGTTTAATGGTCTCCGAGGAAGGCTCTATTAGTTTCATACGTCGCTTCAGAATTATGACCCAATTGCGATGTGCGAAAAATGTATACACAGTACACACGACTTGTTTGTTTTTATGATGTTCGATATTTAAGAGTAAATAAATATTATCTTAGTCATCATCGTTGTCGTCATCAACCGATAGACGTCCATTGCTAGACAGACCTACCCCAAAGATCCCGCAATCGATCGGTCCTGCACTGCTCGCATCGCCTGGCAACAGGAACCCTCGTTTGTAGGGGTCATCACTTGAACCTTTTCCCATCACGTTGACCCAATGCGGGTTGGTGGGAGCCAGAGTGATTCACTGAATGCATTATGAGCAAATGAAGTTGCCCAGGGTCCCATTAGTTGTTGTGTTACATACTACTCAAGTTAAAATTTGCTAAAATGTATTAAAATAGGTTCCGGCACAACTCACGGGAATCGAGCCAATATCGCCTGATCGTATTGCACTCTACTAATCAACAAACGAGGCTCTGGTTCCCACCAACCCGCATTCGGCCAGCGTGGTGGGCAATGACCCAAATCCCCCACATGAATCCCTACCTGATCCATGTGGCAATCAATGTGGACATCTATTGACTGATGATGATGATATACTAAAATCTTAGTTTTCGTTTCCAACAACCTCTCTTCCTTGCCACTATCCCAAATGGTTGTGGAGTCAGCTCTCTTTATTTTTATTCTCCACTTCGCACTCTCCTCGACATCATCGTCAGCCTCTTGAGCCCTCACACGTGTCTCTTGACATTAGATTATTCAACTTTGTTATGTTTCTAACAATGCTGAACGAAAAAGGACTTGAATTTACTTTGGAGATTAAAATATAATTTCGTATACACGTTTCTTGAATAAATTGTAAAGTGATAAAGCCTCGTGCCTTTGAAATGGCCGTACAGTGCCAATAAAGGCTATAATTATTTTTATTTCCCTTAAAAAAAGGAGAGAGTGAGCACACATTACAGTGCAGAGAGCGTACGCGATTCATATTAATGCGGGCTATTAACCACGGAACGCTCGATAAATTCCCAAGGGCGATAGAATAGCGATTTATTTACGTATGGAACGGTGTTCTGACGTAAAATATCGCCGACGCCTACAGTTCCGCGTATCTAGACTTTGTGAAATTGCCGCCTTATCGTGTGATGATATACTGATGCCTGAATAAAGCGCTGAGGCATCGCACCGCGCGCGGGAACTAATACGGATTTCTTCGTAATTTTTTTTATGCTCCGACTAGATAGGAAACGTGACAGGATTTCCGCGGAGAGAAACGTAGGTAATCATTTTGTTTTTCTATGAAGGAAAAAATTATTATATTGGTAATGAACACTTTAAAATATACCTTCACATTCCTGCCTTAGGATACTTTGTTATCATTCCACATTTATGTAGTACATTTATTTACAAAATCTGTACACAATACATAAACACACCAGTAAATTGTACTCGTCGCCTTGAGACATAAGATGCTGTCTCGTTATCTCAGTATTTTCATTAGCTATAACACCCTTCAAACTGGAACACATGAATACCTGGACACTCCTGTTCAGCGGCCCATATAAGAACTGCAATGGTACCTACCTAGACTTTCTCCGGCAACAGAGATCTACCAGCGGTAACTTATGTCGTCGTCGCTTTGACGACTATAAAAAAAATACAGAACAATAAATTATATATATATTCTGCATTGTACGTAGCCTTTCTTCGCACTGGATTTATATATCTTTGATATATTCTTATGCCATACTTTTCATACCGGAAGACGTAATCTGCGTCAGAAAGTTGCGGAAAGCAGTTGGATGCAGGCAACGCAGGATCGATCGATGTGGAGATCTTTGGAGTAAGCCTATGTCCAGCAGTGGACGTCTGTCAGGTGATAATGGTAATTCTGCGGTCATCTTTGCCCGGGCCGCGATGTAATTAACGATCGCGCCCGGCGACCGGTCTTCACGTGCAACGAGAGTACTCGATCTCTACAAACGCAATTTTATTGTGTCTTCCGTTTCGCCATTTTCACGCATTTTGCCATTTTTTATTCCGCATCAAACCTCCTTTGAGGTGATCCAGCATTGTTTGTTGGCTATTGTGGCGCCGTTGTTTATTTTCCACCTTTTTGTCTTCACTTCCATTCATTAGCGGCCTTTATGGAAGTGTTGGAAGTGAACATTGTGAGCGGCTCGGGGACCAGCGGCTCGTTTTTTAATACCCGGTCGTTTATTAGCTTCATTACAGAGCGTCTCCTTTGTACTAGATACAGCATTTCACAAATGACATAGATTTTATTCGTATATCTCAATAAGTCCTTATATGTATTAAACTAGTTATTATGAGTACTTAGGTTTATGACAATAAATGAATAGTGAATGAATGGTGCAAGGAAAAATTTAGATTCATTGTCGTCATTATCAGCCGATAGGAAATTCAATGTTGTATATAGACCTCTCTCAAATTTTAGGTTACTAAGCTATTATCAGAAACTCACCGGTCCTCTAAACCTTGCATCTCACATTTCATTTACTCAAATCTCACATTACATTTCATTTATGTAAGAAGTCAGCTGCTTCATTATCAACTCCGTATAACTTGAATTTACTCATCCATATTCCCATTATCCATTTTTATCGCGTCTTCGCACAATGGAACCGCTCTTCACGTGAATAATGGTATAAGTGTATACGCTTGACAGAAGCGTGATATAAATCTTTCAATAATCGATGTTGGCCCGATGTTTATTTATTGCATCGATACCGTGAGCATATCGACATTTTTTCCAGGATATTAACAATGGAGATGATTTATAACACCTTATTCTCCGTGCTTGTGCTATTGTCGCAGACACACGGTACGCGACACCGTACGATTTACTAAGCGACGGGGATAACTTCTCTCATATGGCTTATTATTTTGTATCTTTTATTAACCAAATAAGTTATTGCTTGATCCAACCTGGCGTTAAGTGTTGATGAGGTCTTTTCATTCTTTTCTTATATACGCTAATAACTGTAAGCACGAATGTACCTTTCAATGTATTGAACGTAATTTTTGCTTTAAAATAATAAAGGCTATTAACAAAAAGCCAGTTTGAAATGATGCTTTACAATTTGTTTAAATTTCATATTACTTTCAATGATCTTGCTGATATTTCCTTTAATTTTGCCATTAATTACTTAAACTGTACTTCTTTATAGTGTAGTTTAAATATTTGTATTCATCACTTCAAACTTTTGGCTCCTTTTTGAGAAACATAATAATGTTAATATTTTTCATTGTATAACTGTATCAGTAGAAATTAAGTTTTATATTGTTATACATATATGTTAAAGTTATTATTATGACAAAATGTACGTTTAAATTAATTATTCCTAGTTGTAAGAGTTTTGTTCACAATTCTATTCACAAAAAATACGACAACCGTTCGCAAACTCTAAAGTGATTCTTCCCGGGCAGACGAAATAGAAATCGAAACAGAAGAAACCGAGCCGCCTCCAGATATTCTACTACCGGAAGTACTAGAAATCCCAGAAGTTTTAGAAGTTCCTGAAAACGCAGAAGGTCCAGAGATTTTAGAAGTTCCTGACGTACCAGATATTTCAGAAGTTCCGGATATTGTACAAATTCCTGATTTACGAAAAACTCCAGACATTCATATAGTTCCAGTAATTCCCGAGATAACAGAAGTAATTACAGAAGAATATGTTTCTGGCATACCCGCTGTGAACGCCACATCACTGTTATTTATACGTTACCTCACACGTAAGTTTTATATCAGTCATCAGAGAGTTTTTCTGTTTCAGGTCTGATATGATTACATCCGGTTTTCTTCCTGCGAGTGTTTATATTTTCACGTCGATTATCAGCTTTGTATATACATTTAAAATATGTTTTTGAATTATACAGGTCACCTTTATGAAGTGGTAATGTTCTTGTTATTTTAAGTTATTAACAATTATATCATCTATTAAATCTGTAACTGTTTTATACTTGATACAAATTCCATCTGAAGTTATATATAAATTGTGACATTTGATAGCTGTTGCCAAGAAATCTATTTGCATTGATTTATTATCTAGAATCTGATGACGTTATCTTTTTGCAGAAACATTATAAGAGCATATTGTATGAAGCACCCATACACTTGGTTGCAGATATTCTTATTCTCCTTATTCTTACTTATTTTATTCGACAAAGTTGTGACATGAGCAGGACTTTCACCTAATGGTAGATAATGCGACAAAATAAGTTAAATCTTGTTGCCTTACTAATTATACTAGCAACGACGCCCTTTACACCAAAGTGCAGCAATGTTTGCACATTACTATTTGGCGGTATAAATAGACATGAAATGATTCTATCTAGATAATTTACAGCTGCAGAGACCTGTCGACAGACCACATTGATATGGCAGTCAATATCTAGTTATAATTGTTTGTCCTTTTACTGTTACATTTCTTATGAGTTCTATTTTTGATACGTGAAAGATTGTCAAATGACACCGCTATTGGAAGAAACACAAATAATAAGATAAAGATGGGAAATATGTTGCAGAGTTATTTTCGTGTAGTATGTGCACTGCGATGGTACTAACGGTTAGCTCATCGTATTTTTTCGCTACCGCCGCTGTATAAAATACATATATAATAGCAATTCTCCGCAAGCTTTGCTGGCTGTAATACCCTCGCAAGTCGCTTTAAGGAAAGATTTTTTTAAAATCCATCTTTAGCGGATCTCTAAATGGCAAAAGCAATATCTTTACCAAATTTTGAGTCTTTACGTCTGATAGTTTTAGAGAGATGAGTCAATGAATCTTTGGATATCTCTATATATATATATATAGATAATATCTGCCCGGATCCGCAACACACGATTTTGACCTATGTACGATGATCTTCGAGGATATAACCTAAGATAGGACCAGACGGCTCAACATCATATAAACAAAAGTGCTTGTTGAAGATGATAATGATCGTCAGACATGAAGAATACGATTTGAGAAAGATTATATATTAATATATATTATATGTTAGGTATTAAATGTATCGTGTAAAACTTTAACATAATCATACCGCAAGCGGTACGTTCAATTGGACCCCATTCAAATTTGTAATATAAATTGCATCGCTGCAAATTCGCCGTACTGAAGCATCTGTAGTACCGTGCGCGATTCAATTAAATCTATTGGACAGTGTAATGAAATGTCCGTTATTGAAATCTGGCGATCGAATGAAATACTGTAACACGAACATTATACTCAATATCCTTGAAATAGTATCACATTGGTTAAACAACTTCCACTGTACGTTTACACTAACACAAACGTAACTCATGTCAATAACAGTATTAAATTTATATTAATTATACCTACATAAACGGTCTCCGGTAACAGTGGTCTACCACCAGTTAAGAGTAGGTTCCCAAAATAATTTAAACTAAAAAAAATATTATTGGGAGCTGTACTTAAGTATTGTTGTTTATTAAAACGTTTACAAAACATTGTGTAAAGTTACAATTAAAAACCTTACCTATTGCTAGCAAAGGATAATTTCTCCAATCGCTTGTTGTGTTCAAAAAAGATGTTTTATTATTTTCTACCTTTAGTGTAAACTCAAAACTGTTCCATAACAAGCGTTCCACTTATCCTGTTCTCGTTTCGTCTATTCTCTAACTATATTATTTAATAACTGTGACATTGCGACGGTGTACGTTTTAGTAAAGTGGGGATAAGTGGAGATTTAGCAATTTCAAGCTTTGGAATAACAAACACCCGCCAATAATTGATAGCAATATTTCCCATTGTTGCGCAGTGATTTCGTCGGGTAGACAGTTTTATTGGACGTCGATTCAACCATAAAACACCACCGACAATTTTTTAGTCCGGCCATTACGTCGGCGAGCGGACCGATCGCTCTGTGGATTTAGTTCTGTTACAGTATTAAAATTGTCCGACCGGTTAATTTAGCGAATTGAATTGTTGCCGCAGTGTTTGTTGTCCCTTCTGTTATGGTCGTTCGGAACTAATGTGAAATAGTTTTTTTATTACGACTACAAAATATTTCATTTAAGTAGATATATAAATCTCTCAAATAAAGAGTAGAACTATGTGTATTTCTTATTCTATGCGCGTCATACGTATATCTAATGACTATGTTATAACGAGTAAAAGTTTACAAATGTATCTCCTCTGTCCCGAATGTGGAAAGCGACAAAATTTCTTGATAAATCTTTCCACACATTCAAATGACGAGTGAGCGCTAAATCGCTTCAACGGAAGCAATTTAATTTTCGTACACGGCGGCGTCTAGCCCGCGCGTAATTTAATCCAGCTTAGTTGGCGTGAACGGCGTAAAAAAAGGCTTTTTTATTTGTATGCGTCCCCGCGCCCGTTTCAATCCCGCTCACATATAAATCGTGACCATTCACATCCAAGTCCGCCGAGAAATAAACATAATCCGTCAAGTTATATATATATATATTTTTACTTCCGCTTTCTCACCCCCGTCCCCGAAAAAATTATATTTCAAAATAAAGGTTTGAATGTCGGCCAGTTGTGATAAGGTAGCCATCGATGTCTGATGCGCAATTATAAATCCAATGCACAGTCATTAAGTTGTCGTATGCGAAGAGATTACTTTTATTTATGTCCCGGGTTCCACGGGATAATTTGTACGGTCCCACGTGTGACGTCCCGCTCGATATGAATTGTTTTACGCTTCCCAGCTTATACCGCGGTCAAAGCGGATTCCACCTTTTTTTTGGTATATCTCTAATCCGAGCTCCGACCTCCGCGGTGTCCGCCCTATGAATATTTTAATTCCTATGTGACAATCTCCGAAAATACGTTACTCGCGTTCGTTTATTAATGTCATATCGATCGTCGGATCCTCTGCCCTGGGGAGAGACGCGGGTACGTACAGTGAAGTAAATGGGATTTCATTTTCTAGTTCAGAAATCAAACGCTCCCGGCGGCCCGAGTCCAATGTTCTGCCGGCTCTCTCCGGAGACATTTTTGTTCTAGACCGTTTGTTAGCAAAATTCGGAGTATTTAAGCGGGAAATACACGTGTGACTTAATGCGAATGTTTTTATCATATTCGTAGTATCGATCGTTTAAATTACATTTTAGGTTCACAAGATGTATATAAAAACCACAGCCTAAACATTTGCTGTGTTATTTTGTAAATCTATGGCAACAGAGTACTTACAATGATAGTTTAAAAGTTCGACATTTTAATGAAAATAATAATGTCACAATCAGCGCTTTTGCAATTTAATAGTTATAGAATAGATTACGGAAATACTAAAAGTGCTGGGTAATCGATCCCTAAAGTGCAATAAGTAATGTCCAAACAAAGCCACCTTACTCACAGAAACATATAAAATAGTTGTTTCCACAGTTCTTTTGAAACTTTTTACCGATAAGAATTATTAAAATGAGTAACCGAAAACTTTCATAAGTTATTAGTTCGCAACTTAAGTGGCAAGAAGAGCGTTGTCCGAAAATCGTTTAATTATTCATAGTTCAAAGTTAGATAGTGTACGACCTAATTTTTTAAATGTGACGCTTGAGATATAACTAAATTCTCTTAAGGACATCTTAATAAGTTAAAATACTTGTGATACGTATAAGTCGTATATTTATAGATTATTTTGCTATTGAAATTCAGATGGAATTAAGATCAAGGATTAATTTTTAAGCATGCACTTTTCAAATAGTAGATATATTTGTGTACATGTGTACAGGGAATGTGAAAGAGGTTTTTTTCTCCAGTTGATATGGTTTTTTTCTGTGTGTGCAGATCCACCTGAGCTCACGATCAGACCGAGGAACTTGCAAGTGCGGGTAAACGGGATCGCCGCGTTCTTTTGCGCCGCTCGTGGTAACCCAATACCTAACATTCAGTGGCGAAAGAACAGCAAAAAAGTTTCTAGTAAGTATATACTAAGTTATAAACAATGACTTATAAATATACACTGATAACTGATTATGCTCAAGGTAACCTACTTTGACTTTAAAAAATTTTTTCTATATTAATTTACTTTCATTTGAAAGGTTGACTTAAGGAAACAAAATTGAACTATAACAGAGTTGAAACTTCTGTTTTCTGAACATGTTAAGCGCTTGAAAGTCACATTAACTCTTACAGCTCACCTAATACTGGACTCGTGGACCCGGATTTACGGCCTGTTGATTGAAATGAGTAGTTCCATCTGTGCTGTTTACATTTTCCAGCTGCTCCCAGCCTGCTTTGCCAGATGTAAAGTCTAATAGTTTGCAAGATCTTATGATGAGTTAATGAATGTCCGGGGATCTCCTGTATACCTTCTATGTATGTATATTACATATCAGAACATCTTTAACAGGAGAACCTCTTAATTTACTTACCCTTAATAAACTTAGCGTGGCTTTCACGAATTGATTGTCCGATTGAAATTTAAAAATAGGGTCGGCTCATAAATATTTGGAGTTGGTAATGACGCCCGTAAGCTCGGAAGCAATGAGCTGAGAAAAAAAATCAGATAACCCCTGGACTACGCACGCGGAAACCTCTCCCATTCCCGTGCCCCACTGTAAATAGTTTCATCGGGCCGCCATGAAAAATGTAATAGCGTCGATCATCCGTCCGGAGAGCGGCGACCATAAAAGAATAATGGCCGCGATCATACCCACCGATCTCATTTCATATTCTATCTGTTTCATCTGACTTTACTCGCGATTTGTCCGTCTGTCGGGCGGCCCGCCCATCCATCAAATCGCGTCGACGACTCCAATGAGTGCACATTTTGTTTCTTGCCGGAATCGAATTGTATATGTCTTTGGATGATAGCTTTTCTGATGTTACGTATTTGTGGCATACGAAAAAAAATTATAACTCTGGTCACATAATAATCAGGCTATAATCATTTTCTCGCTAGTTAAGGCCCTGTTGCCGGAAACCGTATCGACTACTACTATTTATATACAACTTTTTAAAACACGGGTAGGAAATCATTTTATATCCCTACTTCACGCGTAAATTGTTAGCGAATGTTTAACATTGTATTTACGAATTAACCGTTTGTTCGATATGGTAGATGACCATAAATAGAATCCACTATAATGTATATTAATAAATATATATTGAAGTACATGAAAGCCACGTTGCCTAATTAATTAAAACTAATTTTGCAAATTAATCGAAGCGGAAAACTTGATTAAAATAAGTGTAAAAAGTGTCGAAACATTAGTGTATGGAATTAGTGACTCGTGTGATTATCACACCCCTGGGGTATGAGGCGTCATAGTGAGTTATTTACGAATATTGCATTAATCCTATTTAATTTATTTGGTTTAGCGTTTAATTAAATATGTTCTAAAAACGATAATCATTATAATTAACAAGCAGCCTCTAAATGACAAACAGCGTTAATAATCGTTGGCCAATATTTGTTGAATCATTAAATATCCCACTGCATACATTATTGATTCAGTAGTTAAAAGTTCTCGGATACTTTATGAAGTAATTATTCCGCTGAAAGATATCTTCTTCGTGAATATCAAATAATTCTTTCTTATAAAGCTTCTAAAATACAAATCCGCTGCAAATTTTAAAAAGGATGAGATTCTATTAATTGCTTCATTACCGAGCGTATTTTTATACTGGGAACAAATCTAAAAAGGTTATATAACTTTTCTTTACAGCAAAGTAAGAACGATTTTTTTAAAGTAATTAAAAGTATTTAAATAAGTTCTGAAATGATAACATCGTTATCCAAATAGCGTTAAAGATTTCTATAAACAAAAAAATTTCATAACTTTAAAATATTTCCTTTAGAATGACGCTATCTGCACTCTACCCTTTGAATGAAAAGGAAATAATTCCAGGGAAAGAGTAGAAACTTCCTATGTGACACTTGCCAGCTTATTGCATCAAATCTTTGAACATGCAGAGAGATAGACTGTAAAGATAATGTTTTAATTATTATCATCGTTGTTTTTTTTTTAATAAATATCCATCGTCCATCTTTCATAATTTTTAAGAGCTCGCCTCTTACCAACCCGCATTGGGCCGTGGCGGGAAACGACCCAAATACCCCCACATCAATTCCTAACCGACTGATTTGGAATCTTTGGAGGAGGCCTAGGTCCAGCTGTGAACGTCTATCGGCTAACGATGAATTGAATAAAGAGTTCGTATCCTATCTCTAACATAGTTGTACCTAATTTTAAAAAGACAATCTTTCTGATCACAGATTGTACTATTTCTTTCATACATATCGACGCTGTTGTATAGAATAAAAAAAAAACTATATTAAAGGCCCTCACAGCTCGCGGGTGGAGAGATTTATTGAAATCTTTTTTCTTCGACTTTGTCTATGACATTCACAATTCCGAAGTAACTTTTAAAGTATTGAGAGCGCTCGACCTCTTCTTTTCTTTCTTTGTTGCTTAAACAAACTGCAAGTATATTTGCGTGGGTATAAATTGTTAAACTCCTAATTTATAATGATTTTACATTTTTTTAAAAGGGCATTTTCGTAAAAAGAGTAATATGTTCATTATTGGTTTACTGATGGATGCAGGAAGTCCAGAATTTGAAATATTACATTTTCTCTATCTCTATGTCTCATTATCTCAGTAACCTAAACACTGACAGTAAATGCGATTAGCCTTTAGTAAGTGTATCAAATAACCTTGAAGGAGATTTTTAAAGAGATAAGGTATTTTTAAACTTGTCTAAACTAAAACCTTGTCAGTTACACGAAAAAGATGTAAAGTGACGCACTCTTAAATCGGTTACCACTTCTGACATTCTCCGTGAAAGTACAATAGTAAACGGCCATCATGCAGACGTTCCTCTTGGGCCAGCGACTAACCGCTTGCTTTGGTTTGATCCCGGACCAAGCTTGATGCAATTTCGATTCCGTCTAGTTACCTGCTCTTCCTCATATTATAAATCCAAATCTGCCGTTATAAGAACCATTTCTATCAACATACCATAGTCTGAGTTTTCTGGACTACACTTTATCATATTTGACGTAATTGTTACATTAAAGTGTATCAAAGTGGGGTAAAATGTTCGCTTATAATAGTAAAAAAATATTCTAGTGAGTTTTCGATGTCTTTTTTTCGTGAGGAAAACCTATATTGGATAATCTTCTGATGTAGGTACTCCAGAACAGTTGTGAACTCTCCGACCGACTAAAGCCCCTAGAACGATTTTGCGCACAACCATGGTTCTACCAGCAAGACGCCGTTAATGAGTGGATATCACGAGATGGGGCTAGGGCTCTCCACTCCATTTAAAAATGTTAGGAGGATATAACGTGAATCACTTCGAGGCATTTCATATTTGGCAACGCGTTGCGTTTAAACCGCCATTATGGTCTGCGTATTGAAAGATTGGTGTTTTTCTCGCCCTTCCTCTCTGCAAACACTTTCGTCTCTTGCCTCTAATGATGAGCAGTGCTTCAGGGTATGCTGCGCCGTATCCTAGTTACAAAGTTTTTGATGCCTCCGCATATTTTTTTTAGTGTCTAGCGCGCCTTTCCAGTAAACTAAGCAATAATGCACGGACCGTTTGTCAAAGCGCCGCGCCTCTTCCGGATCCTCAATCATGAGTCCCGCCGGGCCGTGACTGATGACGGAGCACGATGTCCACGGTGGGTAACCCCGCCGTCGGGAAATTATGAAGTTACCAGTTGTTAATTAATTATTTTCATAGCAGCAACCAGGACATTCGTCTCGTAAAACGTTTGCCGATAACAACGTGACACCAGAAAGAATAGTAGAAACAGCATTACATTATACTCGTCGTTTTGAGGCATAAGATGTTATGTCTCATTACACTACCTACAACGCCCTTCAAACCGGCACATATAAATGTTTGCACACTTCTGATTGGCGGCAGAAATGAAAACTGCGATGGTGCCTACCTAGACGGTCTCCGGCAACAGGAATCTACCACCATTGAATCTTTAAAACAGTTAACGCAATTACACATTTATAGTAACTACATCAACAGTAACAATACTCGAGGAAATGTTTTAACTTGAAAACACTAAGTAATTGAAATTTGAAATTAATTTAATACGTCCATTTTATAAAGCACCTTATGAATTTTAATGGATCCGCATCCTTGCTTATTAATGAATTCGAATAGTGTATTGAAAAATATGCAAATGTCAAAAGCCAGAGTCCTACGATACCGTCAAAGGGTGCTTATTTAGTGAAAACGACATTGGGTTTACCGCCTCAAAGCGACGGCTATAACGTTGTGTGTACCATCCTAACCAGTAAACATTTTGTTATAGTTAAATCCCTATTCAATTGGAACAGTCTTACTGGAGAGGTTATATTTGTGACAGACATCGGGTTTGACTTGAACAATGACAATCTATGCATATATATTAAATGGGAGATATTCAGAGATGTATTGACTCATTACCGAGATCTCCGAAACTATTACACGCAAAGAATCAAAATTTGGCTTCTGCTATTCACGTCAGCCAAGATCGGATTTTATAAAATTCCTTCTGCAAAGGAAGTGTTGCAAGGATGTTATATCCAGCAAAGCGGGCAGAGAATTATTAATAATATTATAAATGTAAGTCAAAATCCAGTGTCAGTAGTTTCACCGGTGGTAAGTCTCTGTAGGCAGAGGTTGGCTAAGACCTAGCTACATGGTTTTTGGCAACAGCTATAGTAATTAGTGATAACCCGTTGACACACACAACTGGTGATCGTTCTCTGTTCACTAGTGTTAAGTTACTGTTACTGGGCACCGCCTAGATAGATACCCCTGCAGCTCCTATTTCTGTCGTCAAACAGTAATGTGCAAACTTTATTGTGTTCCACTTTGAAAAATGCTGTAGCATGTTAAATTACTTGGGTAATGGGACTTACATTTTGCGTGTCAAGGCGATGAGTACAAAGTGGTGCAATGTATATCATCCTAACTAGCGCTACGTTGTTATGAACAGGCTTCGTACAAAGAAAAATAACAATCAATGAAAGGAAAGCGTCATTATGAATTTGGTACGAGAAGCATTTTGAAAATTATTTGATAAAGAATAAAGTTGCTTTAGTAAAACTTATCTCCTTTTACGGTCCATTCTCTTGAAAAATTTGCGTATCGATTGTCTCTTCTCGAGTTATTCGAACGGGAGGCAAAACAATGAAAAAAAAAAAAAAGAAATCTTTGTACGTAGTTCGCCCGCGAAACGAACAACTAAGAGAGCGGGAAACCATTATACTTTTAAATCCGAGCGGTCGCAGAAAGACAACGATTATTCTCACTTGTTGTGAAATACATTTCCTTGGCACTTACCACGAGTGGCGATTTAACTCTGTCTCCCCGAAGCGAGTCGTATTCCGCGAACCTGCTGAACAATGTTACTCGTGCAGCTGTTCCACTGCAATATAGATCTTATTCACTACGACTTAAGCACCTCTGTCTGCAGGCGGACAGTCTCCGTATTTGCGCAATCTTAAGTTAGGAAAATGCAAAGAGCAGGACGCGCCCCACAAAGAATCTTGGACGTTTCCGCCCTACGTTATAAAATTTTCAATAAAAATAATTCATTGTGAATAATTTAAATTTAATATAGCATTAGACTAACGGAAGTAATATTTGCGTCATCATTTTGTTTAACCACATTTTCATCATTTAATGAGACTATTAAATTTATAAGCAACTCTAACTATACGTTACCACTGACAGAAACTATTTTCTGTGCTAGAAACTTCGCACATCACCAAAATACTTTTTATTTTAATTACAAGTAATTAGTAATCACATTTCTATATTATCATATAATCACAGACAGAGATACTCTATAAACTTATCACCAATTTACATCTAGATATAGAAAAAAAATATAACTAAGTTAAAAAATATTACATTTTAAATGCCTTTGTGGAACAATGGCTAAACGTATGCTTTGTAAGATGGAAGACAGCTTAGCTTAGCTAGTCGATGCTTGGTAAATGAAATATCCTTACCAAACTTCAAGAAGTCTTTAGGCCTAAACGTTTCAGTAATATCGTGATGCATCTGTATGGTTGGAAACCTCTGAAATACATATACCTCTTAAATATTGAAAGCAGAAAGTTTCGAAATAAATACTTAATCGTTAACTTTTTTCGCCAGACATGCAGTCAAGGTACCAAGTTTCGGGAATGGACGCGGCGGCCGGGCCCGGCGCCAACGGGGCAGTGCTGAGGATCGAACCCGTGAGGGCGATGCGCGACGACGCTACTTACGAGTGTATAGCCGAGAACGGAGTAGGAGACGCGGTGACCGCCGTCGCGACGCTCACCGTGTTCGAAGGTAAGCTTTATTTATATCCTCAAATATTTTAATGTACACCGCTACATTTATACCAACTTTGAAATACAGAAAAATTGACCCAAATCAGTTTTCTAGGTGTATGTTTATGTTAACATATCAGAAGACTTCTTCGCGTTCCTGTCGGAAGCAGGCTGACGTATATAACTACTACTTCCATAAAAAGACGTGTAAATGCGTAAAGTGGATCCCACCATTTTTTAACTGTTTTTATAACTTTATTGTAGTCTGACGTAAATTTTTTATTGCGGAAAAAGATAATGTTACATATTATTTATTACATAATACCTTAAATTTAGTATAGAGTGGTTTACATTTCTTCAAAAATTGTAACAGAGTAAAAGTCAAAGTTGTTCCTCTAAAAATAGCGATTATATCCTGAAGTGAACGCTCTTATAATTATAGTAAAAATAATAAACCAGTCAACAGGATTATCCAATTTCATCGTTGCTTTTCTATATAAAACGCTATATGAAAAACAAATCCGCAAAGTTCCCCCTCGGCAGAATGTTCAATAAGTTTTTCTCGAGTTTGTTTGTGTAAAGATAAATATATAGAGAAGTTAATATTTCTAGGCGTAGCCCGCTGATAGCCGGCGGTATGGAACGAAAATATTACAAAGATCCGATAGAAATACGTGACTCTCATGTTGAGAAGTTGTGAAGTTTCGCTTCACTAGCGCTTTATGGACTTCCGGTGTCGCCATTGTGCCCGACGCTCATATCAATGTTAAATGTCGGTGGGGCATTCGAGAAAACCCAACCCGCGCTACCGTGCGGGAGAGATTTTATCGTTAATGGATAAAGGCTTACGCTTATGTGTTTTGAAAATGCATTATGAAACTTAGCTTCTAATATTACAAAAACCAACATTACAGACCGATTATCCATGAAAGTTTTTGGTTAAGTAAATTGACAACGAGATAGTATAAAATGGGAAATTATTCATATGATGATTATGTGTGTGTATTCTAGATTGATCTCGGCTACGGCGACTACATCAGTTAATTCTGTCTTTCAAAATTATGATAAATGATACTGAATCTACGATATTGCTGTCGTTATGCTTCTAAAATTCA
The DNA here is from genome assembly GCA_029034505.1 of Ornithoptera priamus. Lineage (NCBI taxonomy): Eukaryota > Metazoa > Arthropoda > Insecta > Lepidoptera > Papilionidae > Ornithoptera > Ornithoptera priamus. The sequence continues at coordinate 306,826 of JARDWD010000636.1, read as the reverse complement.
ATATTGCTTTAATTTTATATCGATTTCATCTATATAGTCTTATATTTTAAATATATGCAAGAAGTGTCTACGACACGTTGGGTAATAGACCCATGTGATAGGGAACATGCCCAGATTTGTTCTCGTTGTACGATGACTTGGTAGTATTACTATGTGTAACCATTTTCAATGTACAGTGTAATATGCACATACAAAATATTAGCAACAAAAATACCCAACTACCTTACTTTAGCAGTCCGCAAAATTTCACTTTGAACGTTCCAGTTCTTGTCGTTTCCTTTGCCCTCATAATCTACATTGTCAATAATATCCAATATGGCTGCATAAAAATCGCCTTCGACACCATTTTATTCTATCGGAAACGTCAAATCCCCTTTTCGCATAAAACAATTTAAGAGCTTACGTTTAACTCGTCCAGTGGCGAGGATATTCGACAGTCAATAAATAGACATTAGGACTCCCTCACCGAGGACTCGTGGCCCTTAACTACGTACTCAATGGCCCTCTCTTGTAATAAAATATCAAGATATATTTTGTTGTAAACTGTCAAACTCAGTTTTTCTACACAGTTGGATTGTTTATTTTATTATCCATATTTGTATCCAAATTGGTATTTACTAGTTTTCAAAAGATCAATTCAAATGAAAAATACTTTAAATGCTTTTAATATTTTTCTAAGTTTTCCATCATTATCTAAATAAAAGTAGATAAAAATTTGAAACACTAAAGATTTTTCTCGAAAATATTTTCTTGAATCGGCTTTAAAATCTATACTATAATTTTTTAATTTTACCTCCGTAAATTCTTTTATAACGTCAGTCTGCATCTGATAATTTATAACTCAAGCTGTGCAGATCTGAGTATGTCATGCTCAGCTAATTACTAATCATACATCTCCTTCAAAGTTATCCACGCCGACATGCACTGCGCTGACGCTATTCAGCGGTTTACCTCATCCCCAACAGCCTGTAGAGGGCCCAATAATACTTTCTGTACTGATACCTAAAGATCTTAAAGCCCAATCGAGCAATGTCCAGCTAATTATCATTAAAAGCTTTTAAATCACTGAATGCTGCTTACACTATTATAATATTGTCTCAGTAACATCGTTTACATATAAACAGTAGTTATTATATGAATAGCAAAAACTGGCGTATTTTAATGATGTTTTCCATTATTTTAGATCGAGTTAAAGTCTACATATATTTAACTACGAGAACTAAAAATTATTTCTATAAAGTTTCAATTAATATTATTTTAGCGTATATCTGTCGACCAACAGTTTCGAATGAATAACATAATTTATTATTCCGTGTACTTTACAATCCGGCAACAAGTTAACCGATGTTTTCCTCTGTCGTCTGCATGTGAGGTGCAGCACAAAGTTGCCCAGTATACATAGTACTCGTGGTTGTTATTTCCGTATTGTATTTCCGGGTAACTTTGCACACAATGCCGATAACAGACAAGTTTGTTCGCTTCTTGTGTCTGAGTTAAATTTGGAGAATTAATAGCGTTGGAATTTTCCCGTACATTGTTATTACTTATTGTGGTTGATATATGATTGTGTTAGGGTTTATACAGATACGGAATATCTTGCAAAATCTAGATTTAAATAATTAATAGGCAACAATCTGGTCTTTAAGAAATAACGGTTAAATTTAACTTATACCGGTGAAGCGCTTTAGATACTAGATGATGCTTTTGATTTAAATACTATGTAACTTGTGTTTCATATATATCTGATTAAATTTTAATTTTAATTAGACTATAATAAAAAATTTAAACAGAAACTTTAATATTTACTGACAAACATTGAAACTAGCCATGTCGCCCGTAAAGCTTCTTTCAAAGTTAGTTTAATGAGAAATCCTATAGTGAATGCAAACTCTGTGATCACGAGTATTCATTCACTAGTTCCGGCGCTGTTCCAATTTAATTACTAAGCAATAGAATAATCAAGTCGTTGGCATTATCCTTGGAACTAGTACTAACTCAAATACAGGTTTCTCCAACGCGTATGTTATCTCGGTGCCTAGTGGCTCGGTCATTACTCTTTTTTATTCAGATATTTTCTTCCACTCCAATATTAAAAAAATAATAATTTAATCATATCAATATAAGTAATACTTTAATCATTATCATCATTTTATCTTATAGATATCAATAGTTGGAATAAGGCTAATCCGAATGGTACTATTTATCGTAAATTTAAAAATAAATGATACTGCATCTTTGTAAAATTATCAAGCTCCTCCTGGTTAAAATATTCTAACCCACTCTCTGCTCAGGGTAGTTTTAAAATTGATACCCTAAAAATTTTTTAAACAAACGTTAATTTTCCTAACGCGCAATATTTTATCAAATAAACTATTGCGGACTTTCAATTTAAAACATACGAATGCCCCTGTCTGTTTTGTCGACCAAGTCGTCAAAACTATAAAAGTTAGTTTCTGTTACTATTGAGATCGGGTATCTGGTACACTGGCATGAAGTCAACTCGTCTCCCAGCCGTAAAATCAATGGCTCGAGTGAACCCGGTTCGTCCCTTCACAAATATTCGACGTACGATGCGATGGCGCCCAGTAACGACCCCTTCACCGCATAAAACAAGCCGAGCGCTGACACAATGATCCCGAAAATAACTCGACCAGTCGCCAAGACGCAAGCCTTTCAATAAATAAGCATTAAAATCAGGCTCCGTGGACGTTCTACCGATAACGACCTACTCTAAATTGTGCCTAACGTCCCGAGACAAAATACAACGACAATTTCTGTTGTAAATGAGTGGAAATTATTACTTGACGCCTCTAGTCGTCTGATTTACGTTGCGACACCACGCCGACAGTAATTGACGACTAAATCTTGGTAATTATATCATATTTCAACTTGCCCACCGGGCAAGATTAACTCCTTTGTGTGTACATCTGCATAAATAACGGTACGGTGGAATTATTTTGCACTTCAGCAATATTAATGTTATCGACACTGAGTTGTATCGCGGAGTTTTGTTAGACTTTAAGTATAAAACCAATTTGATATATTTATAAATCATGAACATATCAAAGTTTTGTTTGTCACTGATATATTTCTCGTTTCCTTTCACGAGATAACTGAACCGACGGTTTAAATGTAACTGTGGAAAGTCATGAAAGAAGCTCCGCAAACGAATAGTACGAAACGTATTGCGGGCCATTGTTGTCTCGGAGAAGTTACGAAAGGGAAACAAATAATAGCAGCCCCTGGACAGCGGCCAGCCAGACCTCGTTACCTATCAAATTGATAAATCAAAATCTCCGTACACTGGAAACATATATTTGACGTTACAGAACATTCTTACATAAAAATCACAGAAGGATAACACAGTATAATTTTAATGAATGTTTTGATATATGTATCTGTGTAAATTTTCTAACATGTTTTATTACTTTTGGTAATGTTTTCCGTTGCTTAATTTTTAGTTACTGAAAGAATATCAGCAATTAAAAATTGTTAACGTAAATAAAATTTTCAATCTTTGTTTACTGCCCCATATTATATTGAGCAGTGATTACGTGTCTGTGGGTACAAAAAGACAAAAATTTCAATTTATCTTATTATCATCATCAGACATTCCTCGTCCTCTGGTATTTATAGGTCTCCTTCAATTGGTAAGGTAAATCCTATCGTGAGATTTGGAGAAGGCCTTCATTGGTCGCTGTGGCGCTATTTAGGATAGACACTGTGCTACATTGCGTTCATCGCATTGACACCTAATATGTTCGATATCGTTACCTCAGTAATTTCATTGCTACATCATCATCAGCCGACAGACGTCCACTGCTGGACATAGATAGGCCTCCACCAAAGATCTCCACATCGATCGGTTCTGCCCTGCCTGCATTCAGCAGCTTCCCGCGGCTTTCGTTTGTGGGGATTTACTCGGAGGGGATTTGGGCCGTCTCCTACCACGCTGACCCAATGCGGGTTGGTGGAAGCCAGAGCCACGTTTGTTGATTAGCAGGTTGCACAACGAGTAGGTGAAGTTGGCTTGGGTCCCGTGAGTTATAGTGCGCGATCCTTTTTACACACATCGCTACAGCGCCCTTCAAACCGGAACACAGTAATGTTTGCACACTATCATTTGATGAACAAATAAGAGCTGCGGTGGTACCTACCTAGACGGTCTCCAAAATGCTACTATTATAACAAATAGTGAAAGCGCAACCTTAACAAGTTAACCATTAACTATTTGCGCCCGTCGTAAGTTTTGAAACATTCGTTAGAGGGTTTAATTGGAACGAGTCGTGAGTTATGAAGTTTCTTGAATCCCCGGCGCTCGTTCCGTGCTGTCTGACGTATTTATCAATCCGTTGGTAATTACCGCGCTCGGTGCTAACCGGCAGACAATTAATACGTCGACTGGATGGGTGAGCAGCCGTAGATAATCGTTGTATTAGCTGCGATCCGAATTAGATGCTCAGCTTGCGCAAATGTACATGACGATATCTTTTCAATAAGTTAACAATTTTTATGTTCCCACTACTGAAACTCTTCATACTGGTGGTAGCTATCTACTGCCGGAGACTGTCTAGATACGTACTACCATCGCAGCTCCTATTGCAACTGTGTAAGAGTAGTGTACAAACATTACTATTGCCGATTTGAAGGGCGTTGAAATTTGATATTATTAGGGAAATAATAGTTAACATACCATGTCTCAAAGTGACCAGCACAATGTGGTGCTGTGCATATTATCCTAACATGCCTCCTGTATATCCTAATATTATCGTAACTAGCGCTACGTATATTTTTTTTCATTTCTATGATTCTACGCATTTCTTACCTTTAGGTGATCTTGTCTCTTGTCTTTTCAGTGTGTTAAAAAAAACTAGACTAACCATCCACCATGACTGTCATAGCAAATTTATCCACCACCAAGTGCTTTTTGGCGTTGAATGAAACATTAAATGTATAATGAATTGTTAACATTTGATACAGTTAGTTAATTCTATATTTAAATTTGTTTACTAAAAATAAGTCCCTATAGCATTAAACTGTCGAAGTTGGTACCAAAAGGTAAACTGCAAATATTACAGTGTTCTTTGTGAGGCTAAGTTTCTGATGATAGTACTGGAGTAACTCTAATTAGCATTTCGTGTGTGAACACGGTAACCACAAAGTGAATTAGTGATTATTAACAAATATTCTAACTAGTACATAAAAAAAAGCGACTACTATTTTTAATAGCCTTGGTGATATGACGACACAACTATCAAATTTCTTTTCCTCATTCATTAACATATCAATAAAAAAAATTATATTAAATAGCAAAGGATATAAGAGTTCTTCGAACAGTGCGTGTTGACAGTGATGACCTGTAGCTGAGAAACTTGGTGACTAACTACGGTCCTCATAAGAAAGCTGGGAGTCACACAGCGAAGAAGGGTGACAACTATTCTTGGACTATCATTACGTGATAAAATTAGAAATCAGGAGATCTGTAGAAGAACGAGGATCACCGATATATCCTTGCAAATCACGAGTTTGAAGTGGCAATGGACGGAGCACTGAATCAATAGTGCACCTTATTTTATAACATTACAAGACTATATGCAAAAAAGAATTTCCAAGTTATTGAACGTAGTCCTGAAATATTTTTCAAAAGAAATTCTAATATCCGAAAGTGAATGGGCATTCACCAAAAATCGTATTACCAACATCGGATTCATCTTCGGTTATTGATGTGACGTCATTACTCTGTAGAAATTTTTCATTACTATTTTTTTATTCGCAAACGCAGTAATATGTTTATGACTACTACAAGTAAAATTATTTATTTAATATATATGTCATCATCACTATCAGCCTTTGCTTATCCAATGTTGGATATAGACCTTCCCCAATGTCTTCCACCATATCCGATCCTCAGCTTCTCGTATCCACCCACTTCCGACCACCCTGATAATGTACTACACTTCTGACGACATTTCTCCTTTCCTTCCTCATCTAGAGATTCTTTAACTCATCTAGAGATCTCCGAAACTATTAGGTTTAAGGACTCAAAGTTTAATATAGATATTGCTCCTGCTATTTAGAGGTCAGCTAAGTGTGGAGTATCACCTGGTGCTGAGAGAGGCATTTTAACTGCTATGGATATATTATCTTTACTTTCAGATAAAAGTTAAGTTTATACCGTCACTTTTTAATTCAAATTAAGTGAGAAGAGCAAGACATTCACTTAATACCAGGTGATACTCCACCACCTGACACCTATAACATTGTTGCGCTAGTTAGGCCGTTATACACAGCACCACGTTGTCGCCTGAAACATAAGATGTTGAGTCTCGTTACCCTAGTAATTACTCTAGCTACAGCGCTGTTCAAACCGGAACACAATAATGTTTGCACACTACTGTTTGGCGGCAGAAATAGGCGCTCCGATGGTACTTATCCAGGCGGTCTCTAGCAACGGAGACCTGTCATCTAGTAGAATATTTGAATTACTAAAACAAATATCTGAATCATAAAATTAAATTTATACTCTTCCCACCTGAATTACTTTTCTTCTGATGCTTAACTATGCCAATTTCGTTCTTAATCTTATTCTCAAAGTAACATACTTAAAAAGGGATGAAAAGTTTTTTCCGTCGCATATTAATATATAGATACCGAAAGGTTGAAACATCAAGTAACATCAATTCCGGGTGCTTGGGCCCCTCTCTATATATATTATCTCCCCGTAATCCCTGAGCCCTTGAATTCGAGACGGAGTCCGCCCTTCCTGGGGGCGAGGTTCAAGTTTTGATTGGGTGCGATCGCGTCAAGTCGCGCTAATCCCATTATCGGCCAAGTTATAATGACAATCGGCTGGCCCACGTTAATGGAGCTGAGTTGATGACGTAAGCGTAAGGTTAGTGACAATCGGGGACGTTTAGTGGAGGTACTAGACCTTAACACAGCTCGCATGATCAACACTAGTCTAGGCAAAGAAGTTACAGTGTTTATAATAATAATAGGTGTATCTTTTTTTTATTCAACGAAGCGATTGGACGAGCAAGATGTTCACCTAATGGTAAGTGGTACGCCCGCCCATAATAACGTGGCGCTAGTTAGCTGTACACATCCATATTGTGCTCGTCACCTTCAGACATAAACTGATAACTCTCAATACACATTAATTTCACTAGCTACAGCGCCCCGCAAACCGGAACACAGTAATGCTTGCACACCGTTGTTTAGCGGCAGATATAGAAGCTATAAATCGGTAAAATCTATAATTCGGAATTTAAAGCCCATATTTATATATTTGTGTTTTTTTTACATACAATATTATATATATTACTTATTGCACTTCAAGCTACTTTGATTTTTAAAGTTAATAGTGAATAACTATCCTTTTTTATTATCACAATATGATTTAATATATAAGCGATAAAAAATTTCACTCTCCAATGTTTTGAAATCTGGTATAAAAGCAATATTTTGGTATAGCAAAAATATGTAAATATTTCGAAAGTATGGATAAAAACAAATTATGATATATCAACGTTAAATATTCAAAACACAAATTAACTTCACATGATAAGTGGTTAAAGATGGTGAAGCTGTACGAACAGGTAAGTGAAAATATATGTAGCGATTAAATAGAAATTCGCGCGGTAGTTTGCGTAGCGTTTGCGATTCGGCAATAAATATATGAGGCACATGCTTCCGCGGAACTACACCAGTCTGTAAAGATTATGCGGGTCCCGAAGCGACGTTAATACGTATTATTAATAACCACAGCCATATCGATGCGGTCCAGGCCATGCTGATGCGTAATTTATATATCTACCATTTGCAGTAGTGTTCTTCGAGTTAAGACAACCTGATAAAAGAGGTAGGGTTCAATTGCCGGAGACCGCCTAGGTAGGCACCACCGTAGTGCCTATTTTTGCCGTCATACATTAATGTGCGAACATTACTGTGTTCACGGTTTGAAGGGCGCTGTGGCTAGTGTAATTAAGGTAATGACATTCAACACTTTGTGTCTCAGGCGACGAGCGCAATGTGATCCAATGTATATCACCCTGACTAACGCCACATTGTTTTCAGCAGGCGTATCACTTACCGTCAGATTATCATCCCACTCGTTTCGTCGTTTACTTGAATAAAAAAGTAATATTTATTTGTCCTTATTTCTATTGTTCGAAGTGTAAGGGTCCCGCACAACAACTCACGGGACCCAAGCCAGCTTCACTTGCTGTGGTGGTGGCGCACCCTGCTAATCAACAAACGAAGCTTTGGTTCCCACCAACCCGCGTGGTGGGAAGTGGCCCATATCCCCTCATATATACCCCTACAAACGTGGATATCTTTGAGGGCAGCCTATGTCCAGCATTGGACGCCTATCGACTAATGATGATAATGATTTCTATTGTTCACTATGTTACTAATTATTTTTTTTATCATTTGATCATGTGAATAATGAATTCATCACCATGATTATACCGCTCACGGCAGTTCATTGCTTCACATAGCATAAATCGTGATTTACTTGATCTATATTTAAATGAAATTGAATATGCCAAAATTAATCGTAACGCTTTCCGTGTTGGAGCCGTATTAGAATAAGACGTATGGAGGCGCCGCGCCCGGGGGCACCCGAACAGATTGCTAATAGACATCATAACATATGGTCCCCATAAACTATTCCGCTATCGAACAGCCCATAAATCCCAATAACTGGGGTATTAAAGTCACGTGCTCGTTATAATAGAGAGCCGTAGTATAGAAACCCACGCGCCACCCACCTGCCGCCTCCTTTAATCTGAATATAAATTGTCCATAATTAAAGAGGACTCGGACACGGGCAGAATAAATGCGACCACTTGAAACAATGTGTCGGGGGCCCGCGCGGGTGATGAGCTGCCGGCGAATTATGACATTCTCTTTTATTACGATATTTATTTTTATGTACGAAAAAAAATACAGCTTACATTTAAATATAATTAATCAGTTAGTAGTACTAGTTAATTTAGGAAGTAAAGAGCCATGATAAGTCTTCATACTTTACAAAATAACAAATATATGGGTGAGGACGCCTATTAATTATTGGGGTATAAGGGTTCCCGTCCAACATCTTATGGAGCCAAAATCAACTCCAATTGCACGCGGTGCACCCTGGTAAACAACTAATTGACCGCCTATCTTACCACTTACTACGAACCCGCACTGGGTCAACGTGGTAAGATTAAAACCCAAATCCCCTTCCATGAAGATCCTTAACTTAGGCTTGTTATGCTCAGCAGTGGGCATTATCCGGCTGATAAGAAGAAGGACGCCTATTTGCTGAATTTAACTACTAGGTAACATTACCTCAGATTAACATTATAAACGTACGCAACAATATCAGCACTGTATTAATAATGAGTAAAGTACAGAGCAAGTTACTAAGTACAACAGTGTTACGGAGATCCAGTTGATGTATACAGTAATATACTTGGTGTTAGGCTTACTGTCTTAAGTCTTAGTATTACGTTACGTTCCAGAGAGATCCAGTTAGTGGATACAATTGTATACTTCATAATGACTTACAGACCCAAATCAATGTAGATAATAATGTACGAACTTTCTATGCATTAGCGTTATTGTATTGTAAACAATAGCGTGTCCTATTGTTTGTGGTGTCGCCATCTGTGGTAATTATTTGAAAACTTCTTGTTACCACGGTACACTAATTATTACCCTGTTAAAAAAATTTAACATGTCAATCGCTTGTCGCTTGTTCGCTACACCGTCCTATCTCGCTGAGCCCTTGTAATGCGAGCTCAAACGGCACCATATTTTTTCCGGAAGCTTTTCTGGGGTAAAGGTACTAAATTTGGCGTTATGTGTCGCGTAGGGTGTGTATGAGATAGTGTTACAATCGAGATGAATTTGATGTTAAGGTACACAGAATAAAGTGCCTTATTGTATTAGTAATAGAATCTATGTTCTATTATCGGGTAAAAGGCAAATTAAGCACATTTTCATTTGACGATTAGACTCTTTCTCTCTTCCTAGCCAGCAAGTGGTGGGATCAGCTATTTGACGATGACACTAAGATATATGATATTATATAAATATTCCATGTTAGTTATTTTGGTCTTTACTATTTATTGCATTACCTACCTCTGCAAGTAATTACGGTATTTTTAAAAAACATTGTTAGTGACTTTCTTTTTCATTATGTAAGGAAAGAGAGCACCTAATAGAAACAATGAAAATATGTAGTACATAGACAAAATGACATCTCGGTTTTTTTTATATTTATTCCCTTTCCGCTGTCATCATGGCATAGAGATTTTATTTTGCTCCTTCTTTATTGTACGTACTTACCATTTTTTACAATATTTAATAAACTGTCAAATCTATCAATTTACAATTTACATTATCTTATTACCTGTTCATTGACTAAGTTAATCTTAATGTATTTTATTTATAATTATACATTTAATATCTATTATATTTTCTTACAGATACCTTATCTGCTAGCTGCTTAAAATAATAAAAAAAATTATGTTGTAGAGTATTTCACTAATATTACTTTTGATATCTTTATTGCATAGGTTTTTACAATTTTAACTCTACCATTAAATGCTAGTTCACCATACATCTCATGTGAGGTGAACTCAGAGTGAGGGGCACTCCATCTTTGCTTTACATGAGGTGTAACATTATAGTGTAGCTCTTTGTGCCGGCGTCGCTCCGATGCAAACCCAGCACTTTACGGGTACATCCGGCAACAGAGCTATCGATTCCCCGCAGCCTCGCAAACTTGTTCAGAACTTGCAACTCTTAACATATTTTGTGTCGCGGCTCTCCACGGGGGTATCTTTTTGTGTAAAATATGGCGCCAAGTTCGGTTTTAAGCAAATGTTGCCCTCACGACATCGTATCACGTACGACGGTAATAAATTCAAGTTACCGATGTTTACGGGCGCATCGGAAGTTTCCAACTTAATGGATGTTTTGTCGGTATTTGAATTTCAGAGTTTGAAGTAATATATGGGCGTAGTGTATCCGAGAGGAATATATTTTACGCGGACAATAATTCTTATTACTTTATGATTATTTTATACTATACATAATAGACTTTGGGTCAGTCGAGGTAATTATAAGATATTCTATATTTATGGCAAAGGTAGACAAGAATAATTGAATGAGGACGTTAAATTCAATAAGTCATTTCAAGTGATGTTGTTAACACATTATTAAAACAATATCGATTTACGATGCGAAAAAATGAGACAAATTATTTGCGTTGAAACTATACCAACTAAAATATTTGCTTATTTTTTTCCATATTTAACTTCTTACTTCCGATTATGATGCCTGTTCTACAAAATGTGAAATAATATATTTTTTTTATCGACATTTATTTATCTGACCTAGAAATACCCCTAAGCAAAGTTCAAACCGTTTGCGTTAAATTAATCGAAATACTAAAAAGTGTGATTGGATAAACTCGTGAAGAGAGTCTATACTCGTATATATATATATATATATATATATATATATATATATTTCACCGACGCGTTTGTATACTACAGGGATAGAACTCCAGTAGTTGGAAAGATTTTTTTTGGCACTCGTAACGTTGGTTGAGGAGTTCGAGCTTACAATGGAATACAAAACGCACTCTCAGACAGCTTTCAGATTTGCTTATTGTAACATCCCTTGCTTTTGTTGGGAGGTTAGAAGCTTACGGGCTTACAATAAATGTTTTCGTTAAAGTCGGTTTTGAAATCTTTCGCATTTTCATTTAGACTAAACTACTCTCCTGTATTGCAACTTGTAGTGCGTTTTATTGTAGATTTCTGGTTTCATCATTTTTTTTGGTAATTTTTTTCTTTCACTGAGATACAACGTTTAAACAGAACAAACCTTTTAATTCACTACTCCTTTATTTTACTGACTGTTTAGATATAAAGTTTAATATATGCAAAAGAACCTAAATAGTTCCTAAAACCTTTTGTTTAATGCCAAACCTAAACTCTTTGCTTTAATGAGGGTTGAAAATTTTTGTAAAGATATAGAGTGGACCGCTCGACCTGGAGATCTTTGAGGGAGGCCTATGTCCAGCTGTGGACATCTATCGTCTGATGATGATGATAGAGTGAAACAATAGCGTAAACAACAATCGTTCTTAGTTCAATATCAAATAAATAAATAAATATTTTCCCAATGCTGGATTAGTGGCCTTGCCTAGCGAGAATAGAGTCAGAGTAATATACTGTTATATTCCCACCATTTATTGCGAATTACGGACAATGATGTATTTTATAAAAGGTTGTAGTACAATTAAGCTACGATGTCGACAGATTTTATTTGTATTCAAACACCTTCTATCTTCCTATTATATCAAAAGCGGTGTCAGATTTGGAGTATGTTGTAGCTATTTCGTCTCTTGACCCTCTAAAACCCGCTGATACTTATGTGAAGTGGTGTTATAGCTTCTCTAAAGCCCGCTGGCCCACATGAGAATATCTATTTTAATGTGACTGACGTAAATGTACACTTTATATGGGTGAAATATAAACAAATTTGTTTCCTTCATGTTCAAACATAACTTATTCACAGTGAAATACAACTCGCTATGTTATAAATAACACATGAACATTCTGCATTTTATTCGAAGTGAATTTCGTCCCTAGAGAAGTCGAAATAAGATTTTGCATCATCCGAAAGCTTTTGCATGTAAAATGTTGTGTGCACATATTTTTTTCAGACCGACGACGGAGAAATATGAATTCGATGCGCAGAATTTAAGTGATTTAAACATTTCGCTTCGGCGTTTACCTGCCACTTAATATTCTCAGAACATCATTGTTATTTATGAGAACATATTTATTAATATACGTTTCACTTATTAATTAATTTCATTTCAGGTAAAATAATAGTTAAGTGTATTTTTTCTTTAGTTAAAAACAGTGTCGTCCTCGTGTAGAGTACGACACTAATGCTCGATAACTGCCGAGATAAGGCAGTAAGGTAACTATAGTCGTAATGTAAATATACTATAAACGAAAAAGTGTAATGTGTATCATCATCAGCCGATAGACGTCGGATACTAGACATAGGTCTCCCCCGAAGATCCCCACATCAATCGATCCTGCGCTTCCGTCGTTTGTAGGGGTTCATATGGGGTCCTTGGGTCCTGGCTTGACCCTGGAGTAGCTCGTTGGCCTAATGGTTAGAGCGTGCGGCCTTCATTCCGAAGGTCGCGGGTTCGAATCTCGACATGTACCGATGACTTTAATATTTAAGTTATGTACATTTGTGAACTTTAGTAACAATAGCATAATACAAACGGTGAAGGAAAACTTCGCGAGGAAACCTGCACATGAATTAGAATTTATTCTAAAGTGTGTGTGAAGTCACCAATCCGCGTTGGGCCCGCGTGATGAGTAATAGCCCTATCGCACTCACATTGAGGGTAGGCCTGTCGTCCAACAGTGGGGACGTAAACTGGCGGTTATGGACTTGGGTCCTTTCCCACCATGCTGGCTCAATGCTAGTTGGTGAGAGTCAGAGCCTCGTTTGTTGATTAGTTAGGTGCACCAGGTGAGATGGGTTTGGGTCCCGTAGGTTGTTGTGCGGGAACTCTTACACTAACACTTGTAATGTGTAAAGAAAATTATTTAATTAACACCGTAATCTCTATATATATAGGTCATATCCAGAAGTTCATTTACTCATCGTGAGATCTCCTAAACTATCAGACGTAAGGAGGCAAAATTTGGTTGAGTTATTGCTTCTGCCATTTAGAGTTCAACTTAGAATCGATTTTACAGAATTCCGTCCCCGAAAGGAGTTGTGGGGGTGCTACGGCGGCGAAGCGGGCGTCGGATAGCTAGTAGTGTATACAATAAAAGAATTACTTTTTTTATTCTGTTTTATATTTTATAGAAACTATTTACGAGATGAACAGGACCTTTCCTTTTGTATGTTTGGTCTTAACAATAGGATTCCAATGAAGATGATAAATGCTGTGATAGCTCAATGTGAGCCGACTCGCTATAATTTTCGAAGAGACGCTGGTTTGATCCTCAATGATCTCGAGCATCCGATTCCGGTAAACTTCAAGAGGAAACCGTTCCAAGAAAGACAGCTTTCGCAATCATATTACATGCACCTACTGCAGTAGGTCAGCGAGGTTGATAAATTACTTTATGCTTGTCGGAGAAAGCCATAACGGGGGGTGTTTTATCACCGATTGAACGATTACATTTATATAGGAAAACTACTGCAGCAGATTATTATTAAAAATATATACCACCATCTTCATATTGTAAATTTACCAACATAACACCATTGCTGTTTCGGCTGTCAATATATGAGATAGAATGTTCTGGACGAAGAAACTCGACAACCTTTGGTCTCGTTGTGACATAAAATGATATGAAATTAAGTATAAGTCCTTTGTTGATAAAAAAGCTAATATACGAATTGTTCGCTAAAGTACTGTTATACAGAATTAACAATGAGTAGTTATATATAGTAGTTGTATAATTTGTAAAAGTAACTTAGTATCTCCATGCAATGTATAAATATATTCTTTGTAACCTGTTTTACTGTGTGCTTTAGGTAGACTTTTTGTACTCTGGCTTTGAATCTTAAATCAGATAGGCGCGCTTAATATCGGATTCCTTTTAATACAGTATTCACGCGAATTTGGCCCCTGTTCCCGTGTGCAGTAGTTCCGACAACGGCCTCCGCCCGCGGCACAAGCTGTAACTTAGTGCCAGCTGTTTACACGGACTGCTTTGAGCCAATAGTAATTAATGCACAAAGGGGTTTCGTCTATATAACCCGATATTAAGCTGTTTACACACTACCGCAAACATTCGTATGTTTGACTTGAATCGATTATTAAATTAACACGTGCGTTTGCTGTTTCGCAGTGATGGGGTTACACTTGATACTGGTTTTCACAGTGATTGATGGCAAGACTGTTGCCCGAGACCGTCTAGATAGGTACCACTGCAGCTCCTGTTTCAGCCGTCAAACAATAGTGTGGAAATATTTCTGTATTTCGGTTTGAAGGGCGTTGTGGTTAGTGTAATTATTAAGGTACCGGGACAAAATCTTATGTCTCAAGGCGACGAGCACAATGTAATGTGGTTTATACCATTCTAACTAGCGCCACGTTGTTGTGGGCGGGCATTTCACTTAACATCAGGTGAACGTCATGTTCGTTTCGTCGATTTGGAGCATAAAAAAAGTGTATATCATTCTAATTTTCACCGCGTTGTTATGGACACGCATATCACTTATAAGCAAACAAGTAATAGTTGCTTCTGCCTGGGAGCTGTTTGCTTATAGTGCAGCGTCGTTAGTCTTATCGTTTTGTTACATCAGGGTTTGCTAAATTTTTTCTGAGCCGACCCGAATTTAATGTATCGCTAATTAGTATAATATACACAGCACCGTAGTTTGCTGGTCGCCCTGTGACTATATCTATGCTTTTATCACCCCCTATAAATTCACTAGCTACAATGCTCTTAGAATCGGTACGCAGTAATGTTTTCAATAATGTTTGGCGTAGAAATAAGAGTTGTTATGGTACCCACCATTTATTTGTTATCAGGAGGAAATCTTCTTAAAAGATACTCTTTCTCAAAACAAGTTAATGTGGGATTTTTGCCCATAAAAACCTGCTCGGTAGTCATCCATGTTGCATTACGGAGGGCTCCTGGATCTCCTTCGGAACGCACCGGTGCCTATCTGGACATCGCTTAAAAGTACATCTCGGAGAGGAGCGTTAAGTTTTTCGGCACTATTTCTATGCTTCGACGAGCACGAAATCTTCTCGTTATTGTCATTCATACCGGGCTCGCTTAGTGGACAATGAGACACTTTTTCAAAACTCACTAACCCGAAAACCATTTTAGTCGCCTTCTACAACAGGCAGGGTTTAGCTTAGTCCTACCTACCTACTTAGACGAGGTTTGACAGCATAGACATGCTATTAAAATACTACATACATTGATACGGAACGATGAGAAAAGCGGCTTTGCTAGTGAAATTACTCGAGTAATAAGACCCATCGTAATTTTAGTACCTTTGTTATAAACTTTATCGAGATATAACTGCCGTCTGCTGGTAAGATCACAGGAATATACAAAACGGCGCATTACTTTCAATTTAACTGGGTTACAGTGCGATGTTGATATCTTTGTTTATTTGTGGAAGAGGACGTTATGATTAACGAGCCCCTCGCTATCGCGATTCGTGCTAAAGGATAAAATATTATCACCCACGGCCTCCTAGCGCTTTCGCAAATTGAATTTTAGATGCGGTTATATATAGCTGGTAAACTCAAACGTACAGTAATACAGTATTAGTGAAAAAATACACAACACCTTATTAGCTTCAAAGGTATTTTCGTTATAATTGATACAATTACTAATTCTTAAAGTTCTTTTGTTGGTATACATGTTCACCTATTCTTTATTCCACGTGGTGACGAGACGAGTAAGAGGTTCACCTAATGGTAAGTGACACGTCAGCCCATAGTAATGTAACACTAGTTGAGATGACATACTGCATTGCGCTCGTCGCCATGTTACATAAGATGTTAGGTTTCGATATTCTAGTGCTTTCACTAGCTATAGTGCCCTTAAAACCAGAACACAGTAATCATTGCTCAGTACTGTGTAGCAGCAGAATAGGAACTACAACAGTCTTCTAGTTAGTCTCCGGCAACAGAGACGTATCACCTATAAATACATTGATATCTACTGTTAAACTTAAGCTGTGAAGAAGCTTCTTCACAGCTTAAGCAAGCTAAAGCAAATAGCTATTTGGAAAACAAAATATCTTTGCGACAATCAAACGGAACGCTACTGTAATTTCTGTGAATTTTTTCCTATTCTTCTTGCTTTTTGCTACACGCCGAAGATAGACGAAGACATTCTACCCTAATGTCCCGATGATGAATGTGTTATCCAAAAACATTATAAATCTGAAAAAGGAATAATAATTTATAAAAAGTATTTTTTCAACAAAATAATAAGTTTCTAATATACTGAATAGTAATTTGATAGTTCAATAGTAGGAAGCTTAGTACTAATGCACTTCTGATTTCTGCCGATAAACAGTAGTATACAAAAATTACTTTGTTCCGATTTCAGGGGTGTTGTAGTTAATGACATTACTAGGGTAATTAGACAACACCTTGTTTTAAGGCAACGAGCAGCATGTAGGTGCTGTGTATAGCGTTCTAATTAGCGCCACATTGTTATGGGCGGGCGTATCACTTACTAATAGGTGAGCGTCTCGTTTGTTTTATCGAATCGTTGATTAAAAATCTTAAAAGAAAGAAAAAGAAACTAAAAGTATTTTTTTAAACAGAGAAAAATGTATATAAATCTATTGAAACTGCATATTTCATTGTTTAATGTGCATATGAGAGGTGTAGCTGGTAATATTAATAAGCTGATTGATATCACTGGGTACACCTCGTATCAGATAGGAGTACAGTAATATTTACTGCTGTTTAGGCAGGAAGCAGATGCACAAAATTTATACAACTTTCAGTAATCGGAGCTTGTGAATAATTTCAATTCCCGACCAAAGCGTTTGTTTAGTAGCGTCTTCTAGTAAGTTCAAGATGTGCAATTTGCTGATATGGGAAGGTATTGAAATGTGTTTGAACTAAGGACGGCCTGTGCAACACAGGCTCGTTCACATCCAGTTACTTTGTGTCGATACTAATTAGTGCACAAAGGGATGCCGCTTATATCGTACGTAGCTGCTAAGTAGTGCAACACAGTTTCCTTTGTTTTCTCCACCAGTGTACTAATAGTATGTCCTAATTTTGATGGTTATTGAAGTAAAACTTCTTTCAGGATGGTGTGAAAAAGATAACTATAAATATATTTATAGAGTTTAGGATGTAAGAGAATGAGATAAAGGCGTAGCTATATATTGTAGTTTCCTAGCCTTCATCGCCTGTTTTTGCTATGGTTTGTAGCGTCCCCACTACTCTACTGTTGTATACCGGCCCGTACACAGTCAAATGGATTTGCATGTTGTAAACATATATGACAAAAATAATTTTTGTATTGAATTGAATAGTTTACTGAAATGTTAATTTAAGTACTTAAATTTATCGGTTTCTTTCTCTATCTGCTACTACCTGTACGATGAATTAATATTTTTATCTTACAAATTAACTTTAATATGGAGTTTCACTTCTATCGTGTTTAGGTACCTTTAGCTAGATACCGTCTAGATAGCAATAGTAACCAGTGTTACTATTACTCAAGTAACCAGGCTTTATTACTTGTCAAGACGAACGCATCATAATGCAGAACTTTCGCACTTGCGACGATTTCATTCAAAACAAGTGGTCTAAACAGACAACAGGTGAGTTTTTATTATTGATACACCTCTATGTACTAAAAGCCTTATGTTAGTAAAAGTAAAATGTTGTTTATCTTCCGTAAGATGTAAAAGGTATCATATATATTAGCATATAAACTTAAATATTGTCTAAATCAAATATATATATTAATAAATGAATTCAACGATAATATCATAATTATAATATTAAACTGTTGTCCCTGCTTTTAACTGAACTCTATTTAAACGAAGACATTTATAAGCATGACCGGGCGCCTTGTTAATTCCAAAAAAAAATCATTGTTAAAGAAAAGAGGAGTAAAAAAAAATTAAAAAGGAAACGGATTTATCTCGCCTCGAAACTTAGATATTTAAAAAAGGGGTGAAGACAGCGCGGGCACCAATCCAATCCAATTTTCATTACAGTCGTTTAGAAATACAAGACGGAAATTGCTAAAAGGGTTACTTCGACTCGATGGCAATCAAGGTGAAATAGTGCTATGGTAAGCTGCCTCTCTTCAAACGATGTTCCTGTGGACCGAATTTGCGATTTATATATTACTTATACGGATACTTTATCATCATCATTATCAGCCGACAGACATCCATTGCTGGACATAGGCCTCCCCCATAGATCTCCACATCGATGTGTCGAAATGATAGTGATAATGTATATTAATGTAACTAATTAAACGATCTCGTGCAACAAAGAGTTTAAAAGCATTTTAGAATTAAACTAGATCTTTTGTTTCGAGTGAGAAATCTTTAAAATATTCTCTGGACCTGAGCGGAAAGACAGAGTTATGTTGGATTTGAACCCACTAGAACCATCCCGGTGGTCATCCTCAGTGCAATGCCAAAGGTCCCGGGATTTCCTACGAAACACCCGTGTGCATCCCTGTACTGCGCCTGAACACGTCCAATGGAGTGCCGTAACCCTCTCCAGAACCCTCTCTTTGCGACAACAAGTAGGAGACAAGCTTTGTACTTGTCATTCACCCCGGTTTCGCTTAATGGTCAATGAGGGCCCCCACCTTCAAAGCCTATGTACCCGAAAACGCTTTTAGTCGCCTTCTACGACAAGTTGGGCTTACTTTAGGCCTATTCTTAATGGCCTGAGACTACAGACAGGGTAGACCGTTAAACTAGACTAGTGAAAAATTCAATATCATATTATAAGTTAGTATATAATTATGCAAATATTATCTCCTTTGTGTCATAGTGACAGCGTTGCGCTCATCCTTAACGCGACACTCATTATTATCCGGTTGCAAACACTGTTCATATTTTTAGTTTTTATGAAACGATGTAGAAAAAAGCTCGTTTTATTAAAAATTCATAAAATTTTCATTCAGATGAAGACACTACTCTAAACAAAACTGATCCACGCCGTTCATCAATGTGAACACTTAAGCAAATTGATCTCTCTTGAGAATTTATATATATAATTACTTGTGACTGAATAAAATATTCCTAGCGCGTGATCGAATCAGAAATGTGGAGATCAGCAGAAGCACTAACGTCACGGACATAGCCCAAAAGATTGCTAGACTTAAGTGGCAGTGGGCAGGGCACATTGCTCGAAGGACCGACGGCCGATGGGGCAGTAAGGTCGTCGAGTGGCGCCCGCGCATCCGTAGACGTAGTGTTGAAAGGCCTCCCACAAGGTAGGCCGACGATCTAATGAGAATCACGGGAATCCACTGGATGCGAGCAACGCGTGACCGATCGATGTGGAAATCTTTGGATGAGACCTATGTCCAGCAGTGGATGTCTGTCGGCTGATATTGATGATGACGAATAAAATATCAGTCAACAGTGAAGGTAATTTTAGTACTAAAAAACATTTGTAGGCGAATGAAAAAAAAAACTGTTGATTGTATCACGTTTTCAATACTAACCGAGGTAATTAAGAGAAACGTTACATGTTATATTCAAGTTATAACATACCATTAAAATATAATTACAACATTTGAGTGAAATTAATATAAAATTTTTTTTTCAAGCTTCTTCTAGACCGTTAATGATTATTTACTTTTAATCGTTTTCATTATTCATTATTTTTTCATTTATTCCAGTATATAGTCAAGTTCAGGCGTAGCAAAGTTAGGTTTTCAAAAAAACTATTTAATAATGTAATTTATAATAGTACAGGCTGTAAAAAGGCTGAACACAAAGAGAGACCATATATATACCATAGGGTCTTGGTATACTTGCCTCATGAAAAATAATACTGTTGGGACCTCCGGAGCTTGTTATTCTAGTCGTTGGTGCCGCCAATCAGCCTGACAGACGTCCACTGCTGGACATAGGCCTCCCCCAAAAGATCTTCATGTTTGTAGAGGTTCGTATGGGGGAATTTGAGTTATTTTCTACCACACTGGCTCAATGCCAGTTGGTGGGAGCCAGCGCCTCGTTTGTTAGCAAGGTGCACCACGAGCAGCTAAGGTTTGGTTTGGATCCTATGAGTTGTTGTGTGAGACCCTCTTAAACCCCTTTTTAAAGGCTTATCCAACAATTACTTATCTTTTACTAAGGACTACATTGCTATGTCGACACTTCATTTATGCGTCTTGTTGGAAAGAATGTTATAACTATATATTTCTAGAATATATTTGTAAAGTTTCTTCCGTCTGTAGGTCCAGAACCATTTTTCATAGAATTGGTAATACTTTCTAGTTTTTTTTTTATTTTCGATACGCAATTTAGCATTTATAAATGAGTGACCAAAATATTTTAATGATATGATGAACAGGTCTTATAGTGAGACCGTTTAGATAGGTACTACCGCAGCTCCTATTTCCGTCGCCAAATAATAGTGTGAAAACATAATCGTGTTCCGGTTCGAAAGGCGCTGTAGCTAGTGAAATTACTGGGGTAATAACTGTACTTAACACCTTATGTCTCAAGACAACAAATGCAATATGGTACGGTGTATACCATTCAAACTAGCGCCACATTGTATGGGCGGGCGTATCACTTACCATCAAATAAACGTCTCTCCGCTTCGTATAATAAAAAATAGGCAATAATCTTTACTGAAGAGTACTATAATATTTAACTACGTATCTATTGACTAGAAAAATTAATAATACATAATAACCTAAAAATATAAAGCTAATGTTTAAGTAATATATTCCATAAACTTATACGAGTTTCATGAACAGATATTGCTTCTAACTTTATCTATAATATTAAAATTAAGTAAATATTAGTCGAAAGTATTTCTGAGAACAAAATATTCTTAACGAAAATTTCAAGTAATTGTAATTACAAAGTAACACACGAAGTTAGTATTTCAACTCGACGTCGGCCAGTTTCCCCTGTAGCTGTACACCATAACGACCGGAACAAAATTTGATATTACTCTCCGAATGTACCGCAAAGTTGATGGTCGTGGTACACGCAATGGACCGGTCCCATTCAAAGGCAAATCGCTTAGATTTTTTTTTTTCATTGGACCTTTCATTTACAGCCGAAACGTACAACCGAAAAGGAATGATTAAAATAACTTGTAAACCACTTGGTACCGTGTCATGTACCTTTACAGTTGTCCCCCCCATTTTTAATGTTCCCTTATCATATATTTATTTACTGTTTGCGTGAACGGCTGCCATATTTAAATGTTGCCCGGTAAGAATTATATCGATACAGTAAAAGAAAATTTACAACAGTTTCTGTTATGACTCTTGTACTGATTTCTAATATGCTGTTAGTTATATGACAAAAAGGAAGCATAATTTTCTTTAACTCAACATATGAAAGTTGTTATTTTATAGAATAGGCATATAAGAGTACAATAAATAACATATTTGTTAATATCCATTATTCTTACTTTTTCTATTTGTTCTATAGATGAGATGTACAGATCATTTAACTGATGGTAATATATGTCTGCACATGGCGTTGGTTAGGATTATAAACACATCACCACATTGGCTCGTTTCCTGCAGACATAACATGTTAGGTCTCGTTACCTCAATAATTTCACTAGTTACAACGCATTTTAAACCGGAACACAGTAGTTTGCACACTACAGTTTGGCGATAGAAATAGGCGCTGCGATAATGCCTACCTAGCTGATCTTCGGCAAGAGACACCTACCGACAGTAAACTTTACTCTTATACTTCTTGTCGTTCGTGTCTTAAAGTTGGCTATTTCGGTCAAAAAAGTCGGACGTATTGTGGAAGGTGGAAAAGATCCCCACTTGATGTGTTCCAGCCTGGAGTCTGTAGACTTATTATGATGTGTAATTTCACAAGCTTATATTTTCCATGGAAAGTAGCTCAAGGCAGTAAAATAAATAATTATTTTCATCTCAATCGATATCGATTATATATATAACGGATTGACATAAGTCTCTTTTGATGTATTTGACAAAACATTGGCGGACGTTTAATTTAGTGTGTTCTCAGAGATAATTTAATATTCTTTAAATTGTAAGGAAATGTTTTGTAAAGAAAAATTGTCGTTGTCTTAAAAAATTATCTGCAGTGTAATCTGCAGTTCCAACAACAAAAAGAAAATTAAATTAACTTTCGCATTACGCCGCGAACGTACGGGCGCAGGCGGGAGCAATTTACTCGCTGAGAAAAATGACTCTTTGGCGCTTTTAGTTTACTTACATACAACGAGCGGACTCTGTCGTGTACACACTTTAACATTGGTGATTCTAAGAGACCGTCACTTTAAAATTTATCAGTATCCTCAAACGTATTTATTAGGAAATCACTGTATCGCATTAATAATTACCATCGGTTCGTAAAGGAAATTGCTGCGTTACGAATACGCCTTATAACTGTGACAATTATATTTAAAAACTTTCAGAAATACGCTCTTGTTATTTGTCATAAGTATTTAATATATATATATATATATATATTTTATTTCATTAAGCGACGAGAGGTGCGGGATGTTCACCAGATGGTAAGTGATACGCCTGCCCATAACAATGTGGCTCTAGTTCGGATGTTATACACAGCGCCTCATTGCGCTCTTTGCCTTAAGACATAAGATGTTACGTCTGGTTACCCCAGTAATTTCACTAGCTACAGCGCCTTTCAAAATGTAATACAGTTATGTTTGCATACTACTGTTTGCCGACAGAAGTAGTAGTCGCGGTGATACCTACCTAGACGGTCTCCAGCAACAGAGATCTACCACCAAGTAGTTTAGTTTAGTCAGTACAAATGTAGAACACTTTGGAATGTGATTGCAAATGGAGATGGCCTATTCTACATGCAAATAAGAGTGTACAAGTGTGACTAATTAATTATTAATTTTTCTATCCAATTACTAAAGTTAGAAACAAAATTGGAAAGCCAAACTTTTGTAAGCAATTTTAGAAGAGACTTCAAGCGAGAGATGTGTTGTCAATAGAAAGTGAAGCGGTGTTCATTAATTCGAAAATAAAGCTTAATAAAGTAAAGTGCCCTTCCCGGCTATCTTTGTCGGTACGGAGTATACTTGATCAAGTAATAAGATGAATCCACTAAGACTGTGTGCTAGTGTGAGATACAATGATGTTTTAGAAACTAAAATAACTTTTCTTTGAATGGACAATTTATTTATAAACATCGGTTTTAATATGGTTTTTTAAATTTTATAACCTTCATGTATGGTTTAATAATTTGAACTGCATTTTAAAATGCCACTTAATATAAATAGCGTTATCAAGTTAGCTGTATAATATTGCGTATAGAAATAAAACATAAATTGAACTGATAATTAACCATAGTGTTTATTACCTTTCTTTACAAAAACCTATTTGTTTTTTATTTTAATTTGTATTTTTATATAAGTCCTTCGTAAATAGTTGTGAACTTACGATTCAGAGTCCTGAGATACAAGCTTAGCTTCGTTCAAGACTCGCGGTTTTCAGTAAACACTGCTAATAAATTATTATTATTGTTATTACTGTAGCCAAAGAAATTTAAATTTGAAATCTAATCATTTGAGTTAAGATAGGTGCCGATATTTTTCCTTTCAATAAATTGACAATTTTTTTTTAAATCGTAAGCAAAGTTTGCCCCTTACCTTGCATTTCACCAACGGCCTCAAGTATCCATCGCGCCAAGCGTACGCACTTGAGCTTTTCTTTCGTCGACGAGTGCCCGAGGAAAGTTTCAGCAAGCGACTAAGGTTCATTACGGATTCAATTCACTTTTAGTTCACACTGAATAGATCTAGAAACGAATTGAACAACCATTTCTATGGCTGCTAAATAATTTTATAAATGAAGTACAATTGCAATTTCACATTGATGTATTTAGCTTGTGCCTCTGTCGCAGGGAAGAGCAAGTGTCTTGTTAAATTGTACAAATATCGCTTACAAAAAAACAATTTTGATATGTAAGCAAACCATACATATAACGTTAAAGGACTTCAATGTTATACTTGACTTTGAATATTCTGGATTCTATATGTTGACAGCTGGAACACCAGTAATGCTGTCATCGCGGCAGATTTATATTTATCTTTATCTATATAACAAAACCTGAATATCGTCCTGCATTTTAATGTAAATATCACAATCTCTTGATGGTTTCGAAAGCTTGCGATGCAAAGTTTTCTTCTAAAATTTATTCCGCAAGTGTTTGGTCGTAGATTGCTCGCGTGGAATGCTTTGATACGTTCCCTATTGATTACGCGGCTTTACCTCTTTTTACTTAATCTAAAATTCTACACTGGGTAAAAGGAAAGAAAGTTAGTCTATCTTTTAATGTTCAATTTTCCTTAAATATAACGTAATACAATTTCAAAAAGTTTTATACAAACTAGTGATTTTATTGCGTTTAAAAGAAAGGGTGGGTCACTAAAAACAAAGTCCACCATTTCTGTTTCGGTGGGTACGTTTTCCTTTCATCTCCAACCATAAAATGCACAGAGAGATCCCCGAACTCTTTTGACCAATCTCTCCTCTTTCTCCTAAAGGATACGTTTTTCTGTCCGTCAACTCGCTTTGCAGACCATATGCGACGTTTTTCGCCCGGAAACGAAAACTGGTTTGACTCTTTTAATTAAAACATAATACCGCCAATAACAACTAATGTTTTATATGTAGACGTTTGTTTACACAATATTAAATAATCATATTTTATTTCAATAAGTAGAGTTTTCAGGTTTTCCATTTAAGATTCGTAAATCCGAACTCAGTCAAATATTTTCGAAGTGAATTTATCTTAACAATGAGAATTGTGTTGATCTAGTACAATAAGATATTATTAAGCCGAACATAAACATCCACCGGAGTATTTCACGCTTATAGAAGTCTGCTGTTAACCAGCGGCTTCTCAAAACCTTCAGCAGACCGTGGATTAATTACATACATAAATATATATACATAAAGCCATTAAATGACGCTTGCAGATTCAGCTAACGTGTATTCATATAATGTACCGCAGACGCGTTGCCTAAATGGAATCGACTTTCATTGACATTCATAATAATTCCGAACTAAAGGCTTTCTGTAAATAATATTCATGAATAATTAATTTAATTTCGCGAAGCCACCTTTTGTTAATGTTCTCGGCACGTTATTAAATTTGGGAATATTCATTCGGATCCTTCGGAGTTGAAACTGAAATAATGTTTATGAAAGGTTTTACCCGTCGCATTACGATTCATGAAATGAACATTGAAAATTTAAAACAATTACTACATTTTTAAAACCGCAATTACTATAGTGTCGATGCAAATTTTAGTAATAATGTCTTAGTATCGTCTTTACCACCTCTCCCTCATATAAATCCCTAGCCGATTGAGGTGGGTTTCTTTGGGGGAGGCATATGACCAGCTGTGGACGTCTATCGACTGATGATGATTATGGTGAACATTTATTATATTTACTATGCTAATATTTAAGGAACGAAAACATTTTCTATCGAGGAACCTATAGATTGCTCGCTGTTCTGTTGCTCGAGCACCGTTGAATCTCTTGCAGTGATTGCGATTTGATGCTGTATAACCACTTCAACTATAACACAAAATGTTATACGTATCACTTACTAAATACATTCTGTCTTGTCTTTTGATAAAATAGAAAACAATTATCGAATAACACTAACATAACCCCCCTGTTATAATTTTTAGCAACAAATCTACCTTATGTAGCGACTGTTTGTATTAATGTATCATTATCATCATCATTATCGGCCGATAGACCTCCACAGCTGGACATAGGCCTCCCCCAAAGATCTCTATATCGATCGGTCTTGTGCTGCCCGCATCGCCGGACTCTAGGGGCTCATATGAGGAGAATCTGAGCCATTTCCCACCACGCTGGCCCAATGCGGGTTAATGGGAGCCAGAGCCTCCTTTGTTGATTAGCAGGGTACATCATAAATAAAAGGGTTCTCTTGGATCCTGTGAGTTGTTATGCGGGACCCATTACACCTCGGATGTATGTATCGAATATTAAGTCTTAACGTCTTTTCCTGTAACACGGAGATCATGTGGTGGTATTTTGGTGGTTAGGATTTTACGAATCCACCTAGCTTGCTACTACTACTATCGTATTATAAGTTTTTTTCCTATAACAGCGTTCTAGTTTTCAAATTATTAACATATAATGTAAGAGTACTAGCGAGCCAGCGCGCTGGGACCATTTTTTCGCCTTATTGTCATCTTACCATCACATGAAATTGAGAAAAAATAGTTAACTTTTTCTGCTTCGTAAATTAGTTACATTTTAGACATTCAACGGGACGTCGTCCGAACACTTCCGTTGCATTGCTGATGCCTCTCGCGGGTAATGAATAGAAGTATTATCTTTCTACACAAAAACTTGTTAACTTGTTACTTTGAATTTTCTTTAAAGAAAGGATCTTTTTGTTTTTTTATAGCTCTCATTTAATGTTTATTAAACACTGCTTTGTATTTTTGCAACTTTAATTATATTTAATTTGTGTATGTCTTTAACAGAGTGTGTTAGCTATAATTAAAGAGATTGAAAATAAAAGACTACATAAAAAAATATATGTACTTAGATACTATATTCACTGATATATAGTTCATAAAGTATATACTTGTGTAGCTCACTAGCCTAATGGTTAGAGCGTGTGCGGCCTTCATTTTGAAGGTCGCGAGATCAAATCTTGGCATGTACCGATGACTTTAATATTTAAGTTATGTACATTTGTGAACTTTAGTTACAGCAGCGAAATACAAACGGTGAAGGAAAACATCGTGAGGAAACCTGCACATGAATTACAATTTATTCTAAGGTGTGTGTGAAGTCACCAATCCGCATAGGGCCCGTGTGGTGACAATGGCCCATCGCCTTCATATTGAGGGTAGACCTGTGCTCCAACAGTGGGGACATAAATTGGATGTTGAGAAAAAAAATACTGGTGGGTTGGTCTCTGTTGCACGAGACCATCTAGTTAGGTATCAACGTAGCGCCTATTTCTGCCGCCAAACAGTGCTATACTAACATTACTGTGTTCCAGTTTGAAAGGTCTTGTATGTAGTGTCTCAAGCGACCAGCGCATTGTGGTGCTGTCCTGTTCCGCTCATTTCGTTGCTTAATTGAATAATAAGACAAAGGTTTTGAGATAAAGATTTCAGATGGACTGATCAGTCTAAAAGTTCACTTAGCGTGAACTTATCTAGTCCTCAGTTCTCAGTCCTCAGTACCCGTGCCTAACAACTTATATATCATTTCAATAAAATGAATTTCCATTAAAATTTCAAAGAGGATCGTAATTTTACTCTTTGTTATTAATTTAAATAAAGCAATCGATATATAAACAATTTATTTAATTATTTAAGCTATCGATCTGCCGCATAATAAGTTTATGAGCGAAATTTGTTTGTGGATAATTCAATTACATCCGTTCGGTAGAGTGTTGTAGTACACACGTACTCTTTCATCATAAAACAGTTCCATCAGTCGGAAGTGTTTCTCTCAGCATGGAGTATGCTGCTGGATCTCGCCGCATTGTGTATAATAATTAAGTTGAGAGTCGCATACCGCGAGATTATACAAAGGGGGCGTTAGGAGTTCGCGTCTTGTTCAACGATTAAACCGCTCGTGAGTGCGGCGCTCGTATGTTAATATAAGTTAATTATGCATTTCGCGTGCTCCAAATAAGCTAGATCCCGCTGCTCGGGGTTCCGGAGATTGCCCCCACGAATTACGGAGAGAATGATCTTACAGACATATAATGCGACTACACCCAAAAACTGTGTAAAATCATTATGTATAATCAAGTTTCATAAATCTAATGATTTTACAATCCTCGGAACTCGTCCGCATTGTTTTTGAATAAAGTTGTATGCCGTCATCAATATTTAATTTTTTTTATTCCGTTAAGCGACCAGACGAGCGGGATGTTGATCTGATGATAAGTGTTACGCTTGCCCGTAACAGCGTGGCGTGGTATGGTATATTCACTGTACTCGTCGCCTGAGACGTAAGATGTTGGGTCTCGTTACTCCAACGACCAAGGTGTGCATAGGCTGTTACTAGCTTCGTTGGTTGGTTCGTGATCAAGCGCTGATCTCGTCGATTTACAAAAAAAGGTAGGGTTATGTAAATGAAATCTTTGTATATTTTTGTATGCAAGTGTGAAAGAGGCTGTGGTCATTATACAGCGCGGTGCCCGGTTCAAATCTCAACAATGACCGTGGCACGTGAAGAGCAATTCCGGTGCTCTCCACACAACTTAGGATAAGGCGCTGTAGTAGCGCGTACACGTGCTCGGCGATTCAAGTGACTCCGGGGACAGGGACGGCTTAAGGTATTTACACAGGACGTTTCTCATTCTGTCTGATGAGTGCTCTGTTACACGCGAGCTTCGTTATTGCACGCTCGTTACCATTCTACGAGATATGATATTTCTTGCATTTGTGAAAGAACGAAATGGACAAGGGTTTTCCGGGGGTTACAATCTTGTTAACTTTGAAGTAGGACAAAAGGATGCTTTTTATTTATTTCCTTAGTAGCACATGTCATTTTTTCGTCTTACATTTAAGTGTTTTTATTCAGTTTTCGAAATGAACTTAAGTATTAATAACGTATATATCCATCTGGATGATTGGTTCATTGTTAAGTTTATTCAAGTTGTACCGCAATTCTGTTTTAAACGACGGAGCCTCTAAAATACAAATGCAACAAGAAATTCGTCCTTTCAATAACTCCATTCAAGAAATCATATTTAACGGAAGTCGAAGTTAAAATTCCGATAGAAGAGTTTTTTTCTTATAATACTATAGATTAATGTTTATTGTCAGTTTCACATGATGTTAAGAGATAGTGATGTCGTAGATAGCGAATCGTGATAGTCCTGAATATTCTACCTATCATACGTCGATGGGAGGAACATAAAATTATTGATACATAACTTGTTAGCTTACCTTGCGCTGTTCTAGTCCACTGTTTTTTTTTTTTCGAATAATATTCTTGCTGTTTTATTGCCGACTTTTACGGCTTAAATTAAAAAAGATACCACCGCAACTGCTATCTCTGCCCACAAACAGAAGTGTGCAAAAATATTACTGAAATTTTAAGGGTGTCGTACGATCGTAACTAGTGTTACCTTATTATTATAGGCAGGTGTAAGTCTTCCCATCAAATAATCGTCTCGCTAGCATCGTCGCTTCGTCCAATAAAGAAATGCTATTATGGTAGCAGATTTACACTTTGCTACCTAGCCTAAACAGTTCAGAAATTACCTGCGACCAAACTTTACATCATGTTGCCCCTAAATAGTTACAAGGTACTCCGTGTTACTAGTCAAGCGGTTAGTCGATCTGGAGATGGGGGTGATTTAGAATGGATCAAGTAAACGGTCAGTAAACCTCCATCGGTATTGCCTTTAAGTTATACATATGTTTACTTAAAAATTCTTCATCAGCAGTTAGAAGTCCACTGCTGGACATAGGCCCTTTCAAACTTCTGTAGCATCTAAATAAAACTGTATAGAATAATATAGAGTACAACAGTTTCATCATTCATCATCATTACCGAAATCTTTTAAACATGTTTTTCAAAAAGTCCAATTGCTACCGGTCTGTTGATTTGTTATTGTTATAAATAATACTCTAAATCTACAACTTGAACAATGGATAAACATGACGTTGTTCATGTGATACGACTCCATCATCTCTCTCCACTCGTACTCCTCATGAAAAATGTGTCACACGAAACACGTCGCGAAACTTTAGGCCCGCGTCACCTGACTCGGTAAGCACGTGAATCCGTCACCAGCGTTCCGTCCTCACCTAATTTGAAGGAGGCTTGTAAATTTTCCGTCACGTTCCTCTTTATTGTTAAGATTTGTAAAGGCCTATGAAAAATGATCATAGACGTGTAATGTTGCTATCTCCGTTTACACAGTTATGGCATCTGAGCTTTATTGTGTATTTTAGTCAAAATGTTATCTCTGACGTTCACATTGTATTCTATTATACTATTTTTGGCTTTGATTTAAAGAGATTAAGTATTCGGCTCTTAGGAACGTATAGAAAAAAAAAAATTCATTAGTTTGTCGGTGCTAGGTCTCTGTTTCCGGAGACCGTCCAGGTAATTACCACCTCTGCTCACGGTCATATACGAAAGCGATACCGTGGTTCCGGCCAAATGTCCTAAGTGGGTAACCGTCGGGTTTTATCCGGTAAAAAACCGTTATAACTCTTCTGTTGCCATTGCCTCAGCAGCTAGGTATCTTATGCAGGATACTCCCACAAAAAAAGTACACCTGCAGCTCCTATTTCTGTCGCCACACAGTTATGTACAAACGTTATAGTGTTCCGATTTAAATGGCGTTGTAGGTAATGAAATTACTGTGGTAATTTGACTTATATGTCTTTAGAAGACGAGAACAATCTGATACAGTGTATGTCATCCGGAATAACGCCACGTTGTTTTGGGCGGTAGTATATATATGCGGATTATGTAATTGTGGATAGTGATCGGTTTATAGAAAGTAAGGGGTCCGTACAATAACTCACGGGACCCAAGCCAACCTCATCTGCTAGTGGTGCATCCTGCTAATGAACAAACGAGGTTCTGGCTCCCACCAACGTGCATTGGGCCAACGAGGTGGGAATTGGCCAAAATCCCTCCCATATGAATCCTTACCTGATCGTGTGAGAATATTTGGAGGAGTCCATCAGTGGACATCTATCAGCTGATGACTAGGATAATGATGATATAGAAAGTAAGAGAAGAAAACTTATTAAGTTTTGGCTGAATTCAAATAAGAGCAAAATAATTTTTACCGAGTGTTATCGCTAAAGTTGTTACATATTCAGCATTATATTATGATTGATAATTTTGTATAAATTGCAGCATAGTCCAAAAATTTAGTATACTGTAAGAATTAAGGGTATCAAGATCTATATATGTATGTGTGTAATGTGTAATAAGAAAAAATCAAAAGCTATGCATTATTGAATTTGTGTGAGGCCGAGAGTGGCGGGCAGCGAGCGGAGTATTGATGTCGTCACATTCAATTGAGTTACCTACCCGAGTTGGCTTTTGTCGGTGAAAGTGAAACAAGAACGGAAATTTCGTACCGCAAATCTTTTGTGTATTCACCGTGGAAATTTTCTCCGGTATGAATTCGAAATCTATATATTATTAACATTAAACTTTATTCAGAAGAAATACTCTTTCAGAAACAATATTATCCGTGGATGAAGAGAGGAAAAAAAGGACGTAGTTTCATTAAGTACACCCACCTACTCTGTTTCTATTATTTTATAACAATCTTAAATACTAAAACCAGTTAAATGTATTGTTAAGTAATGCAATTGATGTAAGTACAAGTACTTGCATCAATGTAAGAGTATCCAGAGATTCATTGACTCATCACAAGTTCTCCGAAAGTATTAGAAGTCAGGTCAGCTAAGAATGGATTTTTCGAATTTCCTTCGACGAAGAGAGTTGCGTTGTTAATAACGGGAAGAGGCCCCGAGGGGTGGTGGGTTGCCGCTTGGCCGGAATATTTCCACAAATTTCAAATCTCAATTTCAAATCTATTTCTATATTACGGCCAGCGAATTGGGCAGGAAGCAGCTGGTAAACACATATGAGACTCCTAGTATTATTGTTTTTATTTTGAGAATTAAAACTTTACCTTTTATACGACAATGAATTAATAATTGTTCTCAGTTCCACGTTATGTAGCTATAATGACGAAGATAAAGCATCATCGTCGTCATCAGCCGATAGACGTCCCCACATTGATCGATCCTGCGCTACCCGCATCGTCGGGCACTAAGGGCTGTCGTTTGTAGGGGTTCATGTGAAAGGTTTCGACCATTTCCCACTACGCTGGCCCAATGCTGATTGTTGGGAAGCGTGCTCGCACAAAATTCTCCGATATTGATCCAAAACACAACAATAATGTTATAGCTGTAGATTTATACATTGTAACCACTTTAAAACCTTCCGGACTCCAGTATTACGTGATCCCAAGACCGGACTGGAAACCTCAATCACCAGCCGCTGTCTAGTTTTCTTTAACCTGTATTTTCTCCCGTTACAGAAAATAAATTTAAAATAAAATTGTGCTCCAGTGCTTCAGATATACAAATTGTTTTTCTGTTGATAGTCCAGGGATCACAGTAAACTCCGGCATCTGCTAAACAGTACTGCACAAATATTACTCTGTTACGGTTTAAAGGGCGCTGTAGCTAGTGAAACTGCTGGTAAGAGACTAAAATGACATGAGTCTCGAGACACAAGCATAATGTGGTGTTATATATGCCATCCTATTTAACTAGTTAGTTATGGGCAGGCGTATGTCTTACCATTAAATGAACGTATCGCTCGTCTCGTAATTAGATAGAATAAAAAAAATTGTTTATGCACTAAATAGACACGCAATTCAAGCTGTAGAAAGATGAGCTGTTCTAGCTTATCATAATTTAGATTTTCAGTATTACTCCAGACAATGTAAAATGAATATTTCATTTCAACCTCACTTCTTATTTGTTTTTTTTTTTCTTTCAAGTTACTGTAAAAGTAGCAAAGAGTAATATGTATTCAATTCACCAGTGCATGGAACGGGGCTGACCCGTAAAATGTAACAAACCCTGAAGACCCGACTTCCGGGCGAAATTAAAAACGTGATTTGTTGAAGTCTTCGGTCGAGGGGAGCAGTAAAGTTTGTTCTTGATGCTCCTCTCCGATCACTACCTCGGTATAAAAAGACTAGTTTATAAAATTTACCGCACCGTATTATATTAGATAATTCTTCTATTTCGATTCTTTTGAAGGAATTCTCAAAATTAACCATTACAAAAATAAAAAAAATTAATAACACCTTGTACTGAGATCTATTACTAACAATAGAAGCTTGACTTCTTATTATGATGATGATCAATTGTTCATCGAGACTTGACGATGTTCTTCCAATATATGTATATTATATACAAGTCAGCTCATAAAAAATGTTACATTGGTTAAGATTTATACTCTGCATCACATGGTTTCTTGACATATATTTACTACAGTCAATTCTCTAACTGCAGCAAATTTTAAACCGATACACAATAACGTTTAACCATTGTTGTTTGCCGACGGAAATAAATGTTGATGTGGTACCTTTAAGATTCTTACAGAGCGTCTCTACATATTTCTACCTTGATCAAATTTCTTAATAAAGGTATGGTGTTATTTAAGATATTCTCCGGGTATAGTGTTCGCGATTAATAATCTAACTCGAAATCTAATCGGTCTCCCGTCGATAAGTCCTCGAAAAAAATTCAATCAGCACCGTCGGAGTGCTCGTTATCGGTACGGCGTCGTATTCCTCGATCGGGTTTTGTCACTTGTCTTTATAAAAGTAGGCTCGTTAAACCGGATTTGGGTTTCGTCATTCTAAGGCGTATTACATCGGATCGGATGGCCCGGGTAACAGTACACCCCGTCTGAGATGGAGTCGACTTCCGTTCAGAAACCGGAGGCGATTCGCCGACGCGAAATGAAGAATGTTCCCTAACATTTATTATAGGAGAAATCTTAGTCATTTTTGTATAATTGTTACGCGACTAATGAATAATTACTTTTTTACCTATATGGTAATATCGATACTTTAATTGTAACATAAAGTGACAAACAAGTAGACTTTCTTATTGTGCTTAGTTATACTCTCTGTCCCATATTTAACTATACCGAAATATTCTCAATCCGACACATTTAAACATAGAAGCTGACGAGAATTTCAGATAATGGTGTTTATGGTTTTGTTTTGTTTATTCGCTTATTTGTTAAGTACCTTCCATCCAGGTTACTAAATAGAATATTATATATACGTAAGATAAAATTTAACATCGTATCTTCATTGTATTGAGAATAATAATACACTTTTCTACTTAAAATATATACCATTTGAAAATATTTGAATAATATCGCTATATGTCTCGAAGGAACGAGGGTGCGATCCCCAAAGCTTGTGCTTAAAGTGAAGCAAAGCACTGTGAGAATACTAACCAAAATCAATAGCTTTCATAGGCATGTGATTTCCACCAACCCGCACTTAGCCGTTGGAGGATAAATAGCATTGACTCACTCTTTGGGATCGAAGACGGACTCTAAGTACTGGGAACATTAAGAGAACTGTTTATTTAATTACAATTATAACGAATGAAGTACTAGTTGTACTTAACTTATTTTATATTATAATGTTACAATTGGTATAACGGGTGTAAGGAGCCCCGCACAAGAACCGACGGGACCCAAACCAACCATAACTGCTCGTGGTGCGCCTTACTAATCAATAAACGAGGCTCTGGCTTCCACTAACCTGCAGTTGACTAGCGTGGTGGGAAATGACCCAAATCCCCTCATGAATCCCGTCCCGATCAATGTGAGAATCTTTAGGGGAGGCCTATATTCAGCAGTTGACGTCTATCGGCTGCTGATGATGATGACAATGTTTACATGCAATGTATACTTAGAAACGGTGCTGAATTAAATTCTCTATCTATCTCCACCCATAGTCCAGCATTACAGCGTTTAATCTTAGTTTATTATCTGTGTTAAAATTATTGATTACTGTTAAATTTAATAACAGGTTTATCTTTAAATATTGCTTTAGAAAATAATTCATATAGAGTAACTAAATATTAAAAATAAATTATTTATTATCATATCGTTACAAATATATGGAGTAGCTATGTCATAAATATATTACCAATAACATTAATTTTAAATGTATCTTAAAATGTATATCATGTGGAGACAGGAGTCTTAAACTATTACAGGATTAACTATGCTTTGAATCTCCTGATTGTGTATTTTTTTTTATTCAATTAAGCGAGGAGACGAGCGGAACGTTCACCTGATTATAAGAAAAACGCAATTAGGATGATTGAACATTGCGTGCGTAGCCTGAGACATAAGATGTCAAGTCTTTAGCTACAGCGCCCTTCAAACCCCATATTACTATTTGGCAGCTGAAATACGCGATGTAATGCTACCAACCTAGAGGTTCTTCAGCAAGAGAGACCTACCAGTAAAATATATATCAGTACATCTAGGGTGATGTGTGTTGGTTTGCTTATACTTATAATTTTTTTTCATTCCCTATTATTCGCCTTAAGTAAAACTTTAGGAATATTGTAACGTTAACATACATTTCTGTACGATGATGTCAAAATCGTAAAAAAAAAATGTTGGCCGAATTCAAATTTCATAAAACGGAAGATATAAAGGTATCTCCGCTAACAGCGCCAAAATTAAAAAACACACGGAAGCGGATGAAGGGAAATACATAAAGTTTATTGCCTCTTTTTAGGCACGGAGAATAAGCAACGAAATGAGATGAAAATGTTTAATGTTTTAAAGCAAACCGCAATATATCTGGGGCCCATTTTACAGCCCGCTGCTCGCACCCCCTGCGCCCTTTAATAAGAGTTTCAACTTCTCGCGAAAATAATACTGGTTTATTGACTGAAAACTAGCTTGGAAATGTAAATAAAAAGTGCTTCTCTAATGTAAGAGATTATTTAGCACGATTATGTACCGCAAGCTTTACGAGTACATCTCACTCTCAATCAATATTACTGTGTTTCGACAAAATTGGCGTTGTAGCTAGTGAAATAACTGGGTTAACGAGACATCTGATAAATTTTCTGCCCCAAGACGACGAGCACAACATGCTACTGTGCCTATCGCACTAACTAGCACTATTACCATCGGTGGGCGTATCATTTACCATCAAGTGAACGTTTTGTTTGTCACATCGACTCATACTTTAAAACGGATTAACCGTTACCGCTGTAGTGATGAGCAATGCACGAACAAGACCATGACTTTGATAATCTTGGTATCAGTCATGGTTTTCGTTTTAGTCGCATATGTTTAAGTTATGATAAGATATTTTACCTCACTATTTCAACGGAATTTTATTTTTTTCTTTTAGAATTGCACATTTGGTCTTGGTTTTGCATAATAGGTTTGTCGTGGTCTTGTTCGTTCGGCCTTGGTCTCAGTTTACTCATTACTATTCCACCCTGTCCAATGTTCATTACTTGGAGGTTAAAAAGAAGAAAAAGAAAAATTCCGCTTTGTAACCTAACTTCGCTTCCGTGACTACGTACATTTTTAAATTTGAATGGTGGAGAAGATTTACGAACCCGTCTAAGCCATAAGTCTCTGTATTAATCTGCCACCATTACGGCATTCCTGTGATACTGTTATCATGTATTGTAGATTATTCTGGACGCAATTCACTATCTACGATCTCTTTGTCTCTTAACATCATTCTATCAGTCTGTTGTATGATATAAAGGAATAACAAGGAGCGTGGTATTATTTATTACAGTAGTAAATGACATCAGCACTATATCAAGATAAATGTGCATATGTAACAAATGTTTGTTATATATATTTTAAGATAACTAATAAATTAGCAAATATTGCTAGTAACTAGTTTCCTTATTAAATTCCTAACTACTCGAACGTATAACGAAGGTCTTGAGTTAGGAGCTAATTTAAGTTTCTCACGCTGTGCACCAAAGTAGTACCATCATTATATTAATATCAACAAAATTTTAAAGTACTTATATGTTTATTTTAGGACTAATACCTAA
Organism: Ornithoptera priamus; assembly: GCA_029034505.1. Taxonomy (NCBI): domain Eukaryota; kingdom Metazoa; phylum Arthropoda; class Insecta; order Lepidoptera; family Papilionidae; genus Ornithoptera; species Ornithoptera priamus. The sequence goes on along the minus strand of JARDWD010000636.1, from coordinate 269,424 downwards.
CTGAAAAGGACTTTTGAATACAAATCATTGGATAGTATTTTTAACGAATACATTACTACATAATATTTGATTGGTCCTAGTTCTTATTCTACGAAGCGACGAAACAAGTGGAATATTCACTTGTTCGTAGATGTAATCAATGTGTGCCCATAACAACGTAATGCTTATTAGAATTATGTACACTGCACCATATTGTTCTTGTCGCCTTGGGATATAAGACGTTAAGTCTCCTTACCACAGTAATTTTGCTAATTACAGCGCCCTTAGCAGAATATAGTAACGTTGCAATATAGTTTAGCGGCAGAAATAGGCGCTGGGGTGGTACCTACGTGGATCGTGTCCGCAACAGAGATACACCACCAGTAAATAATGGTTAAGAGTAATATATTTTTAATATCGATTAATAGTTGTTAATCGGTATTAAAAATATGTTCTTCAATCACTCAGTTTTTAACCTAGACTATTGGTATATGTGCCAACGGTTCGTTGTCATATTTGAAAAGAAAAATGAAACATATACAGTAACGATACACTATTAGGTAACGAGACAATATGTTATGGCTCAAGCCGATGAGCCATCATCATTACTGATAGGTCTCTGCTGTCGGAAACCGTCTAGATAGGTACCACCGCAGCTACTATTTTTATGTCCAAATAATAGCGTTTAATATTACTGTTCTCCTGTTTAAAGTGTATTGTAGCTAGTGAAATCAATAGAGTAATGAGGATTAACATCTAAAGTACCAAAGCAATTAGCACAATGCGGTGCTGTGTATATTAAGTAAACTTCAGTCTCATCGCTTCGTCAAATATAAAATTAACAAGGGCAGAACCACAACATCCATAAGTACCACTTTCCATCTGATGAATCTGCTCCCCATTAACGTTATGGAAGAAAATCAAAAAAGTAAAATTGTCTTAGAAAAAACAAATTCGTGAAGCGATTATGTTACGACAAATCAAGGGAAACGCGATTATTCCACTTCGAGGGTAGGTTGCGAATACGATTTCCCTTAATATGGGCGTATTTATCAAAAGGTACTTTATCATTTGGGGATAACTTAATTTCATCGAGATTGAGAACTGCCTTCATAGGAAAAGGTACGTACGTATGTCCAAAAATTGATACCGCAAATGAATTACATTCTAACATATATATAATATTATATGTTAATACAGAATATTTTCTTGAAAATGGAAGTAAAATAACTTAAAAAAAAACAGCTCACAACTTGTACAATTAGATCAATATTTTTCTTTTTTTTGTGTCTGTTGTTATTATGCTGTAACTAAAGGTTACTCTCATACTTTTAAAGTGGCATTAGGTGGATACTCACTCTTCTAATCCTTTATCAAGGGTCGGTGAAGGCAAAATCGATTCACAAGGATCCAGTAATGCCGCCCTTTAAACTTTTTATTACAGTTTCTTTTCCAAAAAGAACATAATGACATTAATCTCCAAGTCCATTAGCCAGTAACTTTTTTTATTTTTAATCTATGTAAGGGAAGCGACGAAACCTCTCGCAACTCTCACGAAACCAGTTTCCCACGGAGGATGAGAGCATCCCCGTAAAGGATTTAGAATCCGTCTTAATGTCAAAGTGATCCTTTATACGTCGTCGCTCGGATCGAAGACCTTTATCCTATATTTGATATGTAATCAAAGGCGAATTTGGGCCCCTGGCTTGGAGGGTTGAGGTTAATTTTAGGTCTCACGAGAAATATGTAGATACTACACAAATATTTGTCAATTAAACAGAGATTTTAGGGTCTCATTTGTGATCTTTTTATACAATATTTTTTACTTTTAATTTTATACCATATTCGTATATGTATAACTATATATACTAGTGGTAAGTCTTTGTTGCCGGAGACCACCTACGTACCTATCATCTCAATCTATTTCTGCCGCCAAACAGTAGTATGCAAACATTACTGTGCTTCGGTCTGAACGGCGTTGTAATTAGTGTACTAGGGTAACGAAACAACATCTTACGTCTCAGGCGATTAGCGAAAAATGGCGCTGTATATACATTTTCTTTTACCGGAAGCTAGAGCTCAATGTGGTTCGAACTCACACACCCCGTTGGAGTCCTAAAGCGCACAATTCTACCGCACATACAATCCGAGCTATCACCACTTCCTTGAAATTTAACCTTTACGTAGATTTTAAACTAGCAGTTAAATATTTTATTATGCATTAAACAAGATAAACTTCACGTAAATGCGTATATATTATTATCTTCACGAAAATGAACGGTGCGTACAATATATTGCGTGCTCACCTACATCTAAGCAAGCTGCGTATAAAATTATCGTAAGAGATCTTAGCCTTGATTAATTTTTACCTCCTCCACCCCTACATTACCGGAGCCCTCGAAAACTTCGCCGGGCCTTGTACAGCGGTAATCATATAACAAGTACAAGTAATTACGAGCTAGCTTCATGTGGGATCATTAACGGAACGTTTCAAAGGAACCCGTACTGTGCTGGTGGTATTCGAACCCAATTAAAGTATACGTTACCTGAAATCTATACAACACTTTTAAGGCTTGGAGCTTCGCCTTGGATGTTGTGTTATTATGCCGAGATTTATTTTATTACAATGTTCATTTATCACAATTTTATCACATACCTATTTAAAAGTATATTACCATATGAGTCGCTTTCTAAATTATATCTACTAAACCATTACATCACTAAAATATTGCACCTAATGCAAATTATTGATATGTGTACTGCCATGGTATTATACCAGATACATCTGTAACTCTGTGGATTATTCACCTGCCAGATGGATCAGTATTGATATTTAATTACCGTCTATATTATTTTCGAGATTAAGTTTATTTGTTTATAAGAGCCCACGTTTAAATTAGCGTCTACCAGATTATTGTCAGCCTCCGATGGCATCTATCAATATAGACTTGTTATTAGAGAACAAGACTTTTCTTATGTATCGGGGCTATTGTCACAGAGACACATGGAACAGAGAGAGATGTTTTACGCAATCTTAAAACGCTGGTTGGTAAATCGTAGATAGTGAAATGTTAATTTGCCAAATGAAACCTCGCCGCCCCAGCCTCCGGCCCGGAACTGAGCGAGATTTGATTAAGCAACAAGACAGACGTTATTCGACGTTTCTTGGTTATTTCGAATTTCGTTTTGTACCGGTAATACGAGATTCGGATGGCGGGATTGTTCCGTAAAGTTTGGGCGTGTAATTCGCGGTACGTACCCGCGCTAATTCCGCGAATAAGGAACTCCAACGGCTCTTCAAATAGACCGAGTTTCGGAATTAACTGAGTTTACAACGCGATTACGAATCGTCCGTGAAGTTATTACTCTGAATAAGTTGATACTTGCGCTGCTTCAGAGAGATCGAGCGCCCGGCACACCCGACTTGTACAGGCTGTAGTTTTATTTTTATCAAATATTCGTTGAATTTAAGTTATATTATAACGACTTAGTAATCAGAAACTGAAATCCTCTAAACACACAATGAGAATAAAGTTATCAAGTTTTATTATATAATTTCATGACATCTTTAAAAATCCTATGTTTATCTTAAATTTCTTCTATTACAGTTTTCAATCTTTTTGGATAGTGTTTCAGATTTAATAATTTATGTATTAGGTCCTTACATATGAAATTGGCGTTTTGTACGGATGGAACATAAAGTCATTTTTTTTTTTTGTAAACTACATTTAATTTATCAAAGTATGCACACCGTTGTTATCTATGCACATTCGCCATCTCATAGGTAGTTCATAGATCCCTTTACTAAAAAATCATGGCCGCTAGATCAATAAACTTTATGAAGGCGGTTTTGGACTGCCGCATTAGTAGATTTTTTTTCCTTGTAAGAAGTTGTCCAAATTTCAGAAAAAATGGTAATCTGTTGGGGCAAGGTCGGGGGAGTACGGTGGATGTCGCAGACATTCCAATTTTGGCTCATCTAACTTAGAGGTTGTTTGTTGTGCAGTGTGTGGTGGTAGTCTTGCATTGTCGTGAAGCAGCAGTGGCCTAGAGCGACTGACCAATCGCGGTCGTTTAGCAACTAGTTCTTCCTTTATGGTGTGCAGTTGCCGACAATAGATATCTGCCGTAATCGTTTGGCCCGATTTTAGAAAGCTGTAGTGAATGACACCGGCACTAGTCCACCAAGCACTCACAAGTATCTTTTTCTGAGTCAATTTTCGTTTAGGACAGGATTTGTCTGGGTCTCCAGGGTTCAGCCATTGCGATGAGCATAGCAATCGTACAGTATCCACTTTTCATCACAAGTAATGATTCGATTTAAAATCCCTTCATTATTGTGTCGATTGAGCAAAGTAACATAGCAGTCGACGCGATCCACAGAGTTGGTTCTGAAGGTCGAAATTTCCAAAACGAAAACGTTGAAACCAAAAACGTACCGTTCTTCCTTTTGCGACACCAGCGCCGTAGACATCATTAATTCTTCGAGCTGTTTCTGCAGCACTGGTGCCACGGTAGAACTCGTACTCGTAAATATACCGATATTTCATGTTTTCTATTGTGCGGTAATAAGCGACGCCAAAGAAAAAAATTATGAGGAAAAAACAAAGGAATGACTGTTTTCAAAACTCAAACGTACCAGCTAAATGAATTTATATATTTGAATTTGGAATTCTTAACCAAAGAGAAGATATTTCAGATCAAAGTGGACAGTACGTCAAAACGTTTCATACGTAAGGACCTAATATTATAAATTAAAAAAAAACACTTAAAATCAATTAGGTATTTAACCATATTTACTTTATTCGCTGAACAAAGGCTACATGGCTACAAACGTAAAAGTAGAGTGCAATGCTGTGTACCGGTTTGAAGGGCTTTTAAGTTACCTAGAAAAATTACTATGTGTAACAAAATGAAATCATATGTCTCACAGCGACAGCATAATATAGTGTTGTGTTTACCATACTAAATAGGAGCACAATTTTATGCCCAAGTGTTTTACTTATTACGGAACCCATCGCTACTAGACAATGAAGCTATATAAAATTATACTTAAAAACCAATAAGTTACCGAATAAAATAATAATCGAATAATTATTATAAATGTTTTATCAACAGTGGATAAAAACACGTTTATCTTCTAACAAGATAGAATGACATTTGTAATGGCGATTTTATTACATCGCGATACTTTCACATATATAAAGGGATTTCCTGTCCAGAAAGGTCCAGTTTGTACCCTTTCGTATATTACGAACTGGGAACTTATTTCGACCGCATCCAGTTTATGACGCTATTAACATAAACATTTATTCACAATATAAGCTCTTTTACTTTTTTGTTTCCCACGTCTAGATAAACAGATTTACTGACTACCGAATTATGACTGGGAGTAGATCTACCGTAGTTCCTTTTTGTGGCGCTAAATAAGCGTCCGAAATTACTGTTCAGGTTTGAAAAGCGCTGTAACTAGTGAAATTACCTGACCTAACATCTTATGTCTAAAGGTGACGTGCACAATTTGATGTCGTGTATATCATTTTAACTAACGTTACGTTGTTATGCATAGTCGGTTACTGTCAGGTGAAAGTCGTACTCATCACAAAAAGAAATTATACTTGCGATGTTCTGACAATCTTTAAGAGAAGAGTGAATAGGTTACTTTTAGAGTATTCATCACCACCACCAAAGACTACATCGTCGCTTATCATCAGGCGGGATCTTAGTCAAGCGCTATTCAATACAAACTTTTCGATGTATATTATTTTATTTATAATGTTATGTAGTTGTTAATAAATAACTGAACTTAACAAAAACTATAATGTATACTTTCCTTTTCGTTATTCAAAGATGCGATGGGATGAGCGAGACGGTTACCTGATATTAAGATAGATACGCCTGCTCATAGGAACGTGATGCTGCATAGGATATTATACACTGCGCCACGTGGTGCTCGTAGCATTAAGACATGAGATATTCAGTCTCGATACTCTAGTACTTTCGCTGCCTACAGCCTCTTTCAAACCGGAACATAGTAATGTTTGTACACTAATATTTGTCGATAGAAATAGGGGCTGTGGTGGTACCCACCTAGACAGTGTCAGACAATAGAGATCTACTAACACTTAAAAATTACTTTGAAATTAAAGCAACTATTAATTTTTATATCTTTTTCTCTTACAGCAGACAAAGTGCCGCCGGGGTTCCCGTCCATCACGCCACCACCGACTACAATGGTCGTGGAAGTTGGCCACACCGCGACTCTGCCCTGTCAGGCGACTGGCAACCCACCGCCAAGGATCAGGTGGCTTTGGAACTCGCTGCCGCTGGATGTGGCTTCCAATCCAAGATACGCGCTTCTCAACGACAAGATGCACGGTATGTTATTATTTTTAACATATTTTACACGTTTATATATATATTGTTCTACATATTTATTATTAATATGTATGTATAGTTTTTTTTTTGTTAAACGTTCCTCTCCATCTATCACGGCATATCCCTACGTCCTGGGTTGACTGATAGAGAATGCCCACGGGCATTAACTGAATTTTAGGTGTTACAATATAGATTTTAAATAAATAAATAAATAATTCCAACGTTATGAATATTCTATATTAATCACCATATCGATACTTTGTTAACCTGATGAATGAAAAAGAGTTCAACTATCGACGTATACACTTTAACAGAATATATTGTTTTAGATTAAATATCCATGACACGTCTAGACTTTTATACATCAAGCTAATAGGAAGTCCTGAAGCTTTTAAGGCTGTTTAACCATTAATATAACATTTTATTTATTTGTTGAGTATAGTTAAAGTATCATGCAAACTACACACCGAACTAGCGCAACCCTTATATTTTATTTAAAATACTGTAAAATCTGCTTTTATCTTCACAATACAAGACGTCCACACAATATAAACTGAGGTTAAGTAAAATATAAATATATTGATATGACCCTTTGGGACACACATGGGATTCGAATTGTGGAACTCACAGCGAAGGAAACAGTCAATGTTAATAGTATCCCTGATTATGAAGCATCGGCGACCAAGCTTTATTGGGTCTGTATCACAATTCTGTAATTTTTTTCTATTACCTTCTTAGACGAAGGTACATTAATTTTGAGTGTGATTAGAGTACTTTTGCTTATTATAATATGTTTCTATTTTTATGTAACCTAGATACAACTATGTTAGTGGTTTTCCTTAAATATATATATATATATCAGCTTTAATTTTGTTCTATACTCGGTATACATCATGAATTTAAATAAGTAATTATTTTAATATGAGTAAAAGCAATTCATCATCATCATTAACTGATAAACGTCCATTGCTGGACATAGGCCCACTCCAAAGATCTCCACTACTACAGACAAAACGAATAGTTAATATTTTGCCATACTTGGAGCCGAATTGCAACAAACAGTATCATGTCTCCTCTCCCACTGATAGTAAACTTTCACCTCGCACTAAAAACACTTTGCGTGCAAAGTAGTGTCCATTATTTATAAGTGATATTATACGATGTCCATATAAATTGTTGTTAGATCCAGCCACCGTTCCCCGGAAGCCCGGGGAGTATAATCCACACAATAACGTAAGTAGTGGACCGTCTCGCGAGGGTTGAGGCTTGGAAACGGTCTTCTGACCGGAAGCACAAACTCGGGACAAGTTACTAAAATGATTTGTTATAACTAATACATTTAGGATTTCGAATCGCTTTAATGGAAAGAGACCGTTAATCTTTTATATATATATATAGGTTTGTTTACCTATATATGTGTCGGTGTATAGGTAATTTTTTAATTTGAACTTGTATTTTAATAAAATATTAATAAAGGTTTCGTATTATTAATATAATATGCAGGTACTTTAATCTGCTGCTCTTGCGTATTGGTGTCTCCCAATGTTGGATTTTATAACAATGAACTTGAAATGCGATTGGAAAATCTGAAGCGAAAGTTTCTCTGATAAAACATCTCATTGGTATCGAGAGTAGCACTTTTAATATTATTTTAACTTCCTTTCAGTCCAAAGTGCTTCGTCGCTCCTCTAAATCTCCCCAACTTTACCAATTAATTGGTTTTTAATTAGGAGAGACGGCGCGCTTAAAAATCGCTTCGGTTACGAATTTAATTTGCACTTCTTAATGAAAGCCCGCCGCGTTCCGCACTCACAATATGATAACCCTGAAAAGGAAGGGAGGAAGGCATGTTAATTTTATCAATTTTGAGGGCGACGAACAGGATTACGAGCGATAGCGAGGATCAACTGGTGATACAGTTATTATATATATTATATATATAGTGCCATGTTTGTCTAGTGCCTGAACACTTAATGTTTAGAGAACTAGAAAAAAATTTAAATTGAAAAAACATTAGTTCAAATGGTGAACATTATCCGCATCCCCAACCTTGATACAGCATCACTACTACGCGCTAATAAACGTCTCGCCTATTATTGTATTAGAGAAATTGCTAGAATTTCTCTAATACAACGAACTTCAAACTGGAACACAGTGATGATCGACTGCAGTAATATGAGCTACTAGAAGTACCGTATTTAAAAAATAATGATATCATAAGGTTGCTCGTTCACAATACGAAGTTTACGTTATGTATTTACACAATGTATACATATTATTAACACATGTTTTTTACTTCAAAAATTTATTGTTGCTATGAAATGTTGTATATAATTATACAAAAAATGAATTTATGATCATGCATTTAAAACCCTTCCGTATCCGAAAGTCGTAACGTTTATAATTTCAATTCCGACGCCATTATGCACTTCGCAAGTGGTGGGAAAAGTAATTTAAAATTCAGTTAGAGCGGGCAACTTGCCGCGGGCTCTTTTAATCTCATTAATTTTAATTTATTCCAGTGGATTATTTCACCTTGGCCGCGTCCAATATTTCGTAGCTCTGTGGCCGCCACGTAAAATGCTTCAGTGTGATATAATGATTACTAAGGTATTCCGAGGGCCCTTCAGTCCGCTCCACTTGTTCTGAGGTGAGACGCTCACAGACAATACCTGGTCATTCCGTTCGGATTTGTTCTTGATAGACTTAGTATTTTGAACGTTATGAAAATTCTTATGAGAAACGAAGTAGTCTCATTATCTCATATAAAAAAAAATATAAGGAAATTTTTGTATATAGCTATTAAAATTTGACAAAAGTCTCGTGCGTGTTGTCTGTGTTGACATACGGACTCGAAACGTGGCCCCTTACTATCGGCCTTATAAAAAGGCTCAAAGTTACCCAAAGGGCAATGGCAAACTATGCTCGGAATTTATCTGCGCGATCAAATCAGAAAAGTGGATATCCGCAGAAGAACTAAGGTCATCGACATTGTCTAAAAGATTACTAGACTAAGTAACAAGGCAGTCAGGTCTTCGAGTAGCGCCCGCGTACCGGTAGACGTAGTGTTGGCAGGCCTTCCACAAGGTGGACTGACGATCTCGCAAGAATCGCGGAAAGTCATTGAATGCGAGCAATGCGTGACCAATCCATGTGGAGATCTTTCGAGGAGGCTTATATCCAGTAGTGGACGTCTATCGACTGATGATGATGATGATATGTATTAATCTTAAACGAGAAGGAAGTTATGCTTATTAACATTTTTTAAGAATGTAGTCTTATCTGAGACTATCGCACTATCATATTACGAATCTATCAACAGTTTAAAATATCTTGTAAGCGGTATTCTCTTTGTAGTCAAGTAACCTTTTCAATTACTGATTTAAAAGGTTTTTATTTTTGTCAAGCTGGATGTTAATTCATACTCGTAATAACTTGGTGCTAGCTAAATTGTAAGGTAGTAACTTGTCAATAAATCAGTGTATGCCTAAACATTGCGTCTGATTGACGCACACAACCTCGTTACAAAATGTTAAACTTGACCCAACATTTCGCTCGTCGTGATACATCGCCGCGTGGTAAACTCGAAACCCAAGAATAATTGCAACAACTATTTGACAAGAAATGTGCACTGCTATGGTAGCTTCCTAAACGATCTCCGGTTACAGAGTCCCACCGCATATCGCTTAATGAATATTCTTTGTTTCTGTATTGTATATTCGCGTTACCGTAACGCTGCGCCGCCGTTTAAATCCGACGCTGCAGTGTAACATGATGCAGCGTCGCGTACGCTGTTAATTTCGCAGGCCCAAACGGCATTTAGCCGGGCGCCGTTGCATTATGTAGCGCAGTAAATTAACGTGCCAATAAAACAATCGAAATTGTTTGTAGCGCGCCGCGCTCCGCTGTACAATTATAAATTACCGACAGTTTGAGCTCTTTACCAACACACACAAACCTCTCTACCTCCCCCTTGTACTCGTTTGACATAAATTTTGTTGTTTTTTTTATTTAACCCATCGCATTTCGTTCGCGCCCGTACGGCCGTTGATTGAAGCTTTAATAAAGTGTTATAATTGATTTGTTCTGAAGTTTGTTGGGTATTTACACAAGGAGTTTCTTGGAGGCAGTTGGGTTTTTACTACCGCTGGTCTGTCAACAACTAGTAGTAGTTTGCTTGAGTTACTGTGTTCTAGTTTCAAGGGCTGAATCTAGTGTGCCACTGGCGCCTCATCGTTATCTCTTAGTAAGAGTTGGGGCAATATGTCCATACGTTTTGCTCAATTCCTAACATAAAAAATAAAAACAAAAATTCGAAATCTCTTCTCCTCCTCTTTCTCTTTTTTTACTAAATATCTTTCTCTTTAAATTGAACAAAACCAACAAACACGAGTGTGTTTAGATTATCTGCGAATATTCTTCAATAATAATTTAAAAGGCATTTTCTATCAGTAGATGTCGAGAGGTTAATGATGTGCAAAAGGTATGAATGCAAATAAAATTTTATCTAGAATATCGTGTCTAGTCATTACTGGGTTATGTAGCAAGCTGCTGATCCGTCTATTGCTTGTACGACTAATTCTCCACTTAATCGTACTATCGCAGGTAATCGTTTGGGAATTGCTTTAAAGATATATTATGATGTTAAAATTACAATAGAAACCAATACAAAGGTTTCTTCTTAAAGCTGTTCCCGTCTTGTGGTGAGATTTGCTGTAAGACATGGTTCTTTACAAATTTGTCTTGATGTCTTTCACGGTAAGACTTAACCATCGCATTACAGTACCACCCTTTTATCGTTTTGTGATTACAAAGTTGTGTGTGTGTTATGAAAATGTCCAGTAAGAGTCGGAGTCGGAGTTCAATGGTTTATCGAGAAGTTATTAATATGTAACATGAACGACTTGGCAGTACGAATACATCTTAGCAAAAAATTGTCACAACAAAACCGCGCGTGTCCCTCCTGCGGGATTCCTACCGTAATCAAATAAAAGTAGCGCATAGTACGAGGAGGGATTTGGGGATAACTAGACGACGTTCGCTAGAAACATTCTGACGAAGGTAGTGCACGTTTTGAATTTAATATATATATTATTTTTTTGTATTTTTAACACGCGTGAACATCCTTAGGGTTTAACGGTTCAAATAAATTGCACTTAAGAACAAGTCCAAACTGAACAATGATAATCTACACAAAATAAATTCTCTGTTATTATACAAGTTGAAGTAAAACAATTAAGGAAATATGTTATTATGAAATTTTACAGATAATAAAATTTCTTATTCGGAAGTATTTTTTTTTACTTCTATATTACGAGACCTATAAACAGATATACAGCGTGGGCCATAAAAATCGCTTATTTATAAAATCTTCGAATCGATCACTTAATGGTACACGATACGCCTTTCCATAACAACGTGGCGCTAGTTAGAATCTTATATACTGCACCACATTGCGCTCATTGTCTTGAGATATTAGACGTTAGGTCTCGCTACCCCAGTAATTTTACTGTCTACCTTTCAAACCGGAACACAACAACGTTTGCACACTACTGTCTAGCGGCAGTTATAGGCGCTGCGATGGTACCTACCTAGACGGTCTCCGGCGAGAGAGACCTACCACCAGTGAAAATTCACTCTTTTGATACAATGATGATAACTAGTCATGTTCAAAAATTTTCTTCTTAGAATTTCAAATGCAGCAAAACGAGTTCAAGTTATTCCGCATCTTTGACACCAACACAGTAAAAAATTAAAAGATCTTTTCAAAACACAATCTCGACCTTTGCATCAAACAAGTCGCGAGCATCTTCCGGGCACAATTAACACTATTCACGTGAGCTTTGAAAGCTCCACATTATACACAGATGAAGAAAAACGAGCGGCGGCTGTCTGTGACAACGGGGCGTGGTGCGCTTGTAGAACTTTGCGGCCTCAATCAAAGCGGGACTACGCCAGTTACGCTGTTATTGTTGTACGAATTAGGAGACGCGTTTTTGGTGGAACAACAGACCACGCTGTCCCATTCAAACGTCGGATCGAGCATTTGTATGCAAATGAACCGTAATCTGAGTTCGGGGGTCGCCGTCGTCGTCGCGTCGTCATTGGGCGGGCGGATGAACTAGAAATATACGAGGGATTACGAGAGCCAGATGTTTTTTTGGAATTGTATAATCCAGATTACTTGGTACACAGTACACTTTATGAATAATACAATAATAAAAAAAATTAATCAGTTTATGTATTATTAATGTTAACGTAAGTTTCGTTGGGAAAGTAGAGAAGTGACTAAAAAAAGATCACAGGCAGAGGACTACTCACTAAGAGTAACTAAGAGTTAATGGACTAACAATACTGATTGATTTTTTTTTATTTATTTGCCGCTGTTTGTAAGAATTGCAAGTACAATGGTGTCTCGTAACATCTTATCGTCTAAGGGGAGAGTCCAATGGTCTTATTACTACTTGTGTTTATATGTTATACGAGTTACTATGGCTATGTCATTTATTTTTTATTTTTCTGTATTTATAAAGTAAAGAAAAATAGAACGAATAATGAAATCACTTAATTTTTAAAACAAAAACATATGCTGTTTTAGGGTCTACAATAAAGAATAAATACGGAAATATTTTGGTGTCTTTATTATATATGTATTATACAGTCTGATATAAGTTCAATGTATATATCTGTGTATGTCTAGGTACTGGCATGTACATAGCCGAATCAAATCAGTTTTTTTTTATACTTTGAAAAAGGTAATTCAACGCTTTTTTTAATCTAAAGATTATATATAATAAGGGAGGAAGGTGATGATAATGAAAGATTGTAAATTTGTATGTTATGCATGTTATGCATGTTATATTTTACAAACGATCAGTTATTGTAATGAATATGAATTTAACTTTTTTCTTAAGTACATTTTTTATCGTCGCGTATAATATATATAATCAAGGAGGTTTATTATTTTAAACACGCAAGCCAGTAAAACGAAGTGTCCCGAGGGTGGAAGCGGCTGCGTGATCTTCGCGGAATCGTCAGCAATAACACCTAGTGCGGAGGTGCGCGGGTGGGCGTAATTAAAAGAAAAATAAGCGCTATTCATGAACGTCGGACCGGAATGGCGGGGTCGTGGCGGAATTATATCGCCACCGATCACGGAAGACCTCCACGCCCCACCGTCGCCTAATTAAAAACAACCACTGTAGACGGCGGCTGTACTGTCGTAGGGGTCAGCATACAATGGCGTGGGTGGCTTTATCGCGGCGGCCCGTTTAATCTAGCTCTTAGGCCGGGACAGGACGTGAGGTTTACTTCGCGCCACCGTAGCTGATTAAGTGTACACTGTGATCTCACGAGAGACACTTATGACCGCACCTAATGCCGTCTTAATGAATAGTCTCCTAAATAATGATTATTGTCAGTTTCGATTTACGGTGTAGGGCTTAGTGGTGACGACGTGAAGCCTTCAGACACATCTCGGAATTGTAAGTCATGATTATTAGCGCCTTTGGATCGGACTGTTCCTTAATAATATGTCCAGGCTTGATGACGTTGGTTGTGACCATTTACTCGTATATCATGCATCTTTCTTTCTCCTGCCCTTTTCCCAGCTATGTGGAGTCAGCACAGTATATACTTCTCTTCCATATACCTTCATCAGCCGTTATATATGAATTCATTCTCCTCTTACACATGTCATCTTCACACAATCCATCCACACTTTCTTCAGACTTCCTCTACTCTTGTAACCACCCTCGTCCATTCTCATTACTTTCTTTGTTATATGTCCTTCATCCCTCCGCATAACATGCCTGTACCCCGCTAAAGTCTCACTCCTCAATTTCTCTGTCACTGGAGCAACATTCAGACTTCCTCTAATATACTCATTCTTAATTTTATCCATCTCCGTCACACCACACATTCATCTCAATATTCGCATCCCGCTATGTAATCTCCTACCCTACCTACCCGAATATCGTGCATCTGTTGCCAATAAAGCATTAATAAATGCTATCAGGCTATATGAGGATCAGACTATACTAAGCGAGCACGTTTAAATAATAATAAGACCAAATATTCTATATATATCAGAGTTATAATAACTATTTTTTTTACGTTTTATATACGACGTTTGGTAAATATAAAAACGAGGGTGGACTTCATGATACGAATAGAACACTATTATTATTTTCTATGCGCATTGATGTGCTAATTAAAAACAGAAGAAAAGAACCGCAACCCCATCCAGAAGAATAGCATCTCAACCCTTCTTTAATCACGGGGATCGTGTATTAGCGGTTTACTTACTAAGAGCTTTGCAATCAGAATTGCGGGCGATTGATGGATATGATGGAATAACAAAAAGCATCGATTATTTACTATTTTCTATAACTGTGCCTATGATATATAACCGCAAAAAATTATTAACTATTTGATCTGAGTAAAACCTTAAATCCATAAATATATAGCAAACAATAATATCCTTTTGATACAAGATCTTTTAATGCCTTTTAATGAACATATCTCGCCCTTCCCGGAAAGGGTTCGTTTGTGCTAGATTAACACGAACACGAATTTTAATAACAACGTCTACCATTCGTTACACAGTTATTTAACGAATCTACATAAATTATAAAATCTAAAACTTTTTAATGTATTCTTAAAACGCCCCTAAAACAGGTACCACCATTATAACTGTTTACTTTTTCCGCAATGGGCGAACGCTTAACAATTCTCACAATTTTAAAAAAAGTATTTGAAAACCACCTCCAAGATATCAGTTAAAAGATTATTTTATGTTTTAACAATAACAGTTTTGTTGCCGTACAGCTAATTATCTGATGGTTAAATAATATTTTCTTCAGCCGACTGTCCTACTTCCATTTGAAGATAGCACTAGTACACACTAACTAATAAATGTGTTTGCACATTGTATTTAGCGCATTGAGACAACATCTTAAGTGTCGTTAACTTAGTAACTTCACTAGCTACAACACGTTTTAAATCGAAACACGATAAAGTTTGCACAGTATTATAGGCGCTGCAGTGGTACCTACCTCGACGGTCTCCGGTAACAGAAATCTGCCACCAGTAAACATAGACCTATCACTAGTCGTGTTGTTATTTAACACGGGACTATAAAGTCGACGTGTTATCACCAGTTACCACAGCGGCGACATGGAAGTAAAACAGTGACGGCACTCGTAAAACGGATTAAGAATCACATTCCCGAATTTCACCACCCCTTCGTGACAGAAGTGTTCGAGTAAGACGCAAATACGCCCCAGGGAACGTATCTCGATCCGAGCGATTATCGTAAATAGAGTGCTTTCGTGTTTCCGTTCATCCTTTCGGAATTATCAATAGCTTTGCTTCGACTTAACGAGGCTGTACCTTGCAGTGTATCGCACGAGGTAATGGTATTGCCAAACTATTCCATAGTTTCTGTACTCTATATATATAATATATTTGGTAACATATATACAGTAATACCACCGCCAACGATTCTTTCGCCTTCGTTGCGTTCTTCAATATTCCCTTCCACAGGATCGAATAAGTGCTCTGATTTCCTAATCATACTAGTGGCGAGAGGATCGACCTCGTAGTCTTTTCCTCTCCAGCTTTCCTATAACCATAGTTTCATTTAAGTTATCGGAGGGTTAGTCGACTATGTGACGAAAATGTGACCTTATTTTATATGTTTCGCTGTAAAGAACAGACACACAGCACACTAAGGTCCACTCAACACAATACTTTTTTTAGATTTATATTTCTCACAGATTAGAATTTTGTATTAAATTGATTATGTTTTAGTTTTTAAATGTACTTTAGAAAATCTACGTTATTTATAAATCTTTGTTGAAATATCATGTTTTATGGAACACTTTACAAGAAACCTGTCTTACGTCCATCAATTGATGTGATGATAATGATGAAATTATTTCCGAACAATATCTTCACTTACAAGTTTTGATTTATAAAAAAATTAGATAAATCCTTTAAATGGATTAGGATCGTTGCTATATTTTTTTGGTATATCTTACACTACTATATATTCGTAAAAATCTAAAATATTTTAGATGTTTACTATGTGTTAGTATTTACAATGTATCTTATAGAAACTATTGCTTTCAGACAGTTCATAATTTGAATTGGTCCCTCCAAGGATATATGAAAAGTATTTTCATATGCTCTTGTTCTATTATATCCTTCTCGAAACAAATTGCCGGAAATCGAGCAGTAAATAAATCAAATGAGGCGTATAAATATACGCTTAACAGGTTTCCGGGGGGAGGAAAGATTTTAACTTAACAACCTTAATATACCAGGGGAAGGTATTATAAAAGGTCCTGTCTTCATCCCGGGACCCTGGGCAGTGTCATAATGACCCCACTCAAGGGTCATGTTATTAAGTCATAAATCTTTATATATTCGCGGGCCGCAAATAAAACCGGACTGGGGACCGTTGGGGGATGTTTACAGACTCCAAATTGTTTCTGTTTTAAACCTGGTATTAAATTCGTAAACGTTTCATTGGAATCGCGGTTCGGAATTCATAAAATTTTACATATTTTCGTTTCGTTGCGGTTCGCAGTCGGTCCGCTGCTATCAGATGCGCAATTCGGTACATTCCTATTACTTTTAATATTACTTTTTTTGTTGTACCATTCTAGGGCGATGTTATAAACTGCGGATTTATAAAGCCTGAAACTATGGGGATATATTAAAATTTATCCATCACGTCACATTATATTTTGAAGTTTGAATTATCTATTGAAAAATTTTTATTTTTTCAGGTACATTGCAAATAGTAAAGAGCGAGGAAGAAGATCAAGGAAAGTTCGAATGTCTCGCTGAAAACTCTATTGGCACGGAGTTCTCTAAGCCTACGTCTCTGTATGTGAAAGGTTAGTATATTTATTTTTCAATATATCATTCATATTTAATATATTACAATATATCAACTTGTACTAGAAATCTTATTTTTTAATTACTTATGCAACAAAGCGACGAAACGAGTAGAACGTTTATCTGACAGCAATTTGAACTTCTGCCCATAATAAAGTGGTCTTAGTTAGTTTCTACAGCACTACTGTGCTCATCGCTTCGAAACATCTGAAGGTTAAAGTAGTAGTAACACTAGTAATTTCACTAGCAACGGTGCCCTTTAAATCAAAACACAAATATATATCCATATCATTATTTAGTAGCGCTGCAGTGGCTCATACCTTGAACTTATGGGAATAAAGACTACGTATATTTATTATTACATTTTAAAAAAAAATCTTTTTATGTAGAGAAAAAAACTAGAAAAAAATAATCTTCAAAATTATGCTACTTGGGAAATATCACGACCTATTGACCTCTCAGACAAAATACAAATAAAAATCAAATTCAATACGGGTTACTTAACTATCGGCATACAAACAGTTATACAATGTTAGATATATTATTAGTCTAACGCTTTGTAACTAACCCGCTGAAGGGGGTAAGGGGTGAACGGAAACAATATCCTATCCGACCTAACTGTCAACCTCACCTGCACGCGTTGGTTATCATTGAATAACTGACGGCAGCGGTTCTTTTATTGACGTCCCTGGTTCCCCCTGCTAGACAACGAACAAGGCTCTGGCGACCGATAAATGGCGGTATAACCATACACCCTATTAGGCAACCAATGGCTACGAGCAGTCTTGAAAGTCTAAATAACTTTATAAAAGTCTGGTGCAGAAGGCAACGGGAAGCCACTGCATAATGTTATTCCCTAATAGTCAGTCTAACATGGAAAAGTCAAAGAAGGAAGTAGCCCAGAGTTTTCCGCCCAGTTGAAATATTGTGAACTGATCACCAACCTCCGCTAGTCGAAGAGACACCTAAAGAAGAAGACATGTTATTAACTCTATTCTTTATATATTTAGTATAATGTATGTACATGTCCTCTTTCATTTCCTATCTTACCTACTAGATTGAAGGAATAAGCTGGTAGGTCTCTGTTGCCGGAGACCGTTTGTGCAGGTACCACCGCAGCAACTATTTCAACCGCCAAACATTACTGTGTTCCGGTTTGAAGGGTGCTGTAACTAGTGAAATTACTGAGGTAGCGAGACCAAACATCTTATGTCTCTAAACTAACCAGCATTACATTATTATGGGCAGGTGGATTATTGTCTATCAGGTGAACGTCTCGCTCGTGTTGTTACTTCCTCGAAAAAAAAAATCATGTCACAATAGTAACAAAGAAATCATTCTAAACTATTCCAATGATATCCTAAAACCTCAATATCGTATTAATTTTTTTGTTTATATTAAAAATAAAACAATAATATTTTTGTTGTATGCATAAATTAAATGCAAATGTAGGAGTTAATTGTGTCCGCCACATTAAAGCACAGCTGAATGGGTGGGCGGCCGTTACCTTAATGATCTCCGATTAACGTACCACTTGATGTGGTCAAATGATTGCATTCCAATCATCATGTATAGTTTGGTGATTCTGGGGTTGAAATGAACTATCGGCATCCAGGACAGCAGTTGAAGTAACTAGTCCAGTAATATTATAGGATATACTTAAATAAATCATCACGAATTACAGGATATACCAATTCAAAGGACTGAAGAATGAAATGCTGTATCACTGTTGAAAACTGTCTCTTTCAGACAATTTTTTTTTCTTGTTTCTTTCCCCGGTTTGGTAGAGCCTGGTCCCCGCTTCCTCTTTTCTTTTTATTTTACTATGCCATTTGTACTGTTTACTTAACTCTTTGTCTCCTTTCATTCTTCCTATTTTCTTGCACACCTTATTTTTACTTCTATTCTATTCTTTCATTTGTACATGGCCTCTTACATTTCATTCGCCGCCATTTTATAACTTTACATAAAGTGCAATCTGTTTTCATTTTACATTTTCAATCAGACAAGATTTAGGTGGACATATTTAAAACAACTGTATTTGGGCCTTTTGTTGTTTTGACCTTGTAAATAACCTGACGCCTCATCTTAATAATTAATAGATCTTTATGTAAGCACGACACGACACCGCGATCTGGTTTCCTTCCGCGTATTGAATGATTAAACAAATTAATAACACTATATTTGTTTATAAATATAGGCATCAGATCCGGTTATTTAGTCTTCGAGTGTCAGGTGAGAGGAGGACGAAAGAATAATATAGATCGCCCGTCCACAGCGGCGGTCGCGACGGTACTGTTGTGGTGCTGGATGGAATGGATTACTAGGATAATGAGACAATGTATACAAATATCACAATATTTTTTTTATACTGAAGTTTGCGCTGTAAGTTTTATTGACAACTATTGCAGCTTCATCGAACTCGGAAATCGCGGATCTGGTATTCACGAGCTATCACGATATGGTGCAGTGTGTATTCTAACTGGCGCCACATTTCCGTTGGCATGCCTTGATGAAGGCCCTGATCGTCTTATCGCTTCGACGAATAAAAAAATTTTCATAATTTTCTGAATCTACTAAATTATTATTTAATTCGCTAGTTCCACTAACTTTGGGCAGAGTTTCTATTTAAACAATGAATTTATGTTATTGTTAACAGTTTCTTTATATATATATTAAAATATATAATATCACTTTAATTTATAATATTAACATACACACCCTATGTAAATAAATGTGAACATACTGGTAAAACAAAATTACATCTAGAACCACTATTCTTTTTCTTGCTTTGCTTTGTAGTTGCACACAGTTTTTAAAAATAGTAAAAACTTATTACTGATTTTCTTAGATAATCAGACATCAGTTTCAGGACTGTACCTCATAATGATGATTGTATTTAATTATAAAAAATACTAAGTTTCTCCATCATTAGAAACGGTGCGGCGCTCTCGACATGACGAACGGCTCGTCGTGTACTCATATAGTGTACGCAATACATTCACAGATAGCGTCGCGCCACATCCGTCGGCTCATTAACTATCCAACACGTTTATGTGAGTGCTGTTGCATTTGTAACAGCACTCACTAACTTATAAATCAGTAGGAATAATTTTTTCATCACAAAACTAATTTTTTTTTTGGTAAACTTCAAAAAAACTCAATTAACCGCTGCAATGTACCATGTTAATATCCTGTTTGAATTAGTATTTCAAATAGGACAATAACACTGGTAAGATTATCTCTCTGGTTCTTTTCTCTAGATATTCATCTAATGTTAATTGATCCGCCGCATAACACTATGGCGCTAGTGAAGTTAATATACACGGCACCCTATTGTTCTAGTCGTCCTCAGAAAAAAAATATTAACACTCGGTAAACGCCAGTAAACTCTAGAGCTACAACGCCTTTGAAACCGGAACACAAGAATATTTGCACACTGCTATTTGGCGGCGGAAACAAAAGCAGATATTATCTTTTTTTAACCAAGGACTCTTCTGATATTTTTATTCGTTTCTCCTTTGCGTTACTCTTGTCCGGGTTTTAATAGCCACAGCAGTTATCTCTTTCCTTCTTTGTCGTAAGTAAAGGAGGAGACGAGAGAGACAGTGTTGTGACACTATTTAAGATAACACAGATATTAGGTTACTTCTAAACTAGTACGCCATGCAACCAAAGATTTACATCATCACTTATTATCAGGTGAGATAATAATCAAGCAATAGTCTATATAATTAAAAAAACAATGACATCATATTTAATGGACATGGGACTTCAACGATCCTCTACTTGGCCAGCGTGCTGGATATATTTGAATCCCTTAGTGTGGAAGCCCTTCGTTCCAGCGTTGAAAACATTATATAGAATATTTATGTAATGTTTACAGTTAGTAAATAACCTGATTTATTTCTTTATTCACATTTGGTATACCAACATTATACATCTCCTCTTTGCACTCCTCTCGGCCGGACCAATTTGACTTCTCGATATATATAGACTTAAGAATGATCATCCGCCTAGAGGTCAGCTAAGAATAAATTTTACAAAATTCTTTACCCTTACTTTTGTTCTCTGCTCAACCCTATGGTAGATTAGATAAGTTTGCCGTACGGCATTTACTCCGTCTTTTTCTAATTTTTTTTGTATGATCAAGTAAAGTATTTAAATAAACAAACATTATGAATAACGGCGAAACTAGTCCAAGTGGCGCGGCTCACTGATGAAGCTCTAATTGTAATTTACATTTGCAAGTCTCCATTATAAGGGTATTAGAGGGAAGTGCGAGAGGGGATTGAAATGACCCGCTATTAATTCAGCTGTTCGTTTGTCTTGGCTCACAATTTGGTCACTTGCCAAAGCGGCTGATCAAAACATTATTAATGGTTATTGACATTAGCCTCAACTTCTACAACTGGCCGGCTCAATAAACAGATGGGGTGTCGGTGAGCGCCTCCGCTTCGCTGTGGGTTCCTGTAAATCAATCATAATGTTCCGAATGACGGGTAGTAATGGCAGTTAATATTAATATTTCCTGTTTTCTCACCATTAAATTTTAGTGTTTTTATTACAACACGGAATAATACACCAATAATTTCACTGATAACATAAAGGAAGAAAGTGATGTTTCCACACTACTGTTTGGCGGTAGAAATAGGAGCTGCGGTGATACCCACTTAAACCACCTGCCAATTATTTCAGAAAGTCATCCTCCAGTATAACAACATAGACACCTGTCCCGTCCATGAACCCCAATGATGTGGAAAATTTTAGGGGAGGCCTATGTCCAGCAGTAGACGTCTGTCGGCTGATAATGATGGCGCTAAAGAGGTACTGCAGTGCTTCCGAAATGTACTTTGAAGCTAGTGTGGACTCGTTCGATGCCATACAGAGGAAACGCATCGCGTTATTCATCCCCAGGCTTGGCTTGGCAGTTGTAGTAATTTGATAGTTCAGGAATTGGCAACTAGATTGAACTATAGCCATACTTATGGGCAGTGGTTGAACATTGCTGCTTGGCCGGAGAGAGATTTTTCTTGTTTTTTGTTTATTAATTAGTATAGTTTTGTATTTTTCCTGTGTCTTGTATGAATTTTGAGTCTGAAATATATATCTTTTATTTTTAAAAAAAGTCTCCAGTAACAGACACCTTTTTTTGTTATCGGGGACGAAATCTTCTAAGAAGATACCCTGCTTCTGGGGAGAAGACAAGATTGCGGGATTTTTACTCACTAAAACCCCTCGGTGATCGTCTTCAGCGCATTGCGGGGCGGTTTGCGACCGCCTACCACCGCGGACGCACCGGTGCCTCCCAGCACTACGTGTAAAGCACGTCCCAGGAAAGGCTATAGCTCTTCTCGATATCCCCGCTTTGGTACGAAAAGAATTAGACAACTTAGTACTAGTCGTTCACGGCGGGCTCGCTGAGTGAGGGACCCCACCTTCAAAGTCCACAAACCCGAACTCTTTTAGTCACCTTTTACAGCAGGCAGAGCAAGGCTACAGAGCAAATCTACACGAACCTACCACCAGTGTAATAATTCGCAGTCAATATTTATTGGGATATTTTAATAATAATTGCCCCAATTGTTCTTACGATTGTTAGGAAGTAAAATGAAGTCTTTGTTTTCGTTTCATTACTCGTGAAGCCATTGACTGTTGGAACGTACGGGCTTTTGATTGTAATTTGCCGCCTTTGATCTTTGTTAAACAAACATCCGTGTTCTTTATTCGCGACATGTCCGTATGTTTGAATTTCATTCCGTGTGTTTTGTTTTACATCGTTTCATAAAATTTGTTAAACTGCTATTATAGTTAATAACGGCCAAATTCCTATTACTTATATAACAATTAAATTTTTTGTATCTTAAACATTCTTTGTCTGTAGGATTTACTGATGTCAAGCAGAATTTTTTATTGGTCTCTATCGTCGGAGACGGTCCAGGTAGGTCGCAGCGCCTATTCCGACCGCCAAACAGTAGTGTGCAAACATTACTTTGTTCCGGTATGATGAGCGCTTTAGCTAGTGTAATTACCAGTAATCTCGTGACCGCAGGGGCATGAGACAACATTTTATATCTCAGGCTACAAGTGCAATGTAGTGCAATATTTCTCTTATCCAGCGCCACGTTGTTATAGGCAGGCGTACCACTTATCATCAAGTGATGATCTGACTTATCTCATCGCTTATTTGTACAAAAAAAAATTTAATATAGTGTGTTTCAAATCAACAAGCACGATGTGATACAGTGTTTAATATCTAGTAACCAGCGCTTTATTATTATTGGTTAGCATATCTTTAATATTCTTGGACGTACGTCTCGTGGTTTAATCTAAAAAAATATATATATATAAAACATACAAGAGATCTCATATATAACAAGGAACAAATATTTTGTCAAGCAGAAACGTAGTATTTTAATACGTGATAGGTCTCTGTTGCCGATGACTGTCTCGGTAGGTACCACCGCCGTGTCTATTTCTGCCACCAAACGGTAGTGTGCCATCATTATTACGATCTGGTTTGAAAGGCGCTGTAGCTAGTAAAATTACCAAGGTAAAGATTTAACATCTTAGGTCCTAAAACGAGATGAACACAACGTTGTGATATGTATACTCCTAACTAACACGACGTTGTTACACGCAGACGTACACTTTTTTTATAGGAAGATTTTGCAAACGATCAAACAGAACACCTGGTGGTATGTGATCACTGACGCCCATGAACAGTCACAACACTAAAGGGGTCACGGCTTCGTTGTCAACGTTTAGGAGAATATTACGCTTTTCTTGAACTTAATATCAGGCAAACGTTTCGTCGCTTAATAGAAAAAAAATGCGTCGTAAATAATTGCATTACCGTTTCTACAATATAAAGAGATATTACTGAATAAATAAAAATAGCGAAAAGTAATAATAGTTAAAGTAATTATTTTCGTAGTGTCATTCGCTACGAAAACATTTCGCCGTGACACAAGAGTAGTGTAAGTGTAATTTACGTACGGCGGCGGGATACGGGAACGTTGCAACGTTGCAACAACAAAAAGGAACAAGCTGCAAGTATCACATGTACGTAAAAGCGGCGTATACGAGCGCTAACGTAAAACAGCGTGAAACAAAATGGCGTCATGTATACCGTCAGGCGCTTGGACGACGCCCGCCGTCGCTGTGCCATCTGTAGCTTTTATCGTTTATGTGATTTACGATAGAAAATATCTTTTTATTTCATTAAGCGACGAGATGAGCGGGACGTTCACCTGATGGTAAGTGCTACGTTCACTTGATGGAAAGTGATACGCCTGGCCATAACAACGTAGTGCTAGTTAGAATGGTATACAGTGCGCCATATTGCGCTCGTCGCCTTAATACGATAGATGTTGAATCTCGTTACCCCAGTAATTACGTTAGCTACAGCGCTGTTCGTACCGGAACAAAGTAATGTTTGCACATTACTGTTTGGCGGCAGAAAAAGGCGCTGCGGTGGTACCCGCCTAGGCGGTTTCCGGCAACCGAGACCTACTACCACTAGCTAGTACTTTCAAAACAGAGATTTCATTTAATAAAACAAAATTTTAAGGATTTAATACGACATTTCAAGTGCTTCACAGCATCTATTAATCACGAAATGCCTGAGCACGTTTTTACATACTATATTCCCATTTAATAAAAAAACCTCTTACACAAAGAGATTTTTCAAAATTTAAGCTCTAACAGGGAGCTGTAAAGTTTTACTGTAATGGAATTAGCCTTACCCGTTCTCTCTTAAATAAACTGAAGTAGTCTAGCTAGCAAACATTTCGTAGAAAATCTTTTGGTTTTAGTAATGTCTTCAGTTAACCTAAGATCCAGTGTCTGCCTTTCACTGCGTCTACTCAACTAGATAGGTGATTATATTCAGAGGGCTTTTATGAAAACGCGGTTTTACGACAACGCGCCCGAGGTCAAGGTCGTTTTGCTTTACACAAAGAGCTGTTACATCATGTTTATTATTTACTCTATTACAATATTAGACTTAATTTAATATTGTTAGTAAAATTATAATTTTAATTATTTTATATAGTATTATATTTCGAAGCGAAAGTAGAGTTCTATCTTGCACAGCTCCATGTTGATGTGGACAAGATATACCGCTCACCTAAATGTGAAAGTTTTTTATCTATACGAGAAAGGGATGAGACGACACAGGCATTCACCTGATGGTAAATGATACACCTGCCCATAACAACATGGTGCTAGTACTCACTAGTGCTCTTCGGCGACAGAAATAGGATCTACGTTGATACATAACTATACGGGCTCCGGCAACAGAGACCTACCAGCAGTAGTATTTGTAGCACACCAGCCATCATCATCAGTCGCTATACGTCCACTACTGGACATAGGCCTGCCCCCAAAGTTTCCAACATCGATCGGTCGTGCGCTTTCCGCATCGCCGCGAGCCTTAACAATATCTAATACAAATAATACATAAATATACAATAATATAATTAATACAAAGAAAATTCTATTCCATACATAATATCACAAAACAAAGTCCTTAAAGAAAACTTTCTATATAAATATATTATTTAAACTTAAAAATGTTGCTAGATAAGATGATTAAAAATATGCCGATTAATTTAAAACTTAATCTTTGTAACTTTCGATACTACTTCTATTGAACTGAGAATAAAAACTGTGGCAAAGGATTATTTCGTTTTTGTCTGACCTCTTGTGTCACAAAAAAAAATTACCACAGATTAAACTCCCTACCCCCTCATCAGCGTCAAGCTGACGTTAAACCTCCACTTTCCTTTAAAGGGACTTTATTATTATATCTTTTATATTTACGTTTTTTTCTATAAATTTATATAAAATTTTATTTCAATACGTACGAGTTATGGAAAATATAATATAATTCTCTATTGAGCATATATTAGTAACAGATTATTATGATGCTATGGACGTTTTTAACTTTTACTAAATTATAACATTATTTTTTATTATTTGGGAGAAATGCCTTCGCATACCTGCCCTCGCGGGGCCAAAGGCAGGTTATGTCGGACTTGCACCGACTAAAACCCCCACGATGCTCCACCGTAGTCGGTTTACGGCGGGGCCACAGGATCGCTTTCGCGGTCACCGCGACCCAGCCACCTAAATTACAACGTACTACGTTAACTTTTAGTCTTCTACAAAGTATTTATTCAAGTACTATTATAAAATATTTCTTTACCTTTACCTTTTTTTTTCTTTTTACTGTTTTTGATTTATCATGACATTGTACCTGGTAGGTCTCTGTTGCCGGGGACTGTTTTGGTAGACACCACCGCAACTCCTATTTTTACTGCCAAACATCAATCTGCAAATATTACTGGGTTCGGGTATGAAGAGCAATAGCTAGCAAAAACACTGGGGTTATGGGACTCATCACGTTATGTCTCGACGCGACAAACACAATATAATGCTGTGTATATCATCCTAACTAGCGTTACATCACTATGGGCAGACGAATCACTTTCAATCAGAGGAACAACCAGTTCGCCGCTACGTCGAATAAAAAAAAAGATTCGTCTTCTGATAATAGCAAAGTTATGATGTTTACACAGCATCCCACATTGCGCACGCACATGTCCTGTCTAACCATCAGTTTAAAATTTCCCTAGCTACTGTGTACTGAAAAAAAAATATGTCATGTATTATATTATCAACTTCAAAGGAAAACTATTTTACTGGATCCCGGATCCTCGATCCGTGAGTCCGACGAAGTTGTGGAAATTGTCAACAAGATTAACAACATCAACGTTTACTTTTTCATGGCATATCACTTTACCTGAAGATTGACTATTACCGCTGAAAATATTCAATAATGGATAATGAGGTAGATTTTACATAACTCTCTTATAGCGATTTTCATTAACAACACTGATATCATCGGAAGTAAAATTTAATTGCATTCCCTTTCTTTGCTTGTCCTGCCATTAATAATATTAACTAATCGGGATTAGGGTGGGGGCGAAGAGGACGTTGAACATTTTTCGCCTCGGCTAATTTTAATTAATCGCGAAAACAAAGTACTGAAACGTTTCGGAAGTTTTTCCGGAAAAGAATAATTTCGCTTAACACAATAAGTCCCATTGCGTGCAACTTAAGAGATGTAGCGGTGGGATATCACATGATAAGGAGTGCGAGCTGACTGACTTGGATGTTACATTTTATATCTTTCGAGGAACCTTTAGTGTATATAGATGTACAAAAATATTGCTTAGGTAAGTTACATCAATACATTATTAAGTTGTTTTTGTATTTCTTAAGATGGTACATTATATTGATAAAATTAATAACATCGAATCTTTTCATCTAACTATACAATTATTATTTTTCACATAATGAAGTTTATTACTATATTATTAAGATAATAGTAAATAATAATATGTAAATTTATCTACTCGACTACTATAATAACTGATAGGAGCAGTAAATGGAAGTAGCCGATATGTTTTTTTACATTTACTTACCCACACACTGGAACTTATAAACAAAATTATAAAAATATAAGTTGAGACGTATAGAACATAGGCGTGCTTAACGCTAAGATGAGTTCTTTTCCAGCAAACCCTGGCAGAAGATAAACAATTATAATGAGTGTACAATACAGACTTCTCTTGTGAATGAATAAACTTAGGGGATATGATTACTTAAGTGAAAATAGTAGACCGGGAAATGCATTTTTTAGTCTTCATCACTTCTGGTATTTGCAGAGAGAAGAAAAATATATCTATTATAGAATCTTATAACAATAATATGTAGATGGTAATATTAAGAGGATTTACTTAAGAGTTTTGACCTTTGAAATCTTACCATCTTGATGACTGGCAATACATATAGAAGAAGGTGTGCTAAACACAACTACACAGGTTGTATAATCAGTTGTCTTCGACGGTGATTCCAAATCAATACAACTCGGGGACCTTCAAGAAAATGGCCTACAACTTTCTTAAAAGTCGGAATCACAACTGCAGCATCTCATCTGTTGCAACTGCCTATGGGCGACCGCGACCACTTTCCATCACGTGGACTGCTCGCTTGTTTGCCGAGTTATCCTATAAAAAATATTCACAAACGCCGTTCTCTTATAACTTTCACCGTCAATGAAAAGGATGTCAGTGAGGAATGAAAGCGGCGTTGGATCAGAGAGTCCTGTGATCCTATCCGGGTCAACGTCAAACGCTTCTGTCGCACCTTAATTAATACAGCCCGGTTTAAGGGCCGGTGCCGTCTTAGAGGTTGTTTGTTTTAAGTAATTAGTATCTTCTTTAATATAAATATTAAAATGGTAATTAAGAGGAAGAGGAAATCATTTTTATGCGATGTGATCTACACAAAGAAACATTTTAATGGGGGTTTCCATTATTTTTATTAACTCAACAAGATCTTAGCTCAAACATTACATTGAGATTTTTTTTTGGTTCTTTGATTGAAATCGTCGTATGATAATAATAATTAGTAATTATTTAGATATTTATTTTATTTTACCACTTTGTACATATAAATAAAATAAAAACAGACAATGTTTACACGGAAATAGAATAGTATAGTAGTTGTAAATAAGTAAGCCTGACAAGATAAGAAATCCTGACATACACATACATGTATAGAATTTAGAAAATTGTATATATATTTTTAAATATATATAATTAATACTAAATGAATAAGAAAATCGTGCCTCATCTGCTCGTGGTGCACCCTGCTATGCAACAAACGAGGCTCTTGCTGCCACCAAGTCGCATTGGGCCAGCGTGGTGGGAAATGTTCTAAATCCTCCTATATGAATCCCTACATACGGCAGCCCTTAGTGGCCAGCGATACCAGAGGCTATGCTGACTGTATATGGACATGTTCGGGGAAGACCCATGTCCAGCAATGGACATCTACCGGTTAATGATGATGACAGTTTTATATACAGGTCTATTTATTCATAAGGGGCACGATTAGTCTACACAGAGGCTTGCTTAATAATGTAATAGCATTTTATACTAGTTAACCCTGAGAGATATGGGATATTGTATCTGATCTCTTATCGGAGACCGTCTTAGAAAAAACCAGCTCCTATTTTTGCCGCCAAACATTGGTTTGCAGACGTTACTGTGCTCCAGTTTGAAAGGCTAGTGAAATTGCAGGGGTAACGAGTTTTAAAATTAGATGTCTTAAAGAGATTAGCACAATGTGATGATGTATGGGCGCCACATTGTTATAGGCAAGCCTATGGCTTACCATTAAGTGAAACCTTCTCCGGTCTCGTCGCTTCGTATAAAAAAAATTATGATAGTCTAAAACAAGGTTTTTCCTGTAAAAAAAAATATCGTACTAAAATAATTTTTCATGCGAGTTAATCTTATTAAACATGGTAAAGCTTTTAAACGAGCACATTTTACAAAGAAAACATTAATGACTTTCGCATCGCAGAATCGTTCAACTCCGCTATCAAGGAAAGCAATTTGGTTATTTACATATTTCCTTTTTTTTTGTTAAATACTACACCGCGACCATTTTACTTGGACCTGCTGCTGTTAAATGTAACGGCTAACTGTGCGGTCGGTGTGCGTGGCTAAGTGCCAGTTTCGCGAGCGTCGCAAAGTAAGGGAAGATAAAGGTGGAAAACATTTACTCCCAGCCCCCAACCCCAACCATCCCCATTATGATAATTAGAGCACGCGGGCCACCCGAGTTTTTTAGAAGTCGCCACACAAACTTCGCTTTTAATTATACATCATTTACTACTATAAAACACCGGAATCAGGAGCCCATTGGTCTACAACTTATTTGCTTAATGCTGTAAGTTATATTTGGTTGTTGGTGAGTATTATTGGGTTAACGTTATTATGAACAACACAAAACCAATAGGTACGGATGTCATCATCACCGTCAGTCGATAGACGTCCACTGCTGGACATAGGCCTCTCTCAAAAATCTCCACATCGATCGGTCCTGCGCTGCAGTTAGCATGGCCTCCGGCACCGCCGGGCATTAAGGCTGGTCATTTGTAGAGGTTCATATGGAGGTATTTAGGCCATTTCCTATCACGTTGGCCCATTGCGGGTCAGTTGGAGCCAGAGCCTCGTTTGTTGATTAGCAGGGTCCACCACGAGCAGTTGAGACTAACTTGGGTGCCGTAAGTTGTTGTGCGGAACCTCTTGCACGCTTGGCATGCATATCACTACTATTAGATATGAAATAATGATAAGTAAGAATACGACCAAAGATGGCAAAGCGTGTTTGGCGAGAATACTCTTTTTTTCCTTATGTTTACAGCCGGATAGCAGCGATATTGTTATATACTACTTTCATGTAACAAATCTCCCATTTTGGCTCGTACGACTCAATTGAGGTTTAAGAATGTTTATTTCTCACGAGAATATATGCAATTCACTTATGCGAGAAGACAATAAGCAATAGATTATATAATTCACCATTTTATCTCTATTATTGTATTAAAAGATGGGACAAGTGAAACGATCACCTGATGGTAGCTTAACAATAATGTATGCTAATATATATGATATACAAAACACCACAGTTCGTCACCTTGAGATATTGGATGTTAAGTCTCGTTACCCTTGTAATTTCACTGGCAACAACTCCTTTCAAACGAGAACATAGTAACATCTGCACATTACGGTTTAGCTGCAGAAATAGAAGATGTGGTAGCGTAGACTTAGACTGTCTACGGCAAGAGACACGTTTTTTTATTGAGGGAGAAATCTTCAAAAAAGATAACCAGCTTCTGGGGGAAAAGACGGTTGTGTGGGGTTTATTCCCACTTGAACCTCTTCGGTGGTCATCCTTATTGTTTTCCGAGAGGCACCTAGATCTCCTACGGAATATACCAGTGCTTCTCTGCACAGCATGGCTAAGCATGTCACGGAGTGTCATAACTCGCCCCAGCGCCCTCCCAATGCTGCGACAAGCAAGACGACCACCTCGTATTTGTCATTCACCCTGAATTCGCACCGGAATTCATATCACGGGTATAAACCTTGAAAATACAACTCCCGACGAAGAGAGAAGTTTTAAAGAATACTGTTTTGAAGTTTATAAACCAAGTGTCTACTCACAATGAACTATCGTTATTTCCGACAAGGTTTTCTCAAGAATAATTTTATTGTTAACAGTGAGACGTGTGGCGCCGCAATTCTCCATCCCCCCGCCACCTAAAACGGAGGTCATGCTCGGCGGGAACCTGACCCTGAAATGTGTCGCCTTCGGGTCACCGATGCCGACCGTCAAATGGAGGAAAGGTGAGGCGTTTTCATACTTGGATTGTAATAGAGCGAGGTGTTCCCCCGAAATTGCTTTCAGGGTACATTTAACAGCTGATTTGTATAAATCGAGCGACCTTTCTCCACCTTTGTCACTTTCTTATTAAAAGAAAATCGCTTTTTATAGAATTTCCTCTCAAATGTAAAGCTGAGATTTTTAAGAAAAAGTAATTTGAACTTAGTATAATATTTGGATAAGCAAAATTACACAACACATATTTTTCGCAGGTTTTACAAAATGGTTGACACCGGAAGACAATCCACCATTGGGAGTGAATACACTAATTTTGGAAGATATTAGGGAATCAGCCAATTACACATGCGAAGCTGCTAGTGTACTCGGTGTCATAGAGGCCACTGCGGAAGTGAAAGTCCAATGTAAGTGCACTCAAGCTATTACGTAATGAAATCTAACTAATCGATGTTGCAGAACGGCAGATTACATCCTGCCTGTGATGATCATCTGAAAACGGATGGTAAGTACTAAATTTGGTTCAAATTAGTGACAAGTGTATAATAATGTGATCAGATAATTCAACTTAATGAAAAAAAAAAAACATTTGTGCTTATTATTATTTCGTTCTATTAATTTTGGAGATCAGCGTTCTCTAATTATTATTCTCATTCTTTATTAATAATATAACAGAAAAAGAAACCATAATGTGGATGTTCGTCTTTTTGTCGAAAGTGATCGCCTTAGTTACTATCACTTATCATTATCTAATAGGCTGGCTACCAGCGTTAATACCTGACCACAACCATAAGGCCGTTCGCATACATACAGATAGTTATCTGTAGACGTACAATATGCTAATTATCAGTCACATACATGTTAGGTACTTGATCATTTAAATGCTAATTGAAATGCCATCTCACGCCGCTCCACAATCGAATGATAAGGCAATGGAGGCGGTAGAGTAAACATACATCGCAGGCATATCTTATTACTACATTCTCAATTAACATAAACAGCGCTCTTAATGTTCATACTGATTAAACTTAGATCCTTATTCCACAAACAGAGAGTCAAAGTCAGTGGCCATCACACTGACCATGTACATTTCTCTTTATTGGCCAAGGCGACGGTACGAGCTGGACTTTCACCTAATGGTAAGTGATACGCCTGCCCATAACGTGACGCTAGTTAGGATGATATACACTGCACTACATTGTGCCCGTCGCCTTGAGACAAAAAACCGTAATGTTTGCACACTACAGTTTATCAGCTGCGGTGGTACCAACCTCACCCGTCTCCGGCAACAGAGACCTACCATCAGTATGTTTACCTGATAGTAAATGAAACGCTCGCTCATAAAAACTTGGCGCTAGTTACGATGATATACACAGCACCATATTATACTCTTCGCCTTAAGACTTACATAGGTTTGTTATCTTAGTATCATAGTTATTTCACTAGCTGCAACGGCCTTCAAACCGGTGCACACTAATGTTTGCATACCTACCTAGACGGTTTCTGGTAAAAGAGATCTACAACCAGTATAAAGCGGTTTAATGGTTGTCGGATATTATTGGAAAATGCATTGGTGCTTCGGGCTTAAACAAATTATGATGAATTTTGTTACAAAGTCAGAAACAGATATTATGGAAAGACTCAGGCTATTTATGATGAAATAAAACTTCAACCACGACTTCATGAGAACGCTAACCCTGGCCAATTCTAGCTACTCATGAATTATTCAAAATATATTTTTTTTACGAGACGAGGGTGACGTTCATCTGATGACAAGTGATACGTCTGCCCATAACACCGTGGTGCTAGTTAGGATGTTAAACAGACATAACATGTTGAGTCTCGTTACCCCAGTAATTACAGTAGCTACAACGCTCTTCAAACCGGAACACAGTAATGTTTGCACACTACTGTTTCGCGATAGAAATAGGCGCTGCAGTGGTGCCCACCTGGACGGTCTCCGGGAACAGAGACCTACCACCACTGTATACAAACAGTTTTATACACGACATTAATTTTTCCTTACTGCCTGAAAGGTTCTGTAAAAATATGCTCTTCTTTACGTAAAAGCCAATAATGAACACAACGCTACCATTCCATTGAACAAATAATTTGCTTTGTTACGGAGTACATTACTATATGAATATCATTTTAATTATAAACCGGATACAACTGATGCGTATCAGCATGATTGTTTACAAAATATTATCACTCCGCCCGCGTAATAACATTGTTCACGGTTAAAATTCGCCACTCAATACCGCACTCAGTTTTAATTAACTACATGCGGCTATATATCATATGGGTGATAGCGATCACATACTTTGCATATTGTTGCTACATTCATTGCGGTATGAATGATTGCAATCAGATATATAGTAAGATCGGTGAATATTGTGCAAATGCTTTTAGGTTCAAATATTTGTTGTTAATTACTATACTTCCGGCTGCCAAAGATATTCGACTTGGTGATGAATTAAAATTCTTCGTCCATTATACTTCACTGTCGTCAATTATTTACATAAATCACTCAAGAAATCTGCGATCGAAATAGTCAACATCAATATTATAGTTTTCAATAGCACCCTAAAAGGCAGGATATTCGGATTTAACGCAATAAAAGGTGTTCTCTATCTGATGCTTAAAAAAATATTATAGTAGAAGATTGAGGAGGGAAATTTTGATAATAACAAGATTCTTATATACATAAACACTAATTTAAATAGGTTGCAATATACGTGCAAGGTATTTACACCCCGTAAGAGATCCCGCTTAACAACTCAAATTGTTCCTACTGTTGATTTTTATTGACCTTTACTGAATATTTTTTTAAACAGTAATATACCCAATATTAATTTGTTTAAGTGTTGCTAGTTCACGATTGTACCTTTGCCGTCAGATCGATGAGGGAATAGATTAAAAGGCAATCAATTTGATAAATTGTTTCCGAGGCGCAACTTCATAATGAATTAGTATCATAATTCATAATTGAAAGGGTCGCAGCGACTCTCCTCTCGCCTCCCGAGACAAACGGATGTCAAGTTGTATAGTGATTGATTATTGTTTTACGGTTTAATTTAAAACAATCCCCTCTCTTCCTCTGATCCTAGTTATCGAGTTGCTGTAGAGCCACTATTAAAACTTATAATAGCTTAGCGGGTTACGAGGTAAGTTTACTATTCGCGTGTTCAATCGCCTATTGTTGATTGCAATAAACCTAGAAAACGAAAGCACTACAAGGAATTGAGCAATTTTAATTCCTGAAAACATACCCCTTCATAACCTACGTTGGTTTCTTACTACATAAATGTTAAAATTTATAGCTGAACT
Source organism: Ornithoptera priamus (assembly GCA_029034505.1). Lineage (NCBI taxonomy): Eukaryota > Metazoa > Arthropoda > Insecta > Lepidoptera > Papilionidae > Ornithoptera > Ornithoptera priamus. The sequence continues at coordinate 234,564 of JARDWD010000636.1, read as the reverse complement.
GTTGAATTTAGCAACTTAACTGGCGATTCTTTTGGTAGCATTACCAGGTGCACCAACGGAGGTGAGGGCATCGGAGATCACGGCTACCACGGTACGACTGGCGTGGACATACAACGGTCCTGAAGAGCCCCAGTACTACGTCATACAGTACAAACCTAAATACGCAAATCAAGTATGTATTTTTTAAATATTAACAAAATCTTTCAATGTTTATTTATCATTATAAATGTTAATTACACAAATATTTTAAAAATAATATCCAAGGTTTTTTCGAAGCTCTGTGTGATATGATGATGGTTTCATATATAATTATTTAAAGTTTGGTCTAGTAGTAATTCACGACTTCTGGGGCAGTGGCTAAGCGGTCTCATAACACAGTCGCTAGTTCGATCATGGGCCTCAGTCTCAAGTTGGAATGGTGGTAAGGTTCTGTCGAACCCGGATTTTTACCATCCTCATATTGTAAATCTGCTGCCATAAGAACATTCTTGTGTTCGGATATAAACATATGACAGCCAGAATATTTTAGATGAGTACACTTCATCGTCCACGCCCCAAGTCACTTAAGACCATATGGAATGGAGGTCAAATATCATAGATATTGTAGTATCACAATAGTATAAATATTATATTATGGTATACTTCTTCTGCTTGTGCCCCTCCATTTAATGAAGATTGGACACCAGTTCTGCGAGTCCATACCTGTCGCGCGTTAGGTGGATCAGCTGCGCGGCGCTTTTGATCTTGTTCCACTCCTTGATGTCGTCCAGCCTTGCCTTGCCTATGGTATACGGATATATACTAATTCAAACTTTTACGCAGGCCTTTAGCGAGATTTCCGGTGTCATCACTCAGTACTACTCGGTGACAAACCTCTCCCCGTACACCGAATATGAAATGTACGTTATTGCCGTCAACAACATCGGCAGAGGAGCGCCTTCCACGCCGGCGGTCATCACAACCGGTGAAACAGGTAAAAGATTACAATTAAAACAATCATCACTTCATATTGACTAATTGATAGTAAATAATATCTAAGGACAATACTCTGGTTTCAGATCTCTGTATAATTTTTTTTCCGCAGCGAAATATATGTTAATTACGCTTCTGGTGAGGATGCCTCCAGTTGGAAAGAAACATTCTCCCCCACATCGATACATTCGCTTCTTAAAATTTCATTGATCGCTTCGAATTGATTATTAAAACATTTCATCGCTTCTGATTGTTTGAATGTACATTTTCTTTTCTTAAGCTGGACTATGAGTTTTAAGATGTTTCCTTTGATACTTTGTTTTCATGCCAACGTTATATTCGACATGGCCTCGCCGCCGCTTGATGTAAGTTCGGTTTGAACTGAATTTTCGTGTAACTTCGTTTTTTTCTTTTGTTTCTTTGCACTTTTCTTTTGTTTGTGTGGGTAGTATTTATTGAATTTTAAGCTCCTCATGCACCATTTCGTTTTTAGGATTAGCGCCAAAAAAAAAAGGATGTGGTGTTTTTGTGTGTCACGCGTTAACCCTATTTTCTCTCCGGCACTCGGTCTGTTTGTGATTTGTAGGTTTAAGGTGTTTACGCATATTAATAGTGTTCTTTCTTGCACGCGTTACAGTGGATTCGTTATATGGAGGTGCCAGTAAGTATACAACTAGTACGATATAATATCTATAAAAAATTATATAACTGCATATATTTAATACACAAGACATTTATGTCTGACTAAAAAAAAATATTTTCTTATTTAACTATATTGTTATCCACTTTTCTAATTACTTTTTAATAATGTGTCCTTTTGAAACGTTATTAGTATAATTCAAAATATTTAAATATAATATGTAATATCTTTAGGCGTATTCAAGGCTTGTTCTTGGTTTTTGCTTATTTATATGAAACCGCAGCCCACAATTACACGGTGCGTTTATTACACAGCAATTGCTGAACTATATGCCGGCCATTACGCTGTCTGTAATCAGCTTTCGCAAACACAATTAATATTGTTTTCATACGTATTTTAATTTCACATATTGAACTGAGCCGTTATTCCAATGAAAATAGGTAAAGATAAATTAATCGCATATTTACTAACTAGTATTAATTGCTGAATTTATTCCATCATCCACGTTTCCTTCAACTTGACAGGTAGACATCACGTCTAATTTACAACTGGAAATATTAAATTTAGCAACGAATTCAAATGGGAGAGGAGACGCCTCATCCTTAATTACTTGAAGTGAGGCCAAAAAAAACAGACCATAAATTAGATGGTAATGAAAATTATTTAAAAGCATAATGAAATTTTTATTTTAATTTTGATATTTAAAAAAAAAAACTACCTTTGCCTTACACTAATTACTCAAATTATCCAATGCTTTCACTGAGATGCTTTCTTTTAATTAACATGCAATGTAGTTCAAAACTTTAATATTTTAAACTTAACTGTTCCGGCAAGAAGTAGATATGGAAAAGCTGAAAAAATTCTTAATGTTCCTGCCGTACTAGTACAATATTTTTAGAGGTATATCTTTCCAACAAGAAAATAATAATCTGTAGTCAGTAATAAAAGTTCTATATAGACAGAAATAATTAAAAATAAAACGATTTAATTGCAGACCTCCACGTTGAGATGTAATGAACATTTTTATCTTATTAATGTTAGAGGTATTGTTATATAAAATTGTGCATTATTATGTGAAAATGTTTGAGACCTTTACGAATTTTTACCACCTACCTCATCCTAGACGTAATCGCCAAAGAAGTGAAAAATTTTCCTACATCAGTTTTCTCATCAACATCCGTCTTGATTGTCTTAAAGAGAGGAGTGAATAGTACTATTCACGACGAAGAAGATATAAGCTAATGGCTTCACCGTTGAAGACTACATCACTATTTAACTCCAGATTAGATTGTAGTATTCCACATAATATCCCATTCAAATAAACTAATCTACGCATACAAATACATTAACTAAACTTTCCTACTAAACATTACTATTCATAATTCAATAGATTGTTGTTTCTTTGACACACAATCTTTCCCTAGGCGCCAGTTCATCTCGTTTTTATGTATGTTATTTTCTTTTAAAAGGGCAATCGGATATTGCCTTTACAGAGTAACCGATAAACGTAAAAAATAATGAAGCTGAAACGTTCTCTTATAACACAACGCGATGTCTTCATAGGATCTTGATTACACGCAATAATTACCTTTCGGACTGGAACGTTGTCTTCCGGTCCATAATGTATAGGTTCTCAGACTTTTTTCTTAAAGACCACATTCAAAATTTAACTGGAGCCAGTGGACCCCCTATAGTTATATTTCCACTTTTCTATGTGTCGACAAAAAAAAATTAGAGCTAATGTAGACCTCCGTCAAGTCTACCGTAGACCCCTAACGGTCCTCACCTGGATCACAGGAAACTAACGGTATAGACGATAAAGAAATTAACTGACAATCATTACATCATGTATATCATTAAATAGTTTTCCATTCTGCACTGTCTCATTTGCTGACGCTAAGGGAAGGTGAAGACTCATCAGTGGTGAAAATTGTTTCCACGACACCCCTTGACCTCATCGTACTCATTCCATGAGCACGAAATATATGGCCTTGTTATTTAAATAAATTTACTAGGTGTAACGCTTTTTAAACTTTACAAAATTTTTTAATGTTATACTTGACAACAGAAGTATGTTGAAGCAAGTAACAACGACGACAGAGATCTATCACCACTAGATAAAATTGGTTTCCATAATACTGTTTAAAAGGAAAAGTTATCAATTTTGACTGATTTCAGTAAACTGAACACAAGAATGATTTCTAGATATTCTATAAACTTTTTTATATGAAAGGATCAAGAAAGGAAACGATGATTCATAATGTTACAATAATGAATCATTCTCACCATTATCAGCCGACAGACGTCCACTGCAGGACTGACAATAATGAATACAATGAATTATTCAATAATTAATGAAACGTATATATAATTGATGTAATAAGAAAGTATTTTATAAATATTTAGTATTTACAATCCAAAATATTTTAGTGTTTATATAAAATTTAAAAGCAACACCGGCGGAGTTGAATGAAGCGCCGCCTCGCAGATCCAACAGGGCATGGAGCAGTTTCATTTCGGCAGATTGTTGGAGGACGTTTCCTCGCCGCTTTCGAAATAAAAAGGAAACTTTAAGGATCGTCACCGGCCCGTACACTGGGATTATAACCTTTTAATAATACAACGCTTTGAAAAACTTTTATTGTTTTCCATTTCCCGAGAAGGTATTATCAAGGGAGTGTGCTTATTCATTGAGTGGTGCCATGTTTTTCGTGTCGAGGTCCGCAATTACTAATCCCATTATCAATGCCTTTGTGCCCCGGGTCCCTTTATTGTATTTTTATTTCCGTTCCGCACTCACTTAATTGAGACGAAACGGGCCACCTTAATTTAATGTCGCTTTGCTTCTATATTATTGCTTTTGCGATAGCCTCTTTATGGAATTGATGTCAAATAAATATTAGAGTAAAAGTCCTAATAAGTATTGACGGCAAAACAAAGTTCACCTGTCTTAATGTATATACACATTTGGCAGTGTTATTACTAAGTAATTTTTGACAATGTCCTTTTAACCTTCCACACATGATCAGCTGAAATTTTCATTTAAATCTAAGACCGTATTAATCCAGTTTCTTGTCCCTAGTTGCGTCTCTCCGTGAATATTCCGTACTATGAACTTTTCTGGGTCACAGCCTTGTCTATGTTTGCCATTACTTTTGAAATTCCTTTTTCGTCTAAACTTGTTTTCTTCTTTCAAGTTTTTCCACTTTCTCGTCATAACTATTTACGAGGTACAGATAAGTTAAAGATATATAAATTGCCCTTTTAACGTTCCCACTGTTGGAAATTGAAGCCTTCTCTAATAAGAAGAGAGTCTACACCGTCTATACACCACGCTGAGTAAATGCAAATTTCACATGTTCGCGAAAGCTGTATTTAATGAAATATGTCGATTTCCTCGTGATTTCATTTTCATTCACCGAAAAGTAAAAGACAGGCAACAAGTACAACGGAAATGAATTTCTTTAGCTATCAAATCAATCTTTTTCTATTATACGGTATGTTTTTGTTTGTTTTGACTTTTAATAGGACCAACTTTGAAATATGTACAGTCTTTGTACGTAACGTACCAGAAATTACATACGGCGTATATATATACACACACATATATATATATATAACACAGAGAAAACCTTCATTTTGTCGTCAGTTGAATAGGGCATATTTGTAGATACGAATTTTTTTATCTAAATGAGTACGATTTTAAAATATTTTCTTGATCATTGCGCAGAACCCGGATCAGCACCAAGGAACGTGCAAGTGCGACCGCTGAGCTCCAGCACTATGGTCATACAATGGGAGGAACCTGAAACGCCGAACGGACAAGTGACGGTAAGTTTAATAAGATCACAATACAGATATAACAATCTACTAGAAAAGCGTCTAACTAAATAATCTTTAAGTATCATCTATTTGAAGAGACTGATTATAATAATAGTTAAAAAGTCGGTGAAGATAACTTTTAAATATTTAAATTAAATGAAGATTGCTTTAAATGTTTGGAAACTACGATTACAAAGTTACAGTTTACAAGTATCGCAATGTTAAAATACTTGATTATAATTCTAGTACATACATTGAATTACAATAGTTTATTGAATGGATTTTCAGGTAAGCATAAGAAATAGTTTTTTTTTTTTGTTTTCCATGGAGGAAAAGCTTTCTCATACCTGCCCTCGCAGGGCCAAAGACAGGTTATATCGGACTTGCACCGACCAAAACCCCCACGATGTTCCACCGTAGTCCCTTTACGGCGGGGCCATGGTAACGCCCAATATTTATAAAAAGGGTAGAGTATACCCTATAATAACATTAATTAAAAAGATATTCTAAAAAACGCCCTTTTTATTTCTTTATTTATCCAATGGTTATGTAAATTAATACTATAACAAATTACATGCAAAATACAAAATCAAATGTAATAAGGCACAGATAAATATATTTTGCATTAATAAAATCTAATACTAGCTATTATTATCTTATAGTAACTACTATAGGAAAAAAACATTTCAATTAGGAACTACTCTTTACTCTTTGTTGTATTAATGTGCTTAGACTCCATAGTATATCTTAGTGTGTCTAAAACACCATGTAAATGTTTGTATATTATTGAGTTTTGTTTACTAATCGTTTATGAATTAAATAAACAAATATATGTAAATAATATGTATGGTGTTCAGTATAATTCATTTACATTATAAAACCAAATTCAATTATAAACAATTTAAAAAGCTAATAACCCGCTTTGTGAAGTTCAACCCGCTTTCTCAATTCTCGTTTAAGGAGGGTACTTAAATATTAAGTTCCTGGTGGAACAGTGAACAGGATTTATAAATATAAATAGCGCCTGCACTGTCTCTTGTATTCTCTTGTATAAATATACTCTAAGTAACTTAACTACCGCTGGGAAGTAGTGAGTAAGGACTTACCTTATATCAACTGCCTGGTCCAACTACGAGGTCAGATGCTGAGTTTGATTTATAATTAATTATACTGTTTGATTACTTCATTAATATTTGAAAACTGTCACCGGTATCACTATTACTACTGACTTATTCAGTAAGATTAGAAGACAATATTAAATTGTTCATGACACTAACACGTATCTGTATTAATCATATGTATGTACATAGTAACGAAAAAAAAACTGTGAAAAAAAACTAAAGATTCTCGAGCTTTAGAATATCTTTTACTGTTATGAACTGTACTGATATAAAAAATAAATTGTTTCAGGGCTATAAAATTTACTACACCACGGATTCATCTCAACCCTTGCAATCGTGGAATTCTCAGATGGTATGTAAACGTATAAGTGGATTATGAATTCTTCTTCAATTTAAACCAGATAAATTAAAAAGAAAATCTTTCTTAAGTATCATAATAATAAAATAATGAATACTGCTAAAGACAAATAGAGGAAAAGATTAGAATTTGATATGAAAATTATATTAAATATAATAGCAATATATTTTGAAGTTTTCATTACGAAATTGATGAAGTTATAGAAGACAGTAGTCCGCAATAATTGATCTCCTGATAAATTCCGACTGTTGCCCATAGCTGGACAATAGCCACCTGACTACGATCAACGAGCTGACACCACACACCGTGTACACCATACGCGTGCAAGCTTTTACATCCGTCGGTCCCGGGCCGGTGTCGGCGCCCGTGCAGGTTAAAACACAGCAAGGTTAGTTAATTTCTGAGCTAGTAACACCTTGAGATATGTATGGATATGAATTAATTTTTTTTTAATATGAAGATCATCGCATATTATATTATCGGATTATTATCGGAGAAAAATAATCTTTAAAATATACCCTGCATTCTGGAAAGATTTTAGAGTTATGTAGGGTTGCTGTCTATTAAAAATCCTTCAGTGGTTCTCCTCAGTACATTGAGAGACGGTCCTGAAATCGTTGGTTTAATAAACACGAAACTCTTTATTGACGTGCTTGTAAATACAGGTGTACCATCGCAACCGTCAAACTTGGTGGCAGTGGAGGCTGGCGAGACATCAGTAACGCTGCAATGGCAGCAGCCCGCTCACGCTGGCGACCAGATCGTCTCGTACGAACTGTACTGGAACGACACATACGCCAAGGAACACCATAGAAAGTGAGGATTTATACAAATAGACATATACATAATGTTAGGGTTACATATACAACATACAGCTTTTGATTCGTATGAAGGTTTACTAAGTTTATTTATTTATTTGATAGGAAACCAACATGATATGTACATTAAAACGTAATTACAATATAATTATATTAATTAAATGCGTTAAAGTAATTTAAAAACAATTAAACAATTAATCGGCTTAAACCATAACGCATGAGGTGATTACACAGATAAAGTTATATTAGAGCAAGTGTTTTTTGATCTTATTCTTGAACACTTGAAACGAGTCGTTTTGTATGTCGATATTAACCAATTTAGATATTGTATTGTATTGTTTTGAAATTGCTATTTATTGGAGCCAGTCCAGTATTAGGTCTATAAAAAATATTTTTAAAAAGATTATAGTTTTTGCTTCTTAAATTGGGCCTAGGAATGACATTGGGATACTTTGATTACAAGCTCTGTGGGGTTCAATTTAACCTTTACAATTTTATGTAATAAGCACAAATCCAAAAGTGTTCTTCGGTCAGCTAACGACATTATTCTGTAACGAGTCAATCTATCTTTGTATGTTGATAATTTTTTAGGTATTTTGTCATTGAAACAGATGTGTCTTATGAACTTCCTTTGGACTCTTTCAGCTCTGTTTATGTGTACCTGATAGTGTGGATTCCAAATAGTGGAACAAGATTCCATTTAATTTATGATTAACGCGTTAAAAATAATTTGTATAGTTTTTGTGTTTTTAAAGGGTTTGGTTATTCTTTTTAATAAAACCAACAGGTTTAAAGAATTTTTGATAATGTGATCCATATGTCCAATAAAGCTTAGTCTGTTGTCTATCATAACGCTTAAGTCACGTATAATATTTACGTTTTTTATGTGATTTCCATTAATTTCATATTTTGTACGTAACGGATTTGTTTTCTTTTTTGGTTAAATAATATTTGGTAGCATTTATGGTGATTTAAAATCACATTATTTAATTTACACCATTTGACTAACCCGTCAATGTCTTCTTGTAGTAAGTGACTGTCTTTAATTGTTCTAATTTCTTTATAAATTTTTAAGTCATCTGCAAAGAGGAGCATATCACTATTCTTGAAACAACTTATTATATCGTTAATAAAGATATTAAATAGGATCGGTCCCAAATGAGATCCCTGCGGCACACCAGATTTTGCTATAAACTACTCTGATTGGAATCCATTTAGAGCTACTTTCAGCTTTCTGTTTTTAACCATGAAAATCCGTAACACTCAAATTTTTCTATTAACATCGATTGGTCTACAACATCGAACGCTTTGGAGAAGTCCGTATATATTGCATCGTCCTGAATATCTTTATCCACCGAAGTGCATAGTTTGTCGACGAATTCAGTAAGAATTGAGATAGATGATCATCCCTTTAAAAACCCATGCTGCCTATCAGTAAGCATTGTTTTCATGCGCCAATTTATAAATGGACAAACTATACCCTTAAAACCTTAGGAAAAGTAGACAATATATATATAGATAGGCCTATATTTTGTTATATCGCTCTTGTTACCGTATTTAAAAATTGGCACTACACTACTCTAACTTCTTTCCATGTACTTGGAAATAGTCCTTCTATCAAGGAAGTGTTAAATATGTGACATAAAAGTTTTGCCAGAGACGCAGCACAATTTTTCGCAAAAATAGGAAATATGTCATCTGGTCCAGCTCCTTTGTTACTAACAATCTTATTAAGTTTTAGTTTAACTTCTTCCGTGATACTTATACTAGGTAATATTTGGCTTGTACTAATATTAAGTTAATGAAGTACAGCCATACGTTTGTAGACGATGAGCACTATGTAGCATTTTGTAAACATCTTAAGTGGCGTTTATCTTGGGCTAAGCCGCGAACTTTTCCTTGTCCTTATATATAGAGTACTAGTAATGAATAACTCTACAATGATAATTTTGCTTAGACGAATACACAAAATGGAATCGTACACTCTGAATGGCCTGTACCCGAACACGTTGTACTACATCTGGCTAGCGGCGCGCTCGCAGCGGGGCGAGGGTGCCACCACGCCGCCGATCGCAGTTAGGACTAAACAATATGGTATGTTGGTACGAAGGGATCACACCACAACACACGAGACGGTACATTAACTGTTGGCTCGAAACGAATTCAAAGTGAATATGAAAATCTTCAGCAATTGTAAAAATTAATATTTACATCATACAAATACAAATTGCCCACTGGATTCGTTCCAAGCCAATAACGTAAACAGATAAAAGAAAATTATAGTGTATGATGAACCTGTTGTGGGTTTACCAGGTAATTTCCACTGTAATATTTCACATAAACGCACCTGCCCGGCACGCCGCCAGTAATACAAGCACAAGCACTAAGTTTTATATATCACGATAATATATGTGTTTTTGTAATTGTTAACTTGTCGAAACGGTATTGCGCTTACGCAGTATAATATACTCATAGAAAACACAAATTTTTCATTTGACTATTGCTATTGTAAATTCAATAAAGTATTGAATGCGTGTGCGCAATACCTTAGTAGTAGCTTTATGTTGTCCGTATGTATAAATTTTATTTGATGAGATTCTATGAACTTTTCTTATTGTTATTATCGCTAGCGGCATAATGAACACTTACTGCATTTAGAAATTGTAAATTCTTACATAGTGTACATACGGTATACAACTAGGTACTAAAGTGTTCCTTGTATCGCAGCACTAGAAAATAATCACGACAATGTTCTTCCGGCAGGAGAAAGTGTTACGGATACTTAGTACGGGCGAGCGGATCCTACATTACACCACACAAATCAACTATGTTGTGCATGCCCGGTTTTTATTTTGACGATCAAACTCGTCCTTTTTACTTTGGCACATTTTTTTTCTGTCATCGCATTCAGTGATTGCATCGTCTAGGTCGTCATAACCCTCATCGCGTTCCAGTGAGCATGAAACTACTAACCCAGTAACCGATTTATTGTTCTGATGAGTTCAAGATCACAAGTGTAATCTAATAGAAAATAATGATATTTTCATTGCTGTTTTTTCATCTAATTCTGCGGAAGTATTCGACTTTTAGTTCGCCCATCACTTTTGAGTCACATTAGGCGGAGCGGTCGTCGGTGGGGTCGTCGGGATCGTGTGTTTGAGTTCCAGGTCGTCGGCGCAAAGCCGGGGCGCTCTTTCTGATGACTAAGCCTTTCAGTTCCCGGCGCGCCGCCGATGAATGTGACGGCGGTGGCGATATCGCCCACCGCAGTACGGGTCACGTGGCAACCGCCGCCGGCCGAGAGGGCAAACGGGCGCATCGCGTACTACAAGCTGCTTTGTGTGGAGTCCGGCCGCGGCGACTCCGAGGCGACGGTCGTACGACTCAATCGCACGGAGTTTGTGCTCGACGAGCTGCGCCGCTGGACCGAATACCGCGTGTGGGTGCTGGCCGGCACCAGCGTGGGCGACGGACCCGCCTCCTACCCGGTCACTGTGCGAACGCACGAAGACGGTACGTTTCCAACACTTTAGTAACTCTTTTAAACGGCTCAATTTTATGACTAACTGCTTCACATCTGGTGGGAAAACTTAATTTATGTACGAATATAATAAAATTTTGCCAGTGCTTAAAAATCTTAAAATAATATATTTCTTATGAAATAATACAAAAAATTAAATTCTCTATATTCAAATATCACTTATAGTTTTTTTTATCTTTTTCAATGTATATTTTGGTAATAAACATCGATACCGGAAGATCTTATCTATCATTTACTAATGAAAATTGCTGGTACCAATTTAATGAAGTATGTTTAAACGTGATGTTTCAAGAAGATGATATCATCATTAAAATACTATATAGTTTGTAAAGTCATGAAGTTGAGCCTAAATAAAATAATAACAACTCATATATGAAACCTTCATTCCAACTTTATTTAACTAACAAATGTGTTTGGATATGTAATATTAAAGGAAAGTAACCACAATGAAATATTAAGACTATCGCCAATTCACTACATCCTCTAATGTTGCATAATATCTATTACAAACTTGGTTTTGAACCTGCTGCGGGATCGGATATGGATCGGGTAAAATTTTAATAAAATCATTCATCATGTACTATGAACAAATAAACGGCTACATCCGTTTCTTTTCTACCCTCATTATGAATGATTTTATATCTACATTAATTGATACGGTGCGAGTGGAAATATAATACTTCGTTGTAATCATTATTTTAATGAATTATTTCGTTACACAATGTTGTTGTTTAGTCATTATCTCAAAAATCTCTGTTTTGTTTCCACTGGTACCGCATTTGCATCATTAAACGTAATCTTTTCAAATGGTGTTGGTTTTCTATACAAATATAAGCTGATATTTAAGATTTTCTCATATAATACCAAAAATACTAATGTAATTTTTTCTTTTGTTTCTTTGTTGTAAGCATATAGCAGGATTCTAAACAAGGAGGTTAATTCTCGTAACAAAAATTTCAAATATGCTTGCTGATAAGTTTCAGTGTATATAATTTCTAAAATATAGTCACGAAATTCATTTGATCTCACTGTATCTTAATCGCTGCGTTCAGCGGCATAGTGTCGATATTTCCACTCACTGTCACATGTAATGATTTGTTTTGATGACGCGTCTCATCGGTCAGTTATCTATCGAACCACTAAAGATGGCACTCACTGAAATGCAAAAGTCTATGCACCTGGTATAGTGACGACGGCACCGTTATATTTATTGGTTTTGAAGCACAGTTATTGCGTATTTAGCTATGGACACAATTTTGCATGCTTTCTTTGACGACACAGCACTGTTTTTCGTTCAGTTGGTATCACTGGGCACCAGATAGGTTTACAACCGTTTGCCTTACGCAATGGGCGATGGCTCGGAGAACGCACTTGCGTATGGCAAACGAGCACTTTTAGGAAGCACTCAGCACATCTAGCGACAACACGAGGTGAGAGAGCGAGTGTGTGACACATCAAGCGACACCTGTACGGGACGGGCTCATCCGCATAATTGAGTTTGTAACGCGAAAGTATCACAGTGACACTGTAAAGTGCACACAAACGTCATGCGTTTGAACCGAGTCCCACGGTAGAACCGAACACGCACCACGGCCCGAGCGCTGCATTTGAATACCAATACCGTCTCCACACGACACGCGCGCATGCTATACTCACAACTACTACTTCCGTACTGACTGTACTGTCTGACTACTTTACTCTTAGCGGGAAGGCTGCGGGTCGAAGCGACAAAGTCCCGAGGATCCAGTCTAAATTTGCACTATTGAACACATTGGTTGGATTCTTTGGATCCGACGGATTAGATCCGTAACGCTCTTCGCCTGTATTCCCCGACTGCTCTGCTCGGACTAGAGTACGCGCACTGTCTATCTTTATATCTATCTCTCTATCTATCTCCATTGCTCTGCTACACTTTCTCGCCAGTAGCAACTTCTCTTGCCTTTCTTCCTTCTTCTGTATTCTCTATCAAACTATCGTCGTGCATGCACACTAGATATTGTGACATAATATACAAAATAAAGAACTATTGTGCCTAACTTATGCTATTGCAACAAAGCGGTACGTAAAGAACGCTATCAATATTCGGCATATTATATCTCTCATAAAGTACATAATTGTCATTAAATCGAACAGTTTTTAGAAGAGCACAGCCAACGGACAATGACACCACGACACTGTCACAACTCACAGAAGATATCAACACAACGGAGCGAGGCAACACACACACCGGCGCAAAGATGGGTGACCATTACCAACAAGATTACATAGATGAAGCACACATATATAGATCGGCGCCGTCGCGTTAATCAATACATGTGCGTGTGAGTGATTTCGAAAAGCTCAACGGCGAGAAAGCGTCTCCAATACATGTGCTAGGCCCTAGCCTGTTAATTCTTCTTACCATTTCTCTTTTAAAGCAAACTTAAATGGAATATTTGCAAATGAAGAGTCGAAATATTTTCTTCTATTGGACGAAAATACATTTTATTTTACATTATCTCAAATAGTATTTAGAACAGGAAAAGGCCATGCACAACTCAAACGACGCCGGCGTCACAAGCCGCTTAACTGAGATGCTGAAAGAACTCAAAGTACATAAGGAAGCGAAATAAGAGTACCCCCATTTTGCCGACAAGCGTTCTACTCGTAATCTCTCACTAAGTAGTTCCGTTCGCCCTGCAATGTACGCACAATTTGTCTTAAATGTATTTGAATGCGATTTTCTCTTTTTTTTCTCTCGTCACTGACTTTGTATGGGCCGCTGGTAACCCGTACAGCAGTAAGGAGTGAGTATTATTTATTATAGTGCTTGTATCGATGTGCGTTCGTGCTTGTGCCTAAGCTTTATGTAGTTTTTATCTTCTGAGCATCATAATCTAACTTTGGAACAAACTGCAAGTGGTTACTGCTTAAAGACGCATGTCTTTGCCGTGTCAATGGTTCGGAACTGACTTGGCGTGTTATAGAATCAACTCTTGCTTTGTCGCAACCCAAGTCAATTCTCTAAAGCATGAATCCCTTGCAGCCTGTAAAGAAAGAATTTAGAAATAGAAGTGCTGCTTATATACTTATAGATGAACTTAATAAATGTTAATTCTTTGTAAAGGCTTGACGATTTTAGTTAATCGAAACGGTATGGATTGGAAGGTAATGATTTTTACTTGTTTTGGTGATTTGTAAGGGCGTAAATATATCAGTGTGTTGGTATTCAAATGCCCGATCGAGATGCTGAAAGGCGTGTTTAGATACGCCGAGGACCCAAATACTCTATCAGCATTGCTGACAGCGATGACCGACCTCAGTTCGGTAATATTCCCATTAAAATTTTGCCAAGCTTTCCGAAGAGCCTTCTCTAGCTTAATTCCTAAAAATGATATTGCTTTCGGTAGAATTTTCCTCTAGCACGTTTCTGTAGATGCTGATAGGGAGTTTAGGTCTATATTAGTCATGGTACGGTTAAGATCCTAATAAATAACGGGAAATTTACAGTGCCCGGGGAGCCCCAGGACGTGAAAGTAACATCAATCAATTCAACGGCGATTCACGTATCATGGAAGCCTCCGCAAGAAAAGGAAAAGAACGGCATTATTCGTGGTTACCACGTCCATGTACAAGAAATGCGAGAAGAGGTAAAATCAGGAATTGAGTTGTTTTATTTTCGTAATCTCCAAAAGAACTCACCATATTGCTTTAATGAAATAAATATTAAAAGAAACTTATTAAGTATATATTGCAAGTAAAGCTGTTTTAAAAGGTTATATTTATTCGCAGGGCAAATCACTGTTAAACGATCCAATGCGCTTCAATGTAATAGATGATACGGCTTTGGAACTAAACGTGACTGCTTTGCAACCTGATACGCGTTATAGCGTGCAAGTGGCTGCATTAACTCGTAAAGGTGACGGTGATCGGAGCCCGCCAGTGATGGTCAAAACGCCCGGTGGTGTACCAAATAGACCGACTGTAAACCTCAAGTTAGTAACAATGACGAAAAACATTATTATTTGTTTGTGTCAGTAGAAATAAATCATTCTAAAAATATATTTCTCTTTCAGAATTTTGGAGCGGGACCCCATAGTTTCTATAGAATTGGAATGGACTAAACCGACTCAAACATATGGCGACTTAATTGGTTATCGATTACGATTCGGCATTAAAGATCAGAAGCTACAAGAAGAAAACTTTGGGATTAAAGTTAGCTCCCATAGATTGACAGATTTGGAAAGAGGTGTTCAGTATGAGTTTAGATTAGCTGGAAGGAATAATATAGGCATTGGTCAAGAAAATATCAAATATTGGCTGACACCCGAAGGAGCCCCGAAAGGGCCACCGACGAATGTAACATATCATTTTCAAACCCCTGACATAATTAGTGTAATGTGGGAACCACCAATCAGAGCCGATCGGAGTGGCCAAATTAAAAAATACGATATCCAATTTTACAAAAAAGGTGATCAATCATCACTCGTAGAAAAAACAAAAGAGTCGACTAAAGCAGTCTTTACCGGCTTAGAAGAAGATGCTCATTATATTTTCAAAGTCCGAGCTTATACAGACCAAGGACCTGGCCCGTATAGCAAAGAAATAACTGCACACACAGAAAGGGATATAGGAAGAGCTCCTATGTCTGTTAAAGCTGTTGCTACATCAGAATCTGGCATCGAAGTTTGGTGGGAAACGGTTCCATCAAGACGGAAGGTTATCGGATATGTAATTTTTTACACAATGACTCCAGTTGAAGATTTAGATGAATGGCACCAGAAAACGGTTCATGTTACGCATTCTGCTGATATTGAAAATTTAGAGAAATTCGCTGAATATGCCGTCGCGGTAGCTGCAAAAACAGCTGACGGATTAGGAAGATTGTCAGAAAAAGTTACTGTTAAAGTTAGGCCCGAGGAAGTGCCTTTAAACCTGAGAGCTCAAGACGTGTCTACCCACTCAATGACGCTCTCATGGTCACCTCCATTACGCTTAAACCCTGTTAGTTATAAGATTTCATATAATGCTATCAAGGAGTTTGTTGACTCTCTTGGTATGACCCAAACTCAAGAAATTCTTAAAAGAGAAATAATTATTAAGCACGATAAAACGTCCCATTCTATAAACGACCTTTCGCCGTTTACGACGTATAATGTAAACGTTAGTGCTATTCCTAATGACGATTCCTACAGACCACCGACCAAAATTACTGTAACGACTCAGATGGCTGCACCTAAACCTATGGTAAAACCAGATTTTTATGGCGTTGTCGAAAATGAAATATTAGTAATTCTACCTCAAGCTTCAGAAGAATACGGTCCTATTTCGCATTATTATTTAGTTGTAGTTCCTGATGATAAAGCGCACAATCATAAACATCCTGATCAGTTTTTAACAGAGGATTTAATTAAGAATAATGCTAGATTAGACGACGAAAATGCACCGTACATTGCGGCCAAATTCCTACAACGTAATATTTTGTACACGTTTCATCTCGGCAATAACGAGTCTTATGAAGGTTTTCTTAATAAAAAATTAAATCCAAACAAAAAATATAGAGTATTTGTTAGAGCTGTTGTTGATACACCACAAAAACATCTTTACACATCTAGTCCATTTTCGGAATATCTGTCGTTAGACATGCGTGGAGCTCCCCCGGGAGAGGAGCCTAGTCGACCTGATCCGAAAGACATAAATGGAGATCCAGAAATTAGGATTGAAGAAAACAAGAAGGAAGCTGGAATGTTGTGGGTTATAGGGCCAATAATTGCTGCTTTGATGCTCTCTCTTTGCTTAGTTTTATTATTTATTATGAAGAGACGCCGCCAACCTTGTAAAACACCCGACCAGGCCGCGGTAACAAGACCTCTTATGTCAGCTGATGTAGGTTTTGGAGCACCATCAGATCCAGTTGAAATGAGGCGACTAAACTTCCAAACGCCTGCGATGATTTCCCATCCTCCAATTCCTATATCAGAACTTGCGGACCATATCGATAGACTTAAAGCAAACGATAACCTTAAGTTTTCTCAGGAATACGAAAGTATTGAACCTGGTCAGCAATTTACATGGGATCACTCGAACATGGAGGTTAACAAACCCAAGAATAGATACGCTAACGTTATTGCTTACGACCATAGTCGCGTTATTCTTCAACCGATCGACGGAATACTAGGAAGTGACTACATCAACGCGAATTACTGTGATGGTTATCGGAAGCATAACGCGTATGTCGCGACACAAGGTCCTCTGCAGGAAACTTTAGCTGATTTTTGGAGAATGTGTTGGGAATTAAGAACAGCTACTATAGTTATGATGACAAAGTTGGAAGAAAGAACAAGAATTAAATGTGACCAGTACTGGCCAAGCCGAGGTAGCGAAACTTACGGCATGATGACCGTTACAATCGCTGAGGTGCAAGAATTGGCTACTTATTGCATTCGAACTTTCCAAATTACGCGTAACGGTGGATCTGAACGTAGAGAAATTAAGCAGCTTCAGTTTACAGCCTGGCCCGACCACGGCGTTCCTGATCATCCGGCACCATTTTTACAATTCCTACGTCGTGTGCGTGCTTTGAATCCCCCCGATGCAGGTCCTTTGGTTGTTCATTGTTCCGCAGGCGTCGGACGAACTGGATGCTTCATAGTTATCGATTCCATGTTAGAAAGAGCTCGTCATGAGCGCACCGTAGATATCTACGGTCACGTAACTTGCCTCCGTGCTCAACGCAACTACATGGTGCAGACCGAAGACCAGTACATATTCATCCATGACGCTTTATTGGAGGCCGTTATATGCGGCGACACTGAGGTGCCGGCGCGTAACTTGCACGCGCACATCCAAAAATTGATGCGCGTTGATACAATCGAAAACATAAACGGGATGGAATTGGAATTCAAGAAATTAGCTAACATGAAAGCCGATTCAAGTCGATTCGTGTCCGCCAGTTTGCCTTGCAACAAGCACAAGAATCGGCTGGTGCATATTTTACCTTTCGAGTCCACTCGTGTCTGCTTGACTCCTCGCGACGGTTCAGACTATATTAACGCTTCCTTCGTCGACGGATACAGATACAGGGCCGCTTACATTGCTACTCAGGGACCGTTGCCTGATACAACGGACGATTTCTGGCGAATGCTTTGGGAGCATAATTCCACTATTATCGTCATGCTGACCAAATTGAAAGAAATGGGACGGGTAAGTCAGAAATAGTAAAGGATATTAAAATATCATTGTCATTACATGGCTTTCTAATATGTTTGGCTTCTTTTTGTATTTTAGGAGAAATGTCATCAGTACTGGCCATCTGACCGCTCCGTTCGGTACCAATGCTTTGTGGTCGATCCGATCGCTGAATACAACATGCCCCAGTATATCTTGAGGGAATTCAAGGTTTGTTTTATCTTTACTAGATTATTAGACCGAAATTTTAATGCTTGTGTCCAAATGCAGATTTAATACCTTGTCATTTGCGAGGAATTAATGTAAATATTTGTTGTACTAAGATGCAAAATGTTTTAGGTAACGGATGCGCGCGATGGTGCATCGCGGACAGTGCGCCAGTTCCAATTCACCGACTGGCCAGAGCAAGGCGTGCCTAAGAGCGGGGAAGGATTCATCGACTTCCTAGGACAGGTTCACAAGACAAAGGAGCAATTCGGACAGGACGGACCCATCACCGTTCACTGCAGGTGAGACATATATTTTGCTGTTCTTACCAGATGCATATTATGAGCAGTTGTTTGTTTTTAACAAATATAAGTAATGGAGTCACTATCACCTTAATTATAACTTTTTATAAAATCTGTGTTTTTTGGAGATCTTTATCAACCCTATATGTATACCCATCCTGGGACAGCATGGTGGATAAATGGCCGAGTCTCAGTAGTTGAAACACTATGTATGCTTTATTATCACGCTGTAACGTGTGACGTGACGGTCTAACCCGCGTGTTCGCAGCGCCGGCGTGGGCCGTACGGGTGTGTTCATCACGCTGTCGACGGTGTTGGAACGCATGCAATATGAAGGCGTGCTCGACGTGTTCCAAACGGTACGCACGCTGCGCACGCAACGCCCCGCCATGGTCCAGACCGAGGTGAGCATAACATCACACATGTTTACATATATTTAATTTAAAACCTATGTAGAATTGTAGGAATGAAATTAAATAGTGTGTAATATATAATATACACTTTAATAATATATAGTGAGAAATTTATTAAATAAAGTAAACAATAACTGCTTTCATAGACATGTGTATGTACGCACATGGCCAATGTAGCAAATGACTTAGAATCTCTCCTTGATAGAAAGCTTCGCATCCGAATAGAGACACCATTAAGAGAGCTGTTTATTTTATTAAATATTTAAAGCTCATCTATTTAAGGTTGTTAAAATCATATTCAATATTTTTTTTTAATAATCTAGTAGGTAAATGTAGCGTATCTTGAAGAATAATCATCTTAAATTTAAACAAGACAAATTGTCTAATTACAAAAGTAATTTGTCATAGTAAACTAAACTGGTTACTCCAAAGGCTGTGTCTGGTTGTGCCATTATTATTATTGTTTATTTTAAAGACAATAATATTTACGTAATATAATTCGGATAATTCAGTGTTTCATAAAAATACATTTGTGGATATTAAAATACAATAGCAACAAAAAAAATAATGATATGTTAATTTTGTAGGACCAGTATGAATTCTGCTACCGCGCAGCGTTGGAGTACCTCGGCTCGTTCGACCACTACGTCAACTGACGCTGAGACCTGCTTGTCTAAGTGTCCAGCACGAAACCTGTCGTTTGTTTATGTAAATTAGTTCTTTGTACTTAAGTCATCAGAACTTTGTTGATAATTCAAAATGTTACGGATTTTTTTAACCTCATAAAACTGACAGCTCATTTATCGGCATCCCAATGTCTAAGCGCTCGCCTAGTAACATGGAGATTCCTGGTAGGATCTTGTGGAATTTAGTTTGTGCCATGGTATTTTCAAATCCGCCTGGCTAGCTACAACTCTTTATATAGTACACCAACCCTCATAACAGCACCTCATTGTTCCAGCTGTTGACATAAAAGAGGCAGATTATTTTGAGCGAGCGCTCTTTATCACCCAAGTTGGCGCATTGTAGACAAAAAAAAAATCTACAACAGATGTATATGAAACGTAATTTAAATACGAAAACTCAGTTAAGAATGCAGGCAATAAATAGTAATAGTTATCTAATAAAACCGGACTAGTTAAATAACTAACCATTGGAAATTCTTTTATATTTTTGTTATAAATATATTTAAGCGATTCCGTAGTGAATAAGTTTTATAAATATCACGCTTTACTTTTGTAGATTTGTCCGTTTGTTAGACATCGACAGGAGTTCGCGCTGCTCGCGCACCGCGGCGTAGTGATGTACCGCGGCGTAGTGATGTACCGCGGCCGTGTACTCGTTCTTGCATATAACTCGAATGTTGTATACTTTGAGGCTAATCGTGTCCCAGTGCCTAGTGAAAGCAACTTATGATATATATTACGATTGAGACCATAATGATTGTGAGATGGAAGGGTATTAAATATATACTATCCAATAATCTATTTACGGTAATCGTATAGACGGTTCGCTCTCGTTTTGGCATTCGATTCTTTGATCAGAACTGTGTTTTACGTGAAACAGTCGTACCTCCTCATTGTCATTGTTATAACGTCGTGTTAATATAGATGTGATTGAAATGTAACATAAAACCAACAATAATCATTTTATATTATATCATATACGTATTTTATAACAGTAACGAAGAAAATTTAAAAATATTTAACGTGCTGAAATCACATATATACAACATTATTATTTTTTTAAAGTTATAATATCACCTCTATATTAATACCTAATATTTGTCGATTTTTCTCTCACCAACCCGCATTGAGCCAGCGTGGTGGGAGATCGCCCAAATATCCTCGTGTGGACTCCTACAAACGACGGCAGCGCAGGACCAATTGATGTGAGGATCGTTGGGAGAGGCATACGTCTAGCTGTGGACGTTTATCGACTGATGACGATGATGATGAGTCGATACAAAAATATTTTTCTACAAGGAATCCCATTCCAAAACAAACACGGCGTCACTAATATCCACGTTAAAGCTGTTGATTATTAGATGCGTTAAATTAAAAAAAAAAAATCATATATCGAATGAAAACTATTTAACGAAAATATCCATGTTTAAACGCCAATAATATCATAATTTGCTATTGAATTTTAAATATTTAGTGGATAATATCAGTGCGCTTAGGGAGTATTTAAAGATAACTATGCGATATATGATATTCCTGACGCCCGATGGGGCGGTAAGGTCTTCGAATGGCGGCAGCATGCCAGCAGACGCACTGTTGGAAGGCCCTCCACAAAGCGAACTAACGATACGGTGAAGGCCGCTAATATACCGTTGGATGAGGACAGCGAACGACCGATCGCTGATATACCTTTGGGGAGGGCCTACATCCAACAGCACACGTCTACCGGTTAGATGATGATATGATATTCAACTCTCTATCGTCACATATACACTATATAATTATAAAATGTATAAATAGTTATTGCAGCTATAATTAGAAGTTTATTTTTCATATCGAGTGTTAGGTAACATACGTTAGGTAGTGTAAATTGTGGTAACCTGTTTCATTATCGCATCGGTGTACCAACGTTATAGACGAATCGGCTGTGTCGTGTGAACAATCCTGTGTCAGTCCTTTAGTAGTAACGGTGTTATGTATATAGCTGTTTTACATGCTATATAGCGTATGCTGCGGCAGCTGGTGGACAACGTGAAATTCTATTATTAATCTGTTTCAACCGCCGAGGTTTTCAATCTGTTACAAACGCTTTAAACATAACGGATAGTGAAATAACTCTCATTATCACGTTGACCGTAGTAACTAATGCTATACAATAGCTGTTCGCGATTTCTTCGATTATTTTGAATGTTACGACCAAAGCTTGTTACGAATCGTCACACATGTAACATAACGAGTTCTTAATTTATCCGTTGTTAGATTAAGTGCAGTATTTTTGGTGATCACTGCCTGCTCTAGAGATGAAGGTGATTCGATGACATATCTATTTTTAGGTAGATAAAATGTTTTGTCTGTGTGTGGTAACGTCGACTTAAGATGGGACGACGTGTGCGATCGTATCGCACGGATCGTATAGAATGCGAACTTCTTAAAGATAACCGCGAAACGCTGCACGTTGATAACAGTTTAAGTTTTTATCTATTTTTCAATGACTGGGATTGTTTTAAAGCATTCATCGGCATAATTCATCAGCGACATGAACGCGTTTATCCATTCCTCATCACACTACTTTAAGCTATCTTTAAGTGTAGTACGTTATTTAATCTTTTACAATAATCCCCTTGCCTAATATCGAATAAGAATTTTTAGGTTTTCCACTCGTTTTATACAATATACCTACTACTTGTATCAATCTACTTATAAGTTAAAGTTGAGCTTTTAACTTAGTAAGTTAGAGAGTAAATTGCGATCTATAGAAGAACTTGCGAGTTTAAATAAACGATTTAATATTTCAATCACCGAATAGACAATCGGAATGAAACTCTTTTCATATAGTTATCTTTTGTATGAGCTGGAGGTACGTAGGAAGTGTACAGTCTTCGACATAAAATTTATATAATTTCTTTGTTAAAACAAAATCATTTCTTAATTTTGCCATTGAAACTTAATTCAATATAATACAAGTGTAAAGTTTTATATTTTTAAATACTTCTATGTTTTCAATACAAGCACGGGTCGTCGTTCACAAACTATTTGAACGGAGACGATCGCGAAGGTCGCTACTGCCAACCGTTACACTTAGATGTAATGAAATTTTAAATTAATCGATAAATTACGAAACATACGTAGAATTAATGAGAATATTGTTAAATTAATAGTGAAAATTTAATACTCGTTGATGAATCATGTATTTAGCCAAGGGGCATTGACAAGTAACAGAATGTGTAGCTTCATTCGCATGCTATCTACAGTGGGCAGCGTTATATTTATTTAAGCTTTAGCTTAATAACTGAATCTATTCCTATTTTATTGTTTTTTTTTAATTTATATAACAATCGCCGATGTATAGAAACTTTTTAATTTGTAACTCTTCCATTCAGTGAAAAATAATATAATATATGATGTTACGTCTGTGTTCTATTGTCCGTCTTTACAAATCAGATTATAGAAATCTTTTTACAAATGCAATATATTAAATTATTGACATTAAAAAAAAAAGCACCATGCGTCTGCGCGGATGCTTCCGTACGCACACATTCGATCTCTTTTACAAACTGTCAAACTAATTTAAGCTAAGGTATCGTTCCGTTCAGCCTATATAATTAATTTTATTAGTAGCACATATATTATTTAAAAAAACTATAATTGAATTACATAATTTCGGACTATATATGATTTATATACATTTCCTGAAATTATTACAATAAACATTGTAAAGCGTCCTTATTTTTAAAGTTTGCGTATTAATAACCTAAAAAGTTTCAATTGTAACCAATATTGTTTTAATTATTTTTAGTCTGTGTTACGTCAAGCCATATGGAAGGTGCTGTAAGGAATAATTCCATTGTTTTAGTACAAATCTTTTCTTTTCACTTCTGTTATATCATTGTTTCCTGTTCCTCGATCCTCGATTGTTACGTTCGTTTCGATAAAAGACTGATATTCTAATGTTTTCTTTCTGTTCTCTTCTCGATTAATTTTAAATGTTATTGTGTGCACCTAGGTTATGTATATGGAATCTTATTAATAATTTTGTTTATCAAATGTACCAACCGGTTCTCGAGATTAACGAAAACAATGAAATGTAATTAATGTACTAAATCGTATAATTATTTTACTATTAATTAATACTTTTTTTTAAAGTGATCTATCATTGTGAACAAATTGTATCTATTTTAATTGTTAGTACAAATTAATACAGCAATGATAAAACTGTCGCCATTTGCGTTAATGATGATTTTGCAAATAAGCATTGTGCATTTTGAAACTGCATTGCTTAAGAAAATGTGTATTTTAGTGCAATTAAAGGTCGGACGCTTCGATGGCTGACGGGGACGGCGTGTGAATGTAATTATTGTAGGAGTTTGTAGGCGATTATTTTGTAAAAATTAAAATCCCTCGCTGCGTCTCGAGACACAGTGGATTCGCAAAAAATTATACATAATGTATATGGAGAAATAAATTTATGTGAGACTTGACCTCCCGTGTTTCATTATTTACCCATTTATTAAACATAATCACGTTAAAATGTAAGCGGAATATAAATATATAAAGCAAAAATCTGTGAGAAAGAGACACATGACAAGATTGCGTACCATAGGTACTTAACAATAATATATGAAAGAAGTTATACATGACTATTCTTAAGGCCGCCGTGAGTTTCTTAAAATGATAAATTATATACTCGATATACATAATTTTAATATAGTGCAAATGATAAAGAATTTATTATAAAAGCGCTAGGTAAAGTGTATATTAAAAGCTGAAAATGACCTTATTTAGAAAGGCTGATAATTATGATGATAAAGAATTTAATGAGTCCTTTAATATTTCTAGAAGCCAAAGTTACATGTGTAATGCAAAGGCACATATATATTACATTAATATTTTCGCTTTAAAAATTATTTTTTAAATTTGTTCTTAAATTATGTTCATTATTCGTATCATACGGTTATATACCATTGAGATGAAAAAAATTTTGTAACTATTTTTCAAAGGTAATATCCAATACTTTTATATTTACGTCGTACTATTGATACGCATTGAGATACGAATACCGTCTTTGATCATTCAGCTACATACGTAAAGGCTTTGAGGCTTCGACTGCCCGGTTCCTCGATTACATGAAATGGAATTGTGGATTGAGGAACATTGATAACGCAATACCACTTGGAATGGTTGTCCGCTATATCGTCGTGTACCACTTGTAAAATGGCAGTACAAATTGTGCTATTGAATAATAATATTATTCATTTACATAACGTGACATAGTTAAATATATATATATAATGAACTATGGAACCTTTTGGCTGAACTAAAAGTTAACTAGTATAGTATTATCACAGAATAATATACAACCACGAAATTAAATATTTTATCACCGTTGGAAGATAACAGAAACCCATTTACATTGTTCTAAACTTCCGTTAAAATACCCAGAGGTAGACGAAATCCCGTTTACACAAATAAATTATTGTCAACAAATACACAAACTCCATTGAAAGTCGTCGTGGCGGACGAAAATTTTAATTACACGCTAAGATGAAAATATTCAAATTACCCCGGAGTCTGCTGAACCTGGAGAAGTTTTGCTTTAAATTAAATTCGATTGCACGACGCTTACGATTTTCTCATAGTAACAAAGTTTGTGTCCAACGTAACAAATGGTTCAATCAAAATATATGCACTTTTTTAAGATTTCATAAAAAAACTATATTCATAAATGAGTCCTAATATGTGTGAGACATCTCGTACTGTCCCCATTAGAATTTTCTTACTCATATCATGTGATTAAAAATTAATATATCATATGATTACTGGGGAGACATTAAATTACTCTGTCCTATAAATATTTACTGCTGGAACACATCAATCTTGTTAGCGGAAAATTAGTAATATAAGAGGAAAAAACGGATGGAAACCAAACGGATTCAAGAAAATCTTAACCACCATCAAGCTCCATGTGGCTATAGTTACAGTCATCTTTTAGCCACTACACCTCGGAAGCAGTTAAAAGTTGGATTATAACGCTTAAAGACACCTGAACATAAACCACATCATAGTCTTTATGTTTTATTTCTATATTAACTGCAATAAATTAACATTACTGGTCGTAGGTCTCCGTTGCCGCTGACCGTCTAGGTATACCTATCTACCACCGCAGCGCCTATTTCTGCCGCCAAACATTACTGTGTTCCGGTTTGAAGGCCATTGTAGCTAGTGTAATTATAGGGGTAACGGGACTTTTGGACATTTTGTCTCAGGGCGACGGGCACAATGTGGTGCTGTGTATACGATCTTACTTAGCCCCACTTTGTTATGGCTTGTTATAGTTATCGCTAATCATCAGGTGAACGTCCCGCGAGTCTTGTCGCTTCGTTTTAAAAAAAATAATAATTACTCTAAATCATTATTATGATATTACATCGATGTTATTTTATATGACAAAACGATTAACTTGAACAAATAGGATTACAAATTTAGCTAAATTTATTGCAAGATTTGAATATTACAAAATAATTCCTGATAAGGTTTTTTTTATATTATTAAGCAGCGAGAGGACCAGGACGATCATCTGATGGTAAGTGATGCCCCCTCCCATAACAACGTGGCGCTAGTTAGGATGGATATAATACACCATATTGTCCTCGTCGTTTGAGAAATAGGACGTTGAGCCTCGTTACGCCGTCATTACACTAGCTGCAGCGCTCTTCAAACCGGACCACAGTAATGTTTGCACGCTACTGTTTGGTGGTAAAAATAGGCGTTGCGGTGGTATCTACCTAGACGGTGTCCGGCAACAGAGACCTACGACCAGTAAGAAAAATATCAACGTTGTTTATAAAAGCTTATTACTGTGATAATAATTAACTGTAGTAGTTAATGTTTATCTAGACAACATCAACACTCGCGTTGCATTATGCGCGAGTTAATTTACTCAAGTTAATCACGTAGTCATTATATATTTAGGGTACCTACCATATATTATAAAGTATATTAATTGAGTATTAATCTTAAAGTGATCTAATGATCGTTCCTACTGCGCTTTCCACTAGATTTTTTCGTATATGTAAGTAAACGTCGAGCGCCTCATGTGATGGTAAGTAACAAACCTTCACCCATACTTCAACGACACCATCTGATTTTTACAATTTTTCAACAGGAATAAGTTCAGTACAGAAAAAAAATTTTTCCTACGTGTGGTACATTCAACATTAATGCGTATTTCATGTTGCAAAACCTTGAAGAAACTTGAACTGTTTAAGAACTGTGTAAGAAACTTAAACAGTTTGTCTTATCACTGCATAGTTCTTTTCTAAAGTTATTTTTAGACCTGAAACTGATGTTTATATAATTATTTATGTATTTTGATTTGTGGGCTCGTAGCTACTATTCCAATCTACGAGAGAGTTTGGTTTCGGTAGTTATTCTTTAAAACGTACCATAATTAGAGGTACGTAATTTTCGCAAAAAAAAATCACCAATTTCGCATTTATTATTTTTTAAAATTGCAAATTTCGCATTTATTTCGCATTTATTATTTAAACACAAAAAATTTATTTAATTAGATTAATACGGATAAAAAAAACCATTTGTTATGTTTATTGTGTGATATGGAACTAAAGTTCAACAAAATACACGATATTAGTACAAATTTTTAATGTAAATTTTTTAATTAATTAAAGGACAACATTGTAGAAATTTCGACATTTGACTCTTTAAGAGTCGTTCTTCGGTCAGTAACCACGACATTATAGATGCTAAAAAAGCGTTCAGCGTCCACACTGTTGGTTGGACTCCAAATACTCTGTAAAGCTGCTTCAGCAAAAGACGGAAAGTTGAATTTTACAGCTAACAATATGTCCTTTACATTGGGAATTTCATTCAAAGAAATAGATCTCCTAATTAATCTATGAAAATTCGAATAACCATCAATAAGTTCATTTTGGGGAATTCCGTGAAAAAAAGGGATTTTTGAAAAGCTGTCTAACAATACACTTATATTTAATGTAGATGAACTTACAGCCACAGATGGGGAAAATAATTGAGCTATGTTAAAGAAAGCCTCGTTTGTCTTGTTCAATTTCATGTGCTTAGAGAGTTTATTAAAACTTTTTTCACTTGCTGATCTTAGCATGTTTTTCATGCATTCTCCATTTTCTTCATCATTATTCAGGCATAAAGAAGTCTTTTCATCAAAATATCCTTGACGTTGTCGTTCAAGCGATGATTCCAAGTCCTCTAATTTGTTCCATAGAAGATGTGCAAATGGATACTTCACCCCTTCTAACTCATCAATCAAATTCATAATTTTAGGACAGAACTCAGAAATAAAAGTCATTTGAATTTTTAGTTTTTGTTTAAATTTTGGTTCAAAGCAACATTCCTTCAAAAATAAAACACTTGAATTTGGATTCTCTAGTTCATAACTACACGGTCACAAATAAACATTAATCGCACGCAACAACCACAAATATAACGGTGTGAAACAAGTAAGGTAGATTTGAAAACTTTCGTTCTATCAGCTTTTTTAGTGTTTGAAACAATGAGTCGATTGCTACGTCTGAATCAACTTCACTCAAGTTCAATACAAGCGAGTTGTAACTTCGATATACAAAATAATTTTGTTTCATCATACAAAAATCATTAAATTTTTGACATTTATGGTGAATTTCGCATTTATTCTAATTTATGGTGAATTTCGCATTTATTCGCATTTATGGTTAAATTTCGCATTTATTCGCATCTATTTCGTAAATACGAAAATTACGTGCCCCTAACCATAATTGTTTCAGAGGGTAAAACTCTTAAAAAAACTGAATTATCCCTAGAAGACAAAGTAGCTTTAAGATCATTCATTCTCTCTCTTCCCATCCTAAAAAATGTGTTACTTCTACTGGCGTAACGTATTGATAAACACCCTATGCATAACCAGTATCATATTCTTGAACTTCATGATAGATTTGACGGTTAGTTGATTAACCAGAAGTTGGTAATAGTTCACCCTGAACATTCTCCAGTATGTAATAACGTAAAAGGTAATATGTTTGTGGCTATATAAAACAATACGGCGGCCCTGTAGGGCGCAAATAATAAACATGAAACAAGATCATTACTTCGAGCACAATAAGACCTCAGACAAAGCCTAACATTATCATAAATTTACGCGGACCGTTTTATGTTGTGTGATAAACTATTATGCGCTCAAGTTACGGCATCTGCCCAGCATCTGGTTAAAGGGAGTGTGAGCATACGATACATGTTATCACCGCAAAGATAAATGAACTTCTTTGTTTTATAAATTATCTTCCCCTCAACGTTTCGACTATTTTCTGCTTTCATTTGTGTTTCGCGAAAACGTTAACAGTGTAAGCTTAGCTATGTCATAATATCGTTAGAGTGGCTCTTAGATCGGAAATCTAGACAAACGTATGCAGAAATCAAAAACTATAAAAAATTTTGATGCTCTTATTTGTCTTCGCAAAAACCTCTTTTAAGTATCATACCTAACAAACTTGTAAACAGATCAGATCAATCAATTATCAACAGACAGAACAAATAATTTTTTTTTCAGGTGCTATGATCCTTATTACTCTCGTTTAAATAATTTATATAATTTTTTTTTGAACAAAACGACGAGTAGAGCGGGTCGTTTACTTGATGGTATGTGATACGCCTGCTCTAAACAATATGGCGCTACTTAGGATGTTCAACATGGCAACACATTGCGCTCGTCGCCTTGAGACAAGATATGTCTCATTACCCCAGAAATATCACTAAGTACAGCACCGTTCAAACCGGAACACAGTAATGTTTGCACACTATTGTTATGGCGGTAGAAATATGCGCTGCGGTGGTACCTACCAAGACGATTTCCGGCAACAAAGACCTATTACCAGGTAAAGATCATTACCTATTGCAGAATTGAAGGTATAATCAGCAAATAAGACTCTAGCCCCCACCAACCCCTAATGGGCCAGCGTGATGAAAAATGGCCCGAATCCCGTCATATGAATCCCTACACGATCGATGTGGGAATCTGTAGGGGAGGCTCATGTCCAGCAGTGGACATTGATCAACTGATGATAACGATAGTGTCATATTTGTTTACTAGATTAAGAAACGACGCAAATCTATTTGGTGGAGTGTAAAGCATTGGATGATAATGGGTTGAAATGATGATGAGGTAAAAGTAACGTCAACTCTTCGTAGTGCTTGTACGTAGCAGATGACTTGATCTTTGACTTTGAACAACATAACAGCATCACGTAGGAGTCGGAGGCGGCGACTGGAGGAGAGACATTACAATCAACGGCCCGCAATACGTATTCATTGGCACAATTTGCGGACTCCGCTAAAGATAATGGGATTAGACAGGTGCTGATATTAGATATGGACGTGATCTGAATTAATAAACCCTATATTGATTTTGTCCTTGCGAATAATTCAGGTAAATTATTCGCGTAGTCACAGATCGCATGACGTTATACCTCAGACGTCAATTCCGAAAGTTATCATGCTTATTTAAGATTTATCACTTGTATGTAAAGGATTTTCAATTGTGCCATCACCATCTTAATTTTTCACGCAGAATAGACACTTCTCATACTAAACAAAAAGAAATAAGTACAGAGTAACTTAGACGAAAACTTAGTAATAACTATAAGACCTCTATCACAGATTATGAGAGTCCTTATTTTTTTTGTTTTACGTGAGCAAAATGCATTCGTATACCTGCCCTCGAGAGGGCAAAGACAGGTTATGTCGGACTTGCACCGACTGAAACCCCTGCCATGTTCCACCGCGACACTGCCAGCGCCGGCTGCACCACACAGGTCCATCTCGGGGGAGAAACCTTTCCCGTTTCCACCTTTCTAAGGGCGCGCGGAACTATCACATAGGCGTCGGATCCCCCTGAATCCATCACTCAGAAGCGGCATCATCATCGGCGAACTGCAATACCGACATTTCTCTCCCTCCGTGACTCCATCACGACTGCGATGGGCAGCGCAAACCTGCCCACGCAGCCCACTGGCACACATCCGAGGTGAGCTCACGGAACACTGAGGCGGCCACCTCGGACCGGCCGGGTAGATTCTTCTTAGCTTCACCATGGATGACCGAGCCACGGCTACTGAGCAACACCACCAGGACAAGGTTTGTTCATGGGGAGTCCTGGCGGACTCCCACTATAAATGTACTTCTGGAGAACTGCAAAATTTTTCATGTAATGTAGCAAAACATTTCCTCTTTTAGCAAAATCCTTAACGTTCTTGAATTTCTTTGACGCAATCGACATTTTTCTATTACATTTAGTTAAATGTTGACATTTAATAAGTACAACACGAGAACGTTAAATAAATATTATACAAGATTTCTTATTGAAAGAAAAGTAATTTCTCTTTGCAAAGTAATTTACTCAAGTAACAACAAAAGCTTTGCAAATGTATTGTAATTTTCCTTGTACTCGAAGAGAAAAAAAAAAAACACGTAAAAAGTAGCGAAAGACCGAACAATGTTATTAAAAAGTGTTTTGGCCCCGTCGCGACTTTCATTTGACACCATCCTTCGCCTCTTTAAATATTCATTCTTAATCTTTCTTGTAGGCCAAGTTGACGAAAAGGTCACGCCCAAGGTTCCATATGATCAAAATATAGCGAAAAAATTATACCTCTACTCCTTTTATCTTGTACATTTGGAGATATACGTTTAACCACGGGTCTTAAGATTAACAACAAGGAGACTGCTTGTTGTATAATAGAATAGTAGTAAGGCTTTTTTTTTTTGCACCAAGATTACTCTCTATCACAAGAGACAAAAAAATAATCTGGGGCGCAGAACAATGTCAGTCATATAAATTGTTGGTGGTCGGTCTCTGTTACCGGAGACCGGCTAGGTAAGTATCACCGCAGCGCCTATTTCTGCTAAATAGCAATGTGCAAATATTACTTTGTTCCGGCTTGAAAGGCGTTGTAGCTACAGAAATTATTGGGGTAAAGAGACTCGGTATCTTGTGTCAAAGTGAGGAGCACAACGCTGTGTGATGTATGTCATCATAACTAGCACTACGTTATTATAGGCAGTCGCGTATCATTTATCATCAAGAGCGTCTCGCTGGTCTGGTCGCTTCGACAAATAAAATTTTTTAAAATTGTACAGTACAAGATATAAACCTAGAAATATAGCGATGTGATAATCCGGGAGTTGTAAATGCTTGCCATCAGCCATAGCCAAGGAAACACTGATATGACAAATGTGACGTCATAGTTATAAGGACGTACATTTAGGTTCTTTAACTGTAGTTTACAGTCAATCTACGCAGGATGAGCCCATTGTTTCTTGAAGTCTTATAGTAGTTGGTACATGGTTATTTTTTTTTAATATTGATATCCCAAACCAAACACCAAGTACCACTGCAGCGTTATTGTCACCAAGCATTAGTGGGTAAAGTCAGGGCTATTTTATATAACTTAGTCGCGACTTAATCACTCTATAGCTAGTGCGTGAGTAAACGAGAGTTACTATGAAGTTTATGTATAACATTTCTTTTTCTCTTATTCATTACCATCAGAAGCATATCCAGCTCGTTAATTCTTTAAATGAATAACTATATACTATTTCCGGTAATAGTACGACATAATTAATTCTGAAATTCCTTCCGTGAAAATGTTCCAGTCATCCACAAACGAAGGCAAATTCGTCTCGCATTCTAATATAAGATAGGACGCAAAAAAAAGTCCAAACGCTGTCAAATTTTCTTCCATCTCTGTGATTGTTTTCGCAGAGCTTCTGAAGAATTAATTTACATACGATATCACGTGGAGACGGCGAAATTATTGTTTTCTTTTCTTTACGATTTAATTTGAGACGTTTAGGTTTCCGTATCAAATGGTTTGCTTAACAATTCCAAATGGCGGCGGCTCCACGTATTGTGTGTTCAAAAGAAACTTTTATTGTTCGCGTTTTATTTGAGGAAAGTTTCTAATGTGACTCAAATACTGTTGCCTTTGTTATAAAATTAGATAAATCAAAAAAAGAGATGTATCCTATTATACGTCGGTTACCTAAAAATCTTTAGATAACTTGCTATAACGCACTCACCTTTTAAAACGTTGGTTTAATCCTTGGTTCAAATCCGGAGTTACAAATTGATAGTTGATTTTGTATGGTGGTAGAGACGATGGTAAAGTTTTGATCTTGCATCAGATGCAGCATCTAATTCATTAGCTATAAGGCAATAGTTATGTTTACGAGGTAGTTTGTAGCGTATCAAATTTTGTAAAGTTCACATTGGGAAAAGCTTCGTTATACAACGGCTAAGTAATAAGCATTACAGAGAATATATGTCCGCTGAAGACGGGCTACTCCAATTGTTCGATGGTAATTGCTCTGTTCGCAGTACGTTGGTTAAGGTCACAAGATATCCTACTGCTTCTTTCTGGAGTTGTAACCTTTTAACCTGAAAATAGGTTCACAGGAAAACTAGCATGAAAATAATTAAGCAATTAAAATACAAAAATCTCTATCATCATCATCATTGTTAATCCAATGCTGGATAAAAGCCTTTCACAACGTCTTCCACCGAATGCGATCGTCAGCTTTTCGCATCCACCGACTTCGGATCGCCCTGATGATGTCGTGTGTCCATCTGGAAGGAAGGCCTCTCCCTCATCAGCCGTCATTGACACGACAAACATGGTAGGCTCATTGCTGTAAATCGATTTTTATTTTAATTATTATTTTTTTTATTTTAAGTTGTATCAACTAAGTACCACTACATATTACTTAATATTTTTTTATTCAATCAAGCGACGAGACGGACGGGACGTTCACTTGATGGTAACTGATACACCTGCCCATAACAACGTGGCGCTAGTTAGAATGATATACGCTGACTGACTAATATACGCCTTAAGACATAAGGTGTTAAGTCTCATTATCCCAGTAATTCCACTATCTACAGCGCCCTTCAAACCGGAACACAGTAATGTTAACACACTACAGTTTGGCAACAGTCAATCGTTGTGGTATTACCAGCCGGACTTCGGCAACAGATACCCACCACCAATACATTAATTTAAAAAGTCTTTTGAAAACCTAAAATTAGGTTACAATTTGCGGACTTAATGTTTATCGGCATTCTGTACCAATCCACCTAGGAAGTGGGGAGATGCTGTGATGGGTGAGAAGGGACATATTTCCTTGTAACATAAATTAACAGAATTATCAAAGCTAAAAAAAATGTTATATTTCTTTGATTTTCTTTAGTCAGAAAAATGTATTGCCGTTTCAGTTCATTTAACTACTGATTATATTTCCGTCTGTATACTGCAGCTTGTAAATTATGTTTTCTTCTTAACCACAACAAGTGGATATCCTTAATTCATGCGAATGTATAAATTTGCTCTCCGTAAGTCAACCTTCGTGATTGTTTGTTTTGTTAAGTTTATTTTGAATTTCGCAAAGTTAACCGATTAACGTAACAAGATTTTCATTATTCACGCTCCTGTAACGTGTTCCGCTAATAATTACGCTAAAGGCTGTTTGATTAAATTTTGTTTCACTTCGCTTTTGTTTCCATTACACGTATGTAATGAAAACAAAAGCCATGTAGAGTAGGACGTACTGTAATGTAAATATTGAGCTTGTTTACGGGACGCCATTTTTAATTAACGATCGCAGACGATTTTTTTATTTATATTCAACGACGCGACCAGACAAGCGGGATGTTTACGTGATGTTAAGTGAGACGATTGCCCATAACAACGTAGCGCTAGTTAGGATGGTATACACTGCACCGCATAGTGCTTGTCGCCTTAACACATAAGGTGTTAAGTCTCATTACCCCTGTAATTCCACTAGCTGCAACGCCCTTTTAACCGGAACACAGTAATGTTTGCACACTACTGTTTGCAAGTATAAATAAGCACTGCGGTGGTACCTAATTAGACGGTCTCAAAGAAACTACTAAACGTGTGGCTTACTTTGTATTTACAATAATACTAACCGTTCCCCGCCCGCTTTGCTGAACGTAATATAAAATTAAACTTCTTTCTGCCTCAACCGTTACTATAGCAACCGCATGAATAATACCAAATGAAAATGGTCATAAAAATTAATTAGAAATAAAATGATGAAGGATCTATGAAATTCAAAAATTAGATAACCTATAATCATATACAAATCATTTCGCGTCGAATGGTAATGTTCCCATCTCGATACATTCACTAATTTTCAAGTGATTGGTGTAGTGATTCAAAATTAATTTTCATTATTTATATATATATATATATATATATATATATAGTCAGAATAAATTCTAATTCATGTGCAGGTTTCCTCACGAGGTTTTTCCTTCACCGTTTGTATTTTGCTGTTGTTACTAAAGTTCACAAATGTACATATATATATATTTTAGTGAAATGAAGTGTGTGTGAAGTCACCAATCCGCATTGGGCCTACGTTGGTTACTATGGCCCATCGCCATCATATTGGGGATAGATCTGTACCCCAACAGTGGGGACGTAAATTGGCTGTTATGGACTTGGGTGCTTTCCCACCATGCTGTCCCAATGCGGGTTGATGAGAGTCAGAGCCTCCGTTGATATGGCTTATCAATAAAGTTTCAATGAATTTTCTAAGTTTCCGTTTGGAAATAATAAGCAATACTCTTAACTTATTATAGAAAGACAATTATTATACAGTGATTAAAAGGGGTGTAAGGGGTCCCGCACAACAACTAACGGGACCCAACTCAACCTCACCAGCCCGTATTACCCTGCTAATAACCCCGCTAAAAACTCGCCTTGGGCCAGGGTGGTGGGAAATGGTCCAAATCCCCTCGTCAAAACCTTACACACAACGGCCCCTAGTGACTGGTAAAGCGAGCAGTGTAATACCGACCAATATGGGATTTTTTTGGGGATAGCCTGTGTCCATCAACGGAAGTCTATAGGTTCATGATGACGATGATGACATAATAAAAATGGCCAAGAATATCTAATTCGTGCTCAACGAAAACTATGTAGGAGTATTCATTATGTCTGAAATGTTAAAACAAAAACGAGACCGTACTTTAGCCCGTAGCAAAATTAATTTGGCCTCTTCCTTAAATATTAAATTTTAGTCTACGTAAGATTAGAAAAAGTTGCGCCTAAGTAACCTTAATTATTTACAGCCTCATGCGGTATTTCTATAGAAAATCTTCAAAAATCCTTTCAAAATAAGTACGAATTGTAATAAAAGGAAGTATTATATTCACGTTATTGAATAAAGTAAGCTCCAAATATTTATATGCCGTAAACTAAGGAATGATAGATTTTAAATTAAAAGAACCGATAAAGAATACATAAAAGTATAGGAGCGGGCTAAGGCCTAGGCAACCTAGGTACTTGCCTAGGACCCATAATTGTTGATGCCCGAAAATTAGAACCAAACTACCAAACATAAAGTATGTGTCATCTTTGAAAAATAAGCCTTTATTACAATGTTGCCCAGGGCCCGCTGTATCCTAAGTCCGCTCCAGATAAAAACTAACCCTCGCTAGCCCTCAGTCCGCACACTAGCTTAAAATAAAAGCTAAATCAAATTAATGCCATCAATAAAGCTTCGCAGTTTATCTTTTAATGAGGGTTTTTCGGGTACACATAGAATTACGAGCCCCTTGGGGGGTCTATTTATGCAGAAGATAGATTATTTTGATAACACGCGACATAATTATAATTACGTTGGTTGCTTTTACAGCTTATTAAGTACTTTTTCATAAAAGTCGATACCCTCGTATCTTCTTTGTAATTTATTACTTGTCTTACTGAAATTCATTATAAAAAAATTCTTATACAAAATAAAATAACACTTGTCCACAATTTCACCTGTTGTTAAATAACAACGAGGTGGAGAATAGTGAAGTGTGGCTCGTCTATAAAACTTACATCCAACAACATCATTCCGATGTATGGATGGATTACAGCAATGATGTCGTGGAAGCAGATTTACTAGTGAGCTAGCGAGACTGGTAAGAAAAAGCTAACCACCATTCTATCTCATGTTAGCTCGGATTCAACCCAGCGATCTCCATTTTAAACTTAGCCAAAGGTTAAAATAATTGCGCGATCGGTTTTTTCGTAATTTTACAAAAGTCATAATGTCGTTATAGTAAAAAACAAAACCATAGTATTGGTAATTAGATATATGTATAACAAAATGTAATATTTCTACAGATTATATATAAATAGACATTGTAATATGTTCGTTTTATAGTTTAAGTAAAATCACTTTCTGGTTAATAATATTCGGAATTAAAAACGAAAACATTTTAATTCTATATAAAAAACACGAGCTCAATAAACACCTTTTTTATCTATGTCAGCCATAGGAAATGATAATTAACCTGTGATACTCCAATGAAGTAGGCGTTGGCCGTTCCGATTGCTTCCCTTCTGAAAGTATAGACAAACAATAATTTATAGCGGGATTATAGCGCGGGGAACGGATGAAAGCCAATATGGCCACCCAAATGGGATTAGCCGATGATTTAAACACAGCATCCAACCCCCGTCTCTAATCTATTGTGCTATAAATCATATTTAATTATTTACAGCGCATGCCCAAACGAGTTGAAATTTTTGTTTCCAGTAAAACAAAATCTACAAGGTAATAGACCTCCAGATCTTTTACACCTATTATTACACCTATCTTTCACCCTGTATACTGCCGCTGACGAAGAAGAAGGCTGCAAAAAGACAAAGGGAAAAATGCTCTGATCGCAGCCAAAGAGCCGGGTGTCGGAGGAGGGTCTACAACACCTTTCTTCACCCTTCATAACGTAGGCCCAGGTTGCGGTATCGGAGGCTACCCGTTACTGAATATATAAAGCTTAGAGGCGGTGTTTAAAAAATAAGAGAAGCACTTACAAACTGCCTTTAGGATGTGGTCAGATAAGGATCAACACCTTCGGTGATAGTGTGCGAAAGCGTTGCCGTAGTTCCGATTAATGGCAACAAGAAGGACACCGTAGGGTTTTAGCCGGTAGTCCGGTATGACACTTTTGTTGTTACCGAAACAAAGGTTTATACGATGCACGATTTCCCCACAGGAAAATGTAGATATCACCAAAAACGTGGTAGATACCATCACAAAACTTTGTACCTCCAGTTGTGAGATAAACTATTGTATACTGTATAATATATACGCTTTCCAACAGAAACTAA
Source organism: Ornithoptera priamus (assembly GCA_029034505.1). Taxonomy (NCBI): domain Eukaryota; kingdom Metazoa; phylum Arthropoda; class Insecta; order Lepidoptera; family Papilionidae; genus Ornithoptera; species Ornithoptera priamus. The sequence continues at coordinate 196,311 of JARDWD010000636.1, read as the reverse complement.
TTATAAAAATATGTACTATACCTAGAAATCAGAGACCAGCAAAACAAAAAGAAATTGCCTTGTGCACACTCCATGTATCGTCGCTTCATTAACTATTAAAGCAATAAATGCCTATTTATAAGAAAAACAAATTCATTAAAATACGAACTGCTCCGTTAAGATGAATGATAACACTTTGTAAAGATCTCAACGGCAGCGTAGAGATGTGAAACCTTAATGTCCAAATATAAATTCTGAAAACGTTACGCAGGTGAAACAGGCGTAGCAGGTACCATTTAAATTTTATCTACAAATTGTAATCTATTTATTTCATTTGGCGTTTAGAATATACAAGTAAATTTCATTTAATATTATAAATCAAGCTTATAAGGCTATGGATTCTCTTATATTTTAGGTTTATACAAAATACGACTGCGTAAATGAATACGTAGAATTATGCTCTGGGCGGCTTATCATAAATTCGTTTTAGCAATAAAAATTAAGTGTGCAATAAATATATAACTTGTAACGTTACCATTTTAAGAAGAAATATTATAGGAGAAATAATGACGAATTCATTTTCAATAAAGATGGAAATACACTCGACTAAACCTACTTCAAACAAAAAATCTATGATTATAGAAGAATTAAACTATATAAACTGAACAACAGAACTAAAAAATTTAAAACTTACAAAGATGTAAGTTTTAAAAAACGCAAAGATAAAACCACTAAAAGGCTTCAGCGGCTGGACTACGCCGATGCCGAATAACTTTTGCAAAGAGCTTATAGTTTCCATGCTTATTTATAACTCAGGAAAATAATAAGCAAAACATAGAAATAAAATAAATCATAGACACACGCTAACAAACCTCTACACTAATACTTTATCCTCTCCTACAGCCCCCTTCCAAAACATTAAAAATAGGAGTATGTGATGATAAAGCGTACTGGCGTAAGCATTCAAATTAAAAGTAACTGCATTTTCTCTGTAACGAATATACAGATAAAATCTACATAAACCCAACATTATTTAACAGCATCCCCGCAATTATTATTTTAAACAAATAAACCCATTAATCCGTCCACTCTGTGCTGTTAAATGAATTGTACCGCTTTATAAAGATCTTACCGCCCGGCAGCACCTCCGCGTTACCGGGGTAATATTATAAATAGAAAGGAACAAGTGAAACCTTACCTGCTACGAAAGCGCAAGTTTCGTGTTGACATTATGAGATAAATAATGAAAATCTTTTTTAAATTAGCAACGTATTTGGATGTAGTTATAATGACAAACACTACACGATGTTGTTTGTTTTTTTTCTGTAACATACAAACGAAATTTTAAAAATATATGTAAGAATGTAAAAGAAGAAAGAAAAAAAATGCTTTATTCAAACTGCCTGAATGTACATAGATAACACTTTAAAATAAAAGCTTAAGTATATTTAACAAAATCATACAACAAAACTTTACATTATAAGAAAACCAAATTAAATAGCAGAAAAGGCTCCCAAATCAGCAATATGCTCCTGCTCTAAGCAGTAACGCTGATTTTCAGTGAGGTCCAGATGAATATGTAAGGGGTTAAAACATAAATATTATGTAACTTCAAACGCTCATACCGATAAAACCATATATATGTATAATTATGAACAGATAACATAATTTCGCGAGTACTATGTAGTGCACATATCTAGAATACGATCACCTACACATCACAAACAAAAATTACTTATTTTATTTTAGCCACTAAATACGATGTTTTTGTTAATTTATTAAATGGTTCTTACGAGTATAATGAATTTTGAATAATTTTAAAGATTTACAATACATAACAAACAATATAATATGCAACTAGAGACAAATTAATAACATATTATAAATATTATTGATAGTACTTAACTTTTTTTAATAATATCGAAAAAGGCACAGGTACGGATGTCATGAGGATTATGTTCTTTGCTTTCATGACATCGTTATTCTCTAACTAGAGACCTACCACCAATGAATAGTGAACGTTACCTTCAATGTAGGCATACTGACATTACATAATCCGAGCTAGCGTGTAAATTGTAATATCTTATATTTAAGAAATACATTTTTCATTAAAATTAAAATAACGTTATTACCTAATATGTGTATGTGTAATGAAAATGGGTTGTTTGTTCGCCAATCACTAGAAAATTAGTGAACATATCAATATAGGAATATGACCATTCGATGTGGAATGATTTGCAGATGGTTAAAGGCAACTTATTTTTCGAATTTAATAGATACCTAATTTGTTTCTAATTACCTTTTGTAAACATTTTAATTTCGTATTATTTATGTTGTTGCTATAGTAACGATCTAATTTTACATTACAACCAGCAAAGCAGGCGGGGAACAGCTAGTATCGATATAAACAAAAAGATGCTGAATTAAAAGAAAAATTAGGCACACAAACAATTTATATGACGCTTCCGCTAACCTAAGATCCAGAATAATGGAGTACACGCGCAGGGTTTTAATATAAGTAATTAAAAGTAGGCCCTAATTATAGTGAGTTACGACCGTAATATATACGAAGAGTTAAAATATGTTGCCAATTTGTCTACGAAACTTAATGATGTACTTAAAATAAAAATACTGTTTACGTTCCAATTCACAAGATGAAAAATTAAAGAAGTGTTTTTTACCATTGTCTTTGTTTATAAAGTTAGTCTCTTGACGACTTTTAGAGCTTAATCGGAAATCGTAGCGAGCTAAATAACATTATAAAACATTCATTTATGTAACAACACTCATTTATGTATTTATATAATTTCACTAAAAAACAGAGAAGAATTTGATATAAAAAATATCAAATATCTTTAACATACTCGCTATTTGATAGAGAAGCAACTATATTCAAGGAAATTGGTCGATACCACTGCGGCGATTAATTCTGCTGCCAAACAGTAGTACGTAAATATTACTGTATTCCTGTTTAAAGAGAGTTGTAGTTAGTGTAATTACTGGGGAAGGAGACTCAACATATTATGGCTCAAGGCGCCGAGCAGAGTAGTGCAGTGTGTAACGCCAATTAGCGCCACGTTATGGGCAGGCGTAACACTTACTATCAAGTAAACGTCTTGTCGCTTCGTAAAGAAAAAAAAAGTAACTACTCGAAAAATTTTTTAAGTTTTATGTTTTTAACTCACACGAACCATTTTAATGATTCCGATTAGTTAATAATTTTTTATGTTATTGAAAGAACTCAAAATAAGTCGCAAAAAATCTATCAATATATATTTCCTTCTCTATAAATATTAAAGACATCACTTTAATTATTTGCAAAAGTATGAACATCTATTTTACGTAAGTTTTTTGCTTATTCAAGTATTTTATTTTTGTTTGTATTCAAATATTGATTTTTGGTATGATACTTCATATTTGAAGGAATTAATATTGGTCACATGAAGGCAGAGGCATTGGGGAAAGAAACATTATGCTTAAATAAAACAAATTTTTCATAGATAATTCTTATTCGCACAAATAACGTGTTGTCTTCAAATATCATTTAATCACAATAATCAAATACATCACAAACAATTAGTTTACAATTAAGAAAAAGAAGTCAGCTTCTATGTCAATATATATTTAAATGCACTTGGTATATTTTTGTTGCTTATTTATTTGTACTTAAGCTTTAAGTTGAAAACGGTTTTGTATTACGTGTACAAATGCTGTTTTTTATGTTTTTCAACTTGTAATATAGATTATACCCTGTTATAACATGTAACGATAATAAATCCAATGATAATTAAAAATGTAAATATTGAAGAGAAAAAATTAAATCCTCGTAATTCTAAAAACATTTGCGCGATAATAGCTATGTTCGTAAAAGCCTAGATAAAAATAATACTTTTGTCTTAAGAAAGTTCTAGTATAAAAATTCATGTTAAAAGTTTGTTATACTTAGGATGTAATAGGATTTTTTTATTAACTTAAAGATTACAATAACTTCAACGTAATTTAAAGAATAATGCCGTGTTAACGTGTAAAAAGATATTGAGTATCAGTCATTTGTACTGTTTTTTTCTTTTTTTTTTTTGTGGGGGGGTTTTTATCCCATAGGCATGTCAGCCCTGTCATTCGTACTGTTTAAATTATAGACTGCTATATAGAATATACCAAACAGTAAGTTCAATAAAGGAATTGCACTGTACCTTCATAAAGCCTTATTGACGATCTGAATGTTCGCTTTAACAAGTAATGGGAACAAAAAAAAAATTACATAACGAACTTAAAATTCTCCGTTATTTATACAGAGATTAAACTAACCTTAAATTCTAACAATGTAATATACATATACACATTAATATGTGAGAAAAAAAAATTGTTTCTCATTGATTATCTTCATTTTTTCAAAACGGACCTGAAAATGATAATGATATAATTATTCATTACAAAAAAAAAATCATATTTCTAAATTGTGCTACATCAGGTTCTCAACATAAAATAGCTTTTGTGCAACAGTGGATGTTTATATCTTGACGATGTTGGATATTTTTTTTTTTTTGTATTGGTGACTAATATTGTTACTAAGACAGTAAACAATAGAAATGAGGATAAGTAAATATTTCTTTATACATATGTACACAATAATACTCTGTTTTTTTTTTGTAAATATTAGATAATTTAAGTATAATAAGTATAATGTATAAAAAAAAATTGAAAAAATGGGAATTAACCTAAATTAGTAGAGAATATGTTGTAAATAAATGTTGTGAACATGTAAATAGCAGGATAAGGTAAAGCCCTGAATAATAATATCAGGGAAAACTGGAAATAAATAAATTAATAAAAAATAAATATTAAAACTTTATTTATACTTACTTCTTTTGGAAACCAAACTTGCTCAACAAGGTTGGTTGGTTGCTGGGCAGCGATAAGGTCATTTTCAGACCCGGCACTCTGCATGTGGGTTTCTTCGCGCTAGTTCTGGTCTCGTTGTTATTTAATCTGTATTTATCTAAAACCGGTTGTGACGAAAACAGTTTTGGCGGTGAGTGTCCCAACGGAACCTGTTCTGGCGGTGAGTTTCCGAAGGAAAGCTTAAAAGAAGAGTGATTTGTTTTGTTGAATTTCAGAGCCACTTATTACCGTCTATAACTTTTCTCTGATTTACTTATGGTTTTGTCACTATTTGAAACTATACTAAAGAATAATTTTTTTATAACATTAACATTTAATTTATTAATCTTTCATAACTAGTGGATATATTTTTACTAATAAGTTTTTTTTCTATATGAAACCTGTTCTTTTATTTTAGCTTCCGCTGAAAAAAATATGGTAAGTAAACTAACATATTTCATAAAACTAAAGCATTTGTACATGTGACATCCCTCATCAGGCACTAAGCCAATGCAGTGAAGAAGACTCCCCTGCATTGAAGAAGGTCAAGAAAAATGTCTATTATTGAATACTCACCTGAGAATTAGCCGGAGTCACCAAAGACTCCATCAGATGTGTATTATCTATCACAGACTCCTGACTTGAACACTCACTTATAAGTGAATAATTTTTTTTAAATGGATTTCTATACTTTGAACTTGGAAAAAGAATCGGACTTTTACATTTAACTGGACTATTGTTAGGAGAGTTCTCCTTCTGCGAGTTATTTAATTGTGAATCTGTAACGTCTGTGCTTTGCGAATCAATTTCTATTGCGTCGTTTAAAAGATCTCTTTCATTACTCTCTCAAAAACTCCATATTTGATTTTTCCGATAATTTATCTATGGCAACACTTTGTTCCCGGTTTAAATTCGATATTGCCACTATTTAATATATCTATTTGATTTACTTCCACGCATTTATAATTTGATTTTTTCGATAATTCACCTAAGGCAACACTTTGTTCTGTTCCACATTCGGTGTTGCCACTATGTGATACCGTACTGAAAAACTTACTCTCTATTACATTATCAGTTAAAATCGTTCTGGGAAATTTGCTAAGTCTCTTCAAAACTGAAAAACTTCCACTCTGCAAACATTTCCGGTATGACCTATTTTTATTTTCTAGTATCGGTGATTTGTCTTTTTGTTCAGATATCTCACTTAAGATCTCCTCCTCCCGTAGGGCTACATTGTGAACTCTTTGGGTTTGTGTAACTGTTTCACTCTCTATGTGAACATCACTGGTTTTCTTTTTTTTATTGGCTGGTTCAATACAGTACATACTGCTTAATGATTCAATTGTTATACTGGAAACAAAAACATTTCTATTAGATATTTTGTTTATTTATTTTTATTATTGTTGATAAGTCTCTGTTACCCGAGACTATCTAGGTAGATAACAACTGCAGCGCTTGTTCCTGCCGCCAAAAAGTAATGTGAAAATAGTACTATGTTCCGGTTTGAAAGGCGCTGTAACCTGTGAATTTACGGGAGTAACAAGCACGTGGTGCTGTGTACATCATCCTAACTAGCGCCACATTGTGGATGGGCGTATAATTTACCATCAGGCTAACGTCTGGCTACTTTCATTACTTCTTGCGTCGTCTTATGTACAGCTCAAATCGACCTTAGTAATTTTTTTAAGGACCAAGACAGTCACTTTAAAACTAAGTATCGCAAAAAGTATTATTGTTTTTTTTATCTGAAAATTAACATAATAATATAAGAAAAGAAAGAGGTAATATGACATACCTGTCATCTTGAGTTTCCCGTATGTATTTACTAACTAAATTCACAACATTTTTCCTTATCCTCGTGTGCGGAACCGCTATAATAGGCTCTAATTTTTTAACCTTTTTCAGCCACGGCGCTGGATCATCTAGATACCGATTGAAACCATCGCTCCATATACTGGGATGGTTGGAAGGTTTCTCATTCCAGCCGTCCGTTTTCTTATTGCAAATCTGAAACACATCCGCACTTACATGAAATACTGAAGAGTCTGAAGTAACTTATTTATTTTGTTGATAATTGTTTTTTATATGGTAGTTTTGAATATTATTAAGTGTGAATTTTCGGATTTCAATAAAAAGATTTTTTTGGCATTTAATTAAAAAAAAAACATTATCAAACCCCATTCATACGGTTGTCGGGATCCCAATCGTCCATTTTCTTCAATGTAAACGGGTCCAAATTGCCCAGAGCCAATTGATATGCAACTTCGGGGTTTAATAACTCTCCAGCATTGACACATAATGCTTTTTCTGTATCTAAAAATCACTATATCATTAAACTCACTAATAAAAAACACTTTAAAATTTCCCAGGAAATACAGAAAGAAACTGTCTATTTGTCCAATAATCCATTGTAACACGGTGTTGGTACACTGGTGGTAGGCCCCTGCTGCTGGAGATTGTCTAGGTAGGTACTACCGCGCCTCTTTCAGCCGCCGAACAGCATTGTGCAAACATTACTAAGGTCCGGTTTGAACGGCGTTGTAACCAGGGCAATGATACTCAATATCTTGTGTCAGGCATGCAATTGATTATAAAAAAAAAAGAGCGCGCTTACCATCGTCATCGGTCTCATTCAATCGCACCATGCGCCTCTCCAGAGGGTCGTAAACATATTGATGCTTGAACGTAGCCTCAGCTTTAAGGAAACTCTCTCTATAGTCATCGGTTACGACTAGATTTAAGCGGTTAAAAAAACTAGGCAATTTTCTCAGAGCCTAAAAAAAAATATTAATTTCAACTCTTGACAGCTTAAATTGCGATACTGTCGCTACTACGTGCTATATAAAAGAAACGGATTTGTTCCCTACTGGTCATTAGCTGCAACTGAATGAAAACATCTTAAAGAAACCGACATCATTCCAAAAAAATATTCTTAACTCAATCTTTCAAGGATATATTATATACACCAACCCACTCTTGTCCAGTGAATAAATTGTCTTGACATTTTCCTTATGAAAACCTCAAATCCCAACAATTAATGCAGTAAAACCCTTCATTTATACAAATAAACAAAATGTATTAATTTATATCAGAATAATAACTCTGGGCTTTATATGCTTGCAAATTAAATTAAAAAAATCTTGTCTGTCTGTTTGTTTGTTACCTGTAATCACTGTATTGACTAATTATTTCATCGAGACATACTGGCATGTAGCTAAAAAAAAACTGTTAAAAATTTGTGAAGCGTGCTTGCCGTGATGCTCTGGCTCTCAGAAGTTGACTAGAAAACCTATTGGTTATGACAGTAGATTTATTATATAAGGTTCAAACGAACCCTCTTGTTTACCTACCTAACTACCCTACCACAAAGCACACCTCTCAGCTTCGGAATCAAACTAGGGAACTCCTTGTTATAATGTAAACTTTTAGCCACTGCACCACAGAGGAAATTAATAACTATATAAATGAAGCAGTTACTCCGATTTAACTAAACTCACATTTGCAAAATTCGAATCCTGTGTTGCTACAACGAACTGTCTCGCCTTAGCCAGGCCAATGCCAGGCAACGACGCCAAGTAGTCACATCCAGACATTATGCACATCTGTCTAAACTTCTCAAATGTGTAATTTTCTATAGCGCATTTCATGACGAGTGGTAACTTCACAGTCTCTACCAAAGTTCCAGTTCCGTCAAGGTCCATTTTGAAAAGTACCTGAAAGTTGTGTTAATTTGTGTATACATTATATTCATACATTTATTTATTCATTAATGTACATATTTATAACCATATTTCAACGTGCTATTGGCGATTTTTTTTGTTGTTATTGTTTTCTCTCAAAACAAAATTTACCTTAGAGCACCCAAAAAGGATTAAGTCAGAATCCTCTGTAATAACTAACTGAGCAATATTTTTAACATTGAGGTAGGCGAGTTGTGCGTCGGCCTCATAAGGCGCCACTATGCAGTCCACATTGCGTTTCCTGCACTCCTTGATGAGCGCCAGTGCCATCTTGTGGGTAATGTCGACACTTCGACGGATATATGAACGGGCTTCATCCATCTGATAAAATATCTAGTGTTACTTTTTTAATGACAATTAACCAACACTTGATTTCAGTTTAATATGAGGTGAAGATGGAGCCTAAGATAATGATGATTGTTCCTCGCTCAGAATACTACAGCTTTTATATATTGATATCCTAAACACAGTTAAACCATTGTGATGGTAAATTGCAAATATTCTAGTGGTGATAGGTTAAAAATATTCTTCTGGCTGCTCAAAATAGGCCCCAAAATAAAATAAAATAAAAAACCTGTGTTACACAGCAAAGATACTCCTGTTCAAAGAAAGTATTAAATAAAGAACATATTCATTGGTGATTAAATTGCAAGTAGTCTTTTTATCAAAGTGACTGGAATAATCATAAGCCATTACAGTTTGAGTTCATAATGTTCTTATAATAAACATTAAACTTTTGAGTTATCAATTATCTCTTGCATCTGGACAAATGCTTCTGTATATTTCTAAACAATTAATGAGGATTTTATTTAAGTTTTCTATAGTGAAAAAACATCATAAAAAAAATCTTGAAGAAATTACTATTGATCATACCTTTCCCAAACTTAACAATTCTGCTGCTCTCTTTTTTGATACTTGCCTAGATCTGTAAATAACATAACTTTTTTATAATATAGTACATCAATTAAACTAAAACGGTCCGTCAAGGATGTAATTTATCATCTCAGTTGTTCAATCTAGTCGGTGAACACATAATGACAAGGGCTTTGGACAATTAGAAAGGGGGCATCCGCGTTGGTGGCCACTTAATAAACAACCTGCGCTTTGCTGATGACACCACAATAATAGGCTCCTCCGAGGCAGAACTAGCTGAACTCCTGTCCAAAATAGCTATCATCAGTCGAGAGTATGGTCTGCTGATCAACAGAGCAAAAACCAAACTAATGTTTGTGGATAGAACGGGTACCCTACAACGAACTTACGAACTTCGTGTTTTACAGGTGGTACAGAAGTTCGTATACCTAGGATCGCAGATCAGTGACGACGGTGATTGCGAACAGGAAGTTATTAGGAGAGCACAAATGTGGAAAAATGCGGTAAAGAGATTGGAGCGATTATGGCGGAACAGGGGTATTAGCCGCAACACCAAAAAGAAGCTAATGCAGACGCTCATATTTTCTATCTTTCTATATGCTTCTGAAACCTGGACACTAAAAGCGAGACTGAGATCGAGGATTGACGCGTTCGAAATGAGGTGCTGGCACAGAATGCTGAGGATATCCTGGACGGAACGTCGCACAAACGAGTCAATCCTCAAATAGTTGAACATAACAACACGTCTCTCAACAATCTGTAGGCAGAGAGTCCTCAAATTCTTCGGACACATGGTCAAGCGAGACCCAGACAGTCTGGAAAGACTGATTATTACTGGTTGTGTGGAAGGAAAGAGAGCGAGAGGGTGGTATCCTACAAGACGGACACGCACAACTCAGGACGCAACGAGCTACCCTACAATCATCCATCCAAATGGCGCAAGACAGAAATGTCTGGAAAGAAATGGTGGCCAGGGCAACGCACCATAGTCACGTCCCTCAGTCATGAGGTTACGACAAAGAAGAAGAAGTACATCAATATATATTTTAACTGTTTACCTATATAACTTAATCATTCAACAATATGTATAAGTATAGTGCATATATAAGACAGTAGCAAATGAAAATATATATATATATAATAAAATTAGAGTCCTGACTTAACATGGTGTTTAACTTTTTTTTTAATTTGTTTAATAAGTTTTGTCATTCACAATTATAAAAGTGAAATAGAAAGAAACAAGATAACATAAAAGTAGTACAGTATATATTTCTCATATAATCTCATTTAAGTTATATTACAGTAATTAATATCATATATTAAACTAACAAGCTTGTTTCCAAACAGCAGTAATAGATTTTAAAAAAAATTTAGACATCAAAATATTATATAGTATAAATACTACTTACTCTCTTCTTTTAGATTCAGTAATTGCTTTCGCTGGTAGATGCCTTCCATCAAATACCAAAATTGGCTTTATATTTTTAGACAGCAGCATTGTCACATACTTTAAACAATATTTTACATACCTGAAATTCAGTTAATTTTTTAAAACAACAATCATTACTTTAAAGAGATTTTTAAAGACTCAAAATAACTATGGTGTATACAAAACTGATTCTGACTGACTCAAACTGACAGTGATTCATCAGACATATAATTCAACAGCGTCCGTAAAAAAAACTATGAATCATTCATACGTTTCAAGCACATTTTATTTAAACTTCAATATTATTTTAAATAAAAAATGTTAAACGTATGTTATCGTTAAAAAAAACTAACTATAGCTTATACTTACACATCGGTCTCTATTCCCTGCACCAGCTTATCAGCACAAGCAAAGGCGCCTTTGTGTAACCAACAATATGAATCTACAGCAACTGTACATCCACTAAATTCACTAATATTCGCCCTTCTGGAGGCTTTTTCCAGAAACGGAATTAATCCAGTGATACCCATATTTATAGAATAAGATGCAATTTCAACAAAAAAGTTTCAACACAAAAAATCAATAAAAACAGTAAATACTCCCAATTATAACTACATCATATGATAAATGTCAATGTCATAATTCGCAGTTATTTTGATGAGAATAAAATAGAAACAAAGTATTTTTTTTCTGTTGTCTTCCTTAGGATTAGGCTAAGATTTTAAGAATATGCTGCCTTATTTTATGTGTAAGGTACGTATTTTTAATTTTAAAATTTAAGAATGCTCTACTACCCTTGACTGACTGTAATAATATGGCCAGAATTGCTTTAAGAGAAGCTATAAGGCATAAAGAAGAAGAAATATTTTATAATACAAACACAATTTTAAAAGTATTTAAGATTTTTTTAGTTTTATTGGTTATTGTTCCTTTACAGATCTCCTGTAACGTTTAAGAAGAATTTAAAAGGAATATTTAAACAAAAATTTAATGTACATATTATATAAATATATTTATGTATTTTTTTTATCTTCACGCATAACAAAAAATTAAATCTACAACGTATTAAAAACACATAAATACATTTTATTTAGTTACTTTTGTTTAATGCTATTACCTTCATATAGTTTGAGTAGATTTTATTATAAAAAATGTAGGTAGTTCTAAAAAACACAAGTTTCTCCGTGATGGTGGCTTCCCTAAAGACACCTCTGTGTTATATAACATAGCACAAAATTTTAAACAGATCTCAGAAAGTGCCGCAATTTCCATATATGTTTCAAATTACTTACAATGAGATTAAACACTTGTGTCCTGTCTTCAGCTGCAGCGATTACGTTGACATGTGTTGTATCGGCCGCGGCGTATTTTTATAAAAATCGTAATACAGAAATCAATGAAGTAATGGTGTTTTGTAAATTACAATTTAATGCCTGTAATTATTTTGACAAACTAATAAGTTTCATTGATGCTGCGAAGGAAAACGTAAGTGTTTGTATGCCCGGCATTCATAACCCGGCAATTCAAGGACGATTGATACAGCTAATAAAGAAGAAAAACATCAAAGCCAAAATTATTATTGACCGATCTGGTTACAATAAATCTACAGAATTTTTTATTAAGGAACTTATTGAAGCTGGTTAGTAAATATTACGTACTTGAATATTCTAAACATAAGTGTGAGTGTGCTTTTTAATAACTTTTAGCTTTTTTGTCTGTAAGTAACAAGCAATATCTAATCATTATCTGGTTGCGGCTACTAAATACGGCGCCAGAGATCCGAACTCAGAATCCGATAAAGCTGCTTTGATTGCAAAATAACTAGCAGCCTAATTCTTCATTATTTCTGCATCGTCGTTCGTTTTTCGATGAAGAATAACTCTTAATGCAATTAAAAATATTTTTTTTAAAAATGCCAATTCATTAAAAAAGCCTAATATGTAGTGTTTTAATTAATACATTTAAAAAGAAGAAAGCTATGACTTTCGATCTCATCCCAGTCTTTTGTTAAATTTTTAGGCTATTTTCGTATTGGTTACATACCAGTGGGAGGCCTATTGCCGGAAACCGTCATTTAGGTATCACCGCACTTCCTATTACTGCTGTTAAATAGAAGTGTGCAAACAAATGCTTGGACTTAAAATACGCTGCAGATGGACCCTTACCAACATGTCTTGCTTGTCTAGTTACTTTGTGGAATCCAACAAAAATCAAATCAGAATTTTAATTTTATTGGTAAAATTTAAATATCTTTTGGCATCAATAAGTATAATGTAAATAAAGTAAATGTACACTGGTAATACATCCACTCAGTTCAACCTATTAACATGTATTAAACTGCCTGACATAACTTCGAAACTTTGGTCCATATATAGTTTCACTTAACATGTCTTAGTTGTTACTTTATATTATTATTTTCAACATCAAGATAAGTTAAGAAAATTTTATTTATTATGTAATATTTCTATCAGTACTTTTTTTAGGAGCAGAAATTAAATCTAAGAACAATGGGCCAGTGTATTCGATGCAACACAAGTTTTGCTTAGTTGATGACAGGATTCTCATGACAGGCACGCTGAATTGGGGTAATGACCGTACATTCGACCACTGGAATTATGTTTATATTACTAGCAAACTTCTTCTTGTAGAACCAGTGAAAAAAGAGTTTTACAAAATGTGGGAAGAATTTAGCACTGATTTATGTTGTATGCAACAAACAGAACCTATGATGTACGACAGTGACACTGACACTGTGGAAATTGTTAATCCAAAAGAGAACAGTGATGAAAGTGGGGAGTTTGAGACGGTCATGCATGCTTCGACCCTTAATAATACAGAGTTGACTCCAAATGTAGATGCCCTCACATTTTAAAATTAAAATAATTAATAGTTATTAAATATTTTATGTAATGAACTTATTTACAAATGTTTTATAGTTCAAACATGCCAAATAATCATAATGTTTTAATAATTATTTATTTATCAGCTTAGACTTGAATGTGTTTTTTGTAATATAATGAGACAGAATTAAAAAAATAAATTACTGTCAAAAATATTATTTATACAGGTGACTTTCAACCTGTTACATTTTTATGTATTTTTTCACTGTACTTTCTTTTTCAATATTAATTTCAAAACATTGAAACTGCTTTTTAGAAGAAAAGTGTTTCTTCATTGTCTTGTTGTCACACAATTTTTCACTTCTAATGTTTACTAATCTAAACTATGTATTATATTTTATGTCACCTATTATTTATGAATAAATGTTTTTTTAATAATTTAAAGAAATAATAAATTTTTAATGGTTTTATCTATACCACTTTTGTTTTATTGATAAATAAGATACATTAGAACATTATTTGAAATGATAGATGGTAGCCAAAAATATGATGTTACTTAATTGCTACCAGTTGAAATAGATCTAAATATAGTAATGTTTTGTGACTACAGTATAAGTTCAAGCTTGACTGTATATAACCATAGTAACCACAAATGAATTAAAACAAATCAAACATATTTTCTACAAAACATAAAATGAAACACATATTTTATGTATTAATATTATACTTATTACTAATAATGTTTAAAATTTACAGAACTAAAAACAATTATTCGCCACCTCTAATCGCCTTATATTTTGCAATTTCATTAGGGAATGTTTTTGATAACTCTGACAGAAGATGACTTTTGAATCTCTTGTATGAATCAATTTTACCTTTGACTTCTTCATTTTTAGCTAAAGCTTTGTCAATACAGTCCTTGGTATAAAGTTGGGGATTTCTTCCTTGATCAATGTAGCTAAAAGAATTGTTTGGGATAATTACATAAATATGTCATAATACGGTATAGGAGTTAACTTTAAATATAATAAATTAAGTAATTGCCAATGCAAAATACATTACCAAAACAATAGTAACAAGTAAATAGTAAGATTTAACAAAGACTGGTTAAATTAAGTTTTATAGTAATAAGTAAATTTTCAAGCAAATTAGCAAATACGAAGACGTTAATATCTATTGTTGTTTTATCTTGTCAGCAAGTAGCATTTAAATTAATCTGAATATGCTTCTTCCTTTTGTATGGTCTTAGATCAAAATGTTATAAATAGGTTAATAATGAGAAGCCTGAGAAGTATTACTGGAGTGAAGCTGATGGACAAATTGAGGAACAGTGTGATAAGGGATCAGTGCGGAGTGGATGAAGATGTAGTGACAAAGATAGAGAAGGGGATGCTTAGATGGTTCGGCCATGTAGAAAGAAGTGATGAAAGAAGAAAAACAAAAGAGGTATTCAAGATAAGAATGATTGGAAGAATTGGTGCAAGTTGAATAAGGTGGACATATTTTGATCAAATTGAAGATGTCCTAAGGAAAGGCCAAGTCAAGACTTCTCGCTACTGATGAGCATGCATGAAGACACTGATGAAAATGGAAGAAGCGAGAGGTGTGCCAGGATTGTAGCAAGTGGAGAGAGGTGGTCTCTGCCTACCCCACTGGGAATGAGGCGTGATATATATATGTATGTTTATATATATAGTTTAAAATTTAAGATATTAGACTGAGACGTAATTTTATCTGAGCTACTAAAAATAATTCTGTGTCATAATTTAATAACTATTTAAACATAGCATAGCCATACTTACTCAAAAACTTCTGTCGGAACATGAATGTCATGAACTTGCGATTTCAACTTGTCTACTTCTTGGAGACCAGTAACAAGAGATTGTCTAAAACAGTAAAACTTTGAAAACCATCATATCACGATTATTACCTATTCTGAAGGCTGAAGTAAAATATATATATATTTTTCAAAGTGTGGGTATAACAAATTTAAACTGAATGCCACAGTAGGCGTGGAAGCGTCATAGTAAATATACATCGAGAAGCTCTGTTTACACAGGTCAATGTTTATGAACAACTATACTTACATCTTCTGGTTTAAAACACTTTGTCCCTGGGGTTGAAAATCGCTGACAATTATTCGGATTTGCCTCACATTTTCTATAAACATTTCTAATTGAGCTTCTAAATTTTCAAGCGGCGAAGACATTGTGAAATAAATATTTTTCTTTTAAAAGGTGCACGAAATTATCACTAACCCTCCTGTCAAATATCAACATTATATGTATTTTTTTCTCCAATTTATTGACATGCTTTGGATATGAGTCTTTTAGTCTAAGTTAACTTTAACTATAATCTGTGTTTCCACCATAAACACAAAACTGTAATACTAATTAAAAAAATTGTAGTTAAAAAACTTAAACAAATTATTAAAAAATAACGTAAATACTATTTTTATCAAGGTAATTGTCTATGTACCTTTAGTTCTCCAAGAATTTTCGCACTTCAAAATTGATTTGTATCGTTAATGGAAAAAAGGAATATACATCAAAACAGCGAAAAATTTATTGAAATAAGGTTGATTTTGATTTAAGATACTAATTGAATCCAGTTTTAGAATATACAATTTTCTTTTTATTTCAAATCACCCAAATTATTTCGCTTGATAGTCTTATCTACTACATTTTAATGTCAATGTCATTACGATCATAAATCTTGATGCGCGCCAAGTAAATCATTATTAATAAAAAATAGTCTGTATGAAGAAATTCGGAGCCGTTAAACTTAATAAATAAAGAATAATATCACAAATCATATGATTGATTATTACATCACATATTTGTTTACTAAAGGAAACGGAACCTTTTAAATTGAAATTTACGTTTTCAAGTAAAAATATGCCTTGAATGTAGATAATGGAATGTTTGGAGGTTACCTCACCGTAATGTGTTATCCACAAGATAAAGAAAGTCAAGCATCGGTAATCCAAACGGCGTTTGCTGGTGGAGCAGCCGGTGCGGTGACAAGAGCAATTGCTCAACCTCTAGACGTTTTAAAAATTAGATTTCAATTACAACTTGAACCTATTAAAGTGGGTTCGAAATACAGTTCAATTTCTCAGGCATTTTATTCGATAGTTAAAGAAGAAGGGATCGGTACACTGTGGAGCGGCCATATACCCGCTCAGTTACTTTCAATATCATATGGTGTTATACAATTCTCAAGTTTTGAAATATTAACAGAGTTATGTCAGAAATCAGATCAAAACTTTTATAATCAACATAAACATTGGTTTAATTTTGCTAACGGTTCTACAGCGGCTACAATAGCAACTATAGTTTCCTTTCCATTTGATACAATAAGAACACGATTAATTGCAGAACAAAAACGGCAGAAAGCATACAGAGGTTTTCTAAATGCATTTTCTGTTATTATAAAAACTGAAAGTGGAAGAGCATTATTCAATGGATTGATTCCAACATTAGCACAAATTGCACCACATGCAGGGATACAGTTTGCAGTATATAAAGTATTAAAAGATAATATTTTTAATAAAATTGAGATATTTCAAAGGTCTACTGTGTGTAGTGCTGTAGAATCATCTTTATTTGCAAATTTATTAGCAGGTGGTATTGCAGGACTTGTGTCTAAAACTGCTATTTATCCATTTGACATCTTTAAGAAAAGGCTGCAGATTCAAGGCTTCCAGGAACATAGAAAAAGTTTTGGTAAACAAATGTATTGTACAGGATTATTAGATTGTATTAAGCACACTGTTACTGAAGAAGGGTTCATGGCACTTTATAAAGGTTACGGTCCTAGTATACTTAAAGCAATATTAGTTTCTGCATTACATTTTGCAGTTTATGATGAGATTAAATACTTTATGATAAAAATCAGCCATTAATATATTGTCATAACTGATATAATTTTTTTTTGTTTGGTAAGATTGTTATTGAGTATTAATTTTTTTAATAGTTTTAGTGAGTATTAATGTGATGCAATTGGTCTATTTATTTTTATTATGAAAGTAAATTTTTGTTGGACAAGGTGTTATTTTAAGATGTATTTAAAAGAAATTAAATGATAAGAATAATTGTTAGTTTTTAAAATAAATTAAAAAAGATGGTTAATAATATTTTATTTTATTTTTTTATTTGTCAACTAATTCATTAAATTTTTGATAAGGACCCCCCTCCCCCACTTAATGCAACATGGTCCTCGGTGGTATAAAAATGTATGATCTATATTTATTTAAAAAATCTTTAAGTGGCAAAGTGATAAAAGAATTGTTAATTTTTGCAAATAAATATTTTATCATGGATCACTAATAAGATGAATATTCATAGAGACAAATATTATTAGTAAAGCAGACTCAATCGTGTTTTTATTTTCAGAGCTCCATTTTGTCTTAAAACAAAGAAGGCATTGAATTAATGTGCTTACAACAATATTAGTATTTCTATTCTGTAATTTATATATTTATATTATATTTTAACATTTTCTGTATAGAAAATATTTAAAGCTTATGTTCCATTTTGCCCAATTGCTAAAGGATTTTAAATTATCAGTTTTTATGAATAAAAACTACAAATTTAGTAAATAGTGGTGCTGTATTTCAGTCAAGTCTATGCATACCTTAAAAAATACTGTGCTTTTAAGATATATCAGTATGTGTTTAACCATATGAGACTACATAACCCATATTTCTCATTAGAGTGTCTTTTATAACCGGCTGTAATTCTTTCTTCATATATGTCGTCAAAAGTGTTCGTATACCCTTTGTAAATATATCCTCCATTTCTCTGGAAATATCTTCCACTTCATCTAAATCATCATCTGGCCTGAATAGTTTACTTCTCTCATAGTTTATTCTGCTGCGTGGCTCGTAAGTGTACCAGAGATCCGAAGATTGTTCAAGAACATCTGAATAAGAGTCATCCAGACGCGGATCAAACATGAATTCGTCCGATCGTCTTCTACGCTTTAAGGGTAAGTTATCCTTATTTCTAATTGAATTTTTGTTTATGTACTTTTCACACCCATAAGCGTACACACTTATAAACCCAGGTTCGACGAACTCTGAGTCAGTCTTTACGTTAAACTTTCCAGGTTGCTGGTTTAAAGGTGTCGTGTGAAAACCTATGCCTGCTTTTCTTAACCTTAAAATCATGTTACACCCATTTCCTCTAGCTGGTCTTTGATAAGGGTTGGCGATATCTTGTTCAGCGTAATTTAGTCTAAGTCTACGACTCGGCGGGATTACTCTATCGAAGTCATTGGCATCATATAGGTCAACATTGCCACTGATTGTGATATCATGGAACAAGAGCATGGTGTCTAAGGATACATTCCTAGGATCGAAGTAACATTTCTCCACCCGCACCCAGTTGCTGTTTTGTGGTAATCGCACTCTCATCCGTGTGACATACATATCAATTGGGACGCTACGCATTTGTTGACGCAGGCTGTATCCATTGAGATCTATACTTTGACTCTGTAATTAAGAATTTTGACTAAATGATATTATGAATAAACTTGAAGTGTGAGGAAATTTTGTATTATAAACGAGAATATATTGTAAAGAGCATTGTATTTTAAAATATTGTTGCTGAAAAATATTAATAATATAAAGTATTCATAATAAGATTCCCGAAATACAATAAATATTCCAAGTTCGGGAGGCAGAGACTATAATAACTCTGCATCTGTTATTTTATAACTAAATAAATAAAGTTATTATTATTACTTCAGGCTACATTAAATTATATAACTCATATAATCAAACAAACAATATCCCCCTGTGGAACCTTTACTTCGTTTCTTAACTTTATTTAACTGGTAGAGAATAAGACAGGACAATAGCAATGCGTTGGTATAAAGAATTTAAAACATTATTAGTAAGGAAAGAAGCCTAAAATGACTTTACCAGGGGCATTTTCCCTTACATTCTCGAACTATTAAGAATAGGACTAAGGTAAGTCTGTCTGTTGCAGAAAGCGACGGTTTTCGGCTTTGATAATGGGAGCCCTTATTGCCAACTAAACAAGATGATGGTCGACAAATACGAGGTGATTTAGTACTTGTCGTTCCAAGGCGAGGGTGCCGGGGAAGGCTACAACTCTCCAGAACGTGCTTTAAGCGTAGTGCCGGGAGGCTCCTGTGCGTTCCATAGGTGATTCCGGGGCCTCCCGCAACGCACTGAGAATGACCACCGAAGGGGTTTTAATGGGTATAAATCCTTCATAAACTTGTCTTCCCTCCAGAAGTAGAGAATCTTTTAGAAGATTTACTTTATTCGCCCTACGATAACGAAAGAAAAAATGAATTTTACCGAGGGTATATCGGTACTGCCTTGATTCCTTTTCCTCCGTTTCAATTGATTCAAAGCAGACTCCAGTCTCGCAGAACACCTTTCCCCGACTACAGGAAGCGATGTTAAGGGTGGAAAACCTCCTGGACCTGGAGGTAAACTGGAATTTGGTCGGCCGTCGAAACGTTTTACTTCAAACAATGGAAGGAATCGCGATGCTAAAACATATTAAAATAAATTATCTGGACAGAATACTAATGCAACTTGATATGGTAAAAAGGGTCCCTACAATAGTCGGTCGATGTCTTTTCTAATCTTAGAACTTTTTTCCAGAGCTCATCTTTATAAACATACTCACGTTTCTATATCTATTGCTGTGCAGTATCTATTGGATAAACCTTTTAGTTTTTTTTATTTTGCAAAATGCCATTTGAAGTAATTAAACAGGGATATCAGTACGGAGGAATTTTATATTTTAACTACCAATTGCTTATTACTACATTACTTCATTGTTTTTAAAGAGCTCTTACAATTATTTTACTATTAACAATGATCTTGAACATCTTAAAAACTTACTAAATCGTATGCACATAAAAGAAATTGAAAGTTGTTTAGCAATAATTTCTCAAAGCTGCTCCACAATGTCTTTTCTCTGCCATTGTCTCATGTTCACTACCATAAAGTAATAGTAGGTTAACGTAGCCGCAAATACTTTTCTAAAACTTACTTATTTCATCGCAAATCTGTCTAAATCTGTTAATATTATTATTTAAATCGATAGATGTGGAGATCTTTAGGGGGGCCTATGTCCAGCAGTGGACATTAGTCGGCTGATAATGATTATTAATATTATTATTATTTATATAAGCAGATACCTTACAATCTTTATAATTTTAGTACGATCAACATCATTCTAGCGAGAAAACGAAACTAATTTTTAAAATAAATTTTACACACAACCGGATATTAGCACTTATTGGTCATTACGATCGTAAATTTTTACTTTGATGACTGCATGAAAAACGTTCACATTTATTACAATAAAATGATTGGTTAAGATTATTTAAGAAATTAACAAGGTATTTGTAAAATAAAAACTGGAGATAACAATGTGATATCTGTGAATAATACCTTTTTGAGGGTCTTCAGAAGAGAGTTCATTGTCATTAGCCCTTGCTGTTTTCGCAATAAATATAAACATCCACCACATTCTCACCATTGTCACCATGTGCAAACATGAAAGTAAATCTTAAAGCCGCACTTCTTAATCCGTTTTTGTTTGGTGCTATTTTAAAAAGAATACCGTTAAAATTGAATTGGCGCGAAAATAGACAATGTCTTCCATTCACTCTGATGTCGAGACAAAGAATAAAATCAGATATAAGAAATGCAACCAGTGAAACTTAATCCCCATTCCGCAAACCACCGTATTTCTAGATGCTTACACTTGTGACATATTCTAAAGTACGTGGTCTTAATGATAGACGGACTCACACAGATTAGTCTCGGAAGGCTATCAGAGCAAAAAATTCGAGATGTCTTCACTTATTTCATTACCTAATTAGTTTTGCTACTCGTTGTTTGTAGTTTTACGGCTTTTACACATTACTATTGTCAAGAAAACGATGGTTGTTGCAACTTATTAACTAATGTATATGTGTAATTCTTTATTAACATTTTAATATTATGTGATCTTTGTCACTAAAGTTTAGGCAAATTCTTTAAAAATCTACATTAATATTTCATGTATATTCGACTATAAAATAGTATACAAAATGTGAAACGATAAATAGAATTATGTCTATATATTGTATTAATGCATTCAACAACTTGGACTTAGATTTTTTTTTAAATTATTCATGTAAATTGATGACTTAGCTCAATAAAATAATGCCTATTATATATAACAAAGAAAACCTATTAATCAAAGCTTAAAGAAACGAATACAATCATAAAAAATACTAACATATAAAGAGTTGTCAATAGTGAAAAAAAGTTGATGTTTTAAGTTTTTATTGGAAGTTGTATGCTTTAGGCACAATCGTTAAGAAAGTAGGCGTTAAACTTCTCTGTTGCAATTCAACGCCCACATCTATTCTCCGTCTAATTTGCGGTTATCCCTGAGGGAAAAAATGGAAGGCTTCGTAACATCTCTTTAACAGCCTTTAACGTGAAAAGGCTTGTAATTTCTTCAAATTTTTGATTATATTTACCCAGATTTCTTTTGTGCTAGAATTGGATAGGCAGCCAACCCCTTACCATGAATAGTGTTTTTATGTTATATAACTGATAACACATATCGTCAATTTCACATGGTTTACAATGAGCGGAATGATGGTGAAGCTTGCTCGCCCAAACTACTCTTGGCCTTATACGTTGACTGTCGGAACACAGCATTGGCGTTATAGCCGCATATTTACAATTTTAAAGTGATACCTTTTTTTTTTTGTTTCGGGGGGAAATCTTCGAAAGATACCCTGCTTCTGGGGGGAAATCAGGGTTATGTGCGATTTTTACTCACTAAAACTCTCTCGGTGCTCTGCATCAGCGCATTCGGAGAGGCTCCGGGATCTTATATAGAACGCACCGGTGCCCCTCTACACTTTGTGTTAACACATCTCTGAGGAGAGGCTTAATCCTCCTAGGCTGTTCCACACACATTCGCATGTTGAGCGATAAGGGCCCCCACCCTCAAGGCCTGCGAAACTCCCAGGCCCTTTTATTCGCCTTCTACGACAGGCAGGGCTTACCTTAGTCCTATTCTCACTAGCCCGAGACTACAGGGCTATGAGAGTGATACCTAGCGAGGCGAGTTGGAAGAAACAACTATACATTAATAACGTCCAATCGTTATTTCGTATTAATAAACGAAATTATATATCAATAATTTGGTGTGAAAGTATTATGACTCACTGAATGGTATCTATGTCCATTTGCTATATTTATTTGAGCATTAATTTCTTGCAGTTCTTGTTTGTAATTAACAGCAGAAAGCTTCTACGTAAATAATAGCCTAGATAAATTCTCGCCAGATTGTAACTAGAGTGTAACGAAATTGTAAAAAGAAAATTAGGTTATAGCGTTACAAATTGTCAACTCTCATAAGTTAGGTGTTCCACGTATTTTAAAATATAATGTGGAACGCTAAATAAAATAGACAAGACATTTGTTTCTCTGTAGATATTGTAGAACATAAAAAAATACAAATGATTTAAATAATTTTTTTTATTTTAGTCACTGAAGATCTGGTGAACATGGCGTGAAACCGTTGGATGTGATGAGCACAGGTCTGATGAAGATCTCTAGGAGAGTTTCAACTGCCGGCATAGATTGGTTTATAATGATTAATAAAATTGTATTTTTAGACTTATTTTTTAGATTTTATTGTATTTAGTGTTTGTTTTTTTGGATTCATTTTGTATGTTAGAGTGTCCTAAAGTAGTCACATCACTGTATTTTGAGTATAATGTAAAAAAATTTATATAATTTTTTATTATTTTTACTCGCTTTCCACTTTTTTAGACGGCGGCCGATATCTATATTATTCTTCAAAACGAAAACAGGCGTAAACTCGCCGTTACTTTTGTGGATGAAAATGTAATTAATTTTCAATAATATTTTGTGATATGTTTCTTTAAGGTCTATTAAGAATGTGCAATTTAAACCATTAATAACAGAAAAGGTTCTTATAGATAAAAAATTAACAATCGAAATTATATTATATGTAATATTATTTAGCTATTTAAAAAAACATCCATGAAAATTTATTTCATTATTATTATGAACGGGCTTAAAGTTAAATTTTGAGAAAGAGGACTTGTCAGAAAATTATATGGCATCTAAAATGTTAATCGAAGAATATTCGCCTAAATTGCGACCTCTGTTTCTTTGAATTATCTTTAGCCATGGTATGGACGGGAAACGGTCGATAACGTTATGAGGTCCTGTAAGCAACTTAAGAAGGGAATATACACTACAAAGTGCAAGAACCTCTGAATCAGGTTAAACCTAACTCCACCTTATCTAGAGACGCCACGATAAGGAGAGCCTTATCGTGTGTTGCCGTCATTCAAAACATGCGACTATGCAGCTTTTTAATCTAATCAATGCAGTCACGAAACCTTATTTGTTAAGTCTTATGTTGACAAAGACGCTTGTATTTCAAGTCCTTTTATTTATTTATGCGCATAAATGATTTATGTAAAGTAACACAAACTCAGTACAGTAATTTAATACAAAGGCATGATTTAATAATAATAAGATTATATTATATGGCAAAGCGCTGAAACGTGGAGGATTTTGACGTATTAATACGTGTTCGCATAACAATAAAAAATGGACTAACCACCACTACAATTTCTTATTAGTAAGCCTACTATTAAACATTTGTTAACGATTATATGATTGTAAAGGTTATGTTTAATATAAATAATAATCATCATCAGCTGATAGACCACTGCTACATACATAATACTGAAATATAAATCCATAATATATTTATGTTCTTTTGTTTGTCGTTTCTATTGCTAGTATAATATTAAAAAAAATTGGTGATAATCTTATATATCTTCTAATTTGATATGGGAACAATGTAATAGAAAGAATCTAAATAGTCTTCAAATCGTAAATCATTGATATTTTAATTACACAACATTACGGTTTAATAATACATAAGAAAAACAAATAGACAATTTAGATTCTTTTTTAATGATTTGTTTCAGCTCTAGTCCGTAGCCGTTCTTCCTGGTTTAACGCCGAAACAATTACAAATTGTTCTTTCTATGTAACAACGTTCATTGTCTTTCCACGACCGTTTTGATGTTTCCGTGAAACACGAAATCTGACGTAAGTGCCCCACGACTAATTACAAAGAAAACATTTACAAAAGCATAAAGAAATAGTTTCTACACATCCCAAATGGATCACATAGATAAAATTATCAAATACATTCAAGCTTGCAGTAACTACAGCAAACGGGCATTGAACATCTTTCATAGATACATGACATGTAACATGCAGGCATGCCGGTTACATGGTAGCGTTTAATCTATTTTTTATTTATTTAAAATAAGGACAAAAATAGTTCAACACTGATTAACTTTTTCAATGGAATTACACTTGAACTCTTTTCTATATTCTGTTAATTGACAATAAGACCCAAGATGATGAAAGATGCTTGCGCAAAATAATCCACCTGTCATATGTCTGTATAAGAAACGAACCAAAGCTGTTATGAAAAAAACTAGTCAGGCCAAAAACAATCTTACCATACCTACAAACAGTACATTTTACAAAAAGACTACGTAATCAATATTATCACTTATCTTCTCTGTTTAAATACTTATATATACGAAATGTATAAGGTTAACTACCTCTAGCTATGCAGAAAATGCAAAAAAAGTAACCAACACTGCAAATCGAAAACTCTGTGCGTTCTTTGTATGAGCGTCCGATACGGCAACAATAATAGGTTAAAGTAACATTATTAACTAATAAGAGTATTTATAAAAGAATTATGTAGTTTAAAAATAGTGCGTTGTAGAAATAGAGGCAGTTGCGAGAAAAATCGCGGTCTCTTCGTCTTCGCCATATTAAAGCCAAACATTAGGATGAAATGTAGTAGTGCTACTGTTTGATGATGTCTCACCATCGTAGACACAGACTGTTCAACATAGACCTTCATAAAGATTACCATATTGGCCGGTCCGACGCTAAGCGCGGCTACATAAGACATTTCATCTTATTTTACAAGATGGTAAACGCAATGTGGCGCTGTACAATCATACTTAAGTATATGTTACTAACAACTTTTGCAAATTTATTGCCCTTCTAATATGATATTATGAGCCAAACAAAATAACGCGAGTACAATGTCATCGTGTAGTAAACTATTGTGTAAGCACATTGGTGCGCAGGCTCGGCCTTTGGATGTGGTGCAAGCCCATTGTTCGCTCACAATGGGGAAAGCATCTGCTTTAATATGGAGCCAACGCATATAATTTTTGGAGCTATAAAATCTACTAAGTTTTTAAAAAAAACTTTTAATAAAAGTAAAAAGACGTTCGAATTTATACATTTGGTCAATATTTCATCATTTCTGAGAAGCACATAGAAATAAAATTTCTAAGTTATATAAAAAAATAGTTTTATTAGAAAATTTGTATAAATAATTCCTTTAGAAGACAGCTTCCATATTTTAAAGAATTCAAACTCCGTGCCTCTCCCAAATAAGTAATTTTATGTACATAGTAAAATATTTGTTAATTTGCGTCAAGTTCCTAAATAGTATTAAAGATTAAATAAATTAAATTATTACGCTTATTCTTACTCTTTAACATACTCGTACTCCGCCGCTTACTCTTTAGCCACACGTCCTCGATCCTCATCTATTATTTTCTTGTAAACAACCATCCCATAGAGTAATTTATTTAGAATAAATGTCCCATCTACCCGTATAAACACAAATCATGAAGTGTATATTTTGTAAACCGTTTAAAGAGAGATTTATAAAAAGACATTAAAATTTGAAAAAAAAAAATTTTTAGAATTGAAATAAAATTGTAATGATTAAGATGATAATAACTGTTGATGTAAAATGTATAAGACATCTGAACAGAAAAATACACCGTTGATGTCTTTAATATCAAAGTATGGTTACTATTAAAAAGACATCAACGGTACTCATCTTATATATGATTTTAAAGTAGGATTAGCAGTTAGTAGAATATTACCGGAAACCGTCTAAGTAGGTACCACCACACCGCCTATTTCCAATAAATAGTAATATGCGAACAATATTATGTATTAGTTTGAAGAGCGCCGTAGTTAGTAAATTTACTGGAATAACGAGAAAACATTCATGTCTCACGGTGACAAGCATAATAAGATGCAGTGTTTATCATCTTAACTCGCGTCACATTCTTATGAGTGTCCTTCTCGTCTCGACGCTTCATCAAATAAACATTATATTTGTATACTTTAACGGGATTTTGTAAGAACTCCATGTAACTACGTTTGTAAAAACTATCTAATTCAAGATATTCTGATGTAGCGGTGCTCTATTAATTGTGTCTACTCTGAATTTTTATATAGTAAGTATTATAAACTAAACGCTTGAATATAATTTAATCTTTACTATTGTAAATAACCTACAATGTATAACTTATATATTACGAAGAAAACTGTGTAAATAGGTATACAGATGCTTTTGAATACCACGAAATAATAATTAATCTTGAATTACATGTCACTTATAGACTAACCAGCATATAAATTATATACTATTTTTTGATCAATATAAAGCTTAATATAAATATATATATGACATTTTAAATACAAAAGCAAATCAATTGGTGTAAAAAAATTTTGAGTTCTCTGATATCACCCGCCATTAGATGTCACTTGTGCGATTAGTCACTTTCATTGGCAGGCGCGTTTGAACGATTATTGCGTCTCTTGTTCGTATAATGAGTTAAACAAAAATGTAAATTTAATGTAAAAATTCGACATCGTTAATCTTCGTGCGATGTCGTTTTCGTTCGTGAAATGAATATTATATTTCATTAAGTGGAACAAGTGTAAAGGTTGTTCGCGGGAGCTGAAATCAGGATCAAGGTGTTGAATACAATGGATCGTTCGTATTATTCAATGTTTCACGAGCGAGCAAGGTAATATCTATATTCGTATAAGACAAAAGGCACGCAGTGGCTTCGTCCTTCGCACATTAGAGCCATCATTAACTAGTATCGCTGAGGTGATTATCGAATCTCTAATGCAAACAGTGCATGTAAGTATACTTTGAATACGCGGCCGACGCCAGTAGATATAAACATACTTCACGTTAAAAACGACGTATCTACTAATCGTTTCTTCTTGGTGGTGGGTCATTCTTGCTTGTTCCCGTAACATTAATCATACAGCGAATAGACAAATACTTAGTAATGATTCTGAGTGTTCATAATGGCTAATATAAAAAATAAAGTAAAGGCACCTAAAAATGCTTCATCTAAAAATAAAAATAAAGGCACTGATATAAACAGTCAATCATCTACAGGTATGAATGATGAAAAATTTAATCACATTGTAATGAAAAGGCCTTCCAACAAAGAAAGCTTGGCAACAAAAGAAAAATTGCAATTGTTTCTTAAAAATGGTCATTTGATTAAAGAAAAATTTAAGAAAAAAAAACTTGCTTGTAATGAAAAAAATGAACTGGAATTAGCTAAAGGCAATTTTATGGCTAAAAGTGGAAGAATAAAGTCAAAAAAGAAATTGAACTTAAAATTCCTTGATAATATTTTAAAAAGTGAATTATTAATAAATGATAAAGCGCAAACAGAAAAAAAACAATCACAACAAAGTCCAGGATCTGACGGATTGAATAATAATGAAACAGGTTTGACCAATCAAAATGGGAAAAAGTCAACTATTTTAAACAATGAGTCTAAGAAAAAAAAATCAAAACATTGTGACAAAGAAAGAAAATTAAATAAGAGAAAACAGGAAAAGAAAGACAGTACTTCATGGATGGCTAAACAGTGCCTAAGCTATGATATATCTGCAAAGAGACAAATATTACAATGTGACTATTGCAAAAAATTTTTTATAAACAAAACTTCTTTGCGACGTCATATTTATGTGCACCTCAAGATAGTCCCATACACTTGCAAATATTGTTATAAAAGATTCTACATAAAAGAAAATATGAGGACCCACATGAAATTACAACATGCAAGAGGTTTGAAAGTTGCAAATCATTATATATGTGGTGTATGTGAAGAGCCATTTCTGTTGAAGGATAAACTGGATCAACACATGATGATACATGTGAAAAATGAAGAATTACTAAAATGCATTTTTTGTAACAAGCAGTTCACACACCATGTGTTGTTGAATGAGCATGAGAAAGAACATTTAATCACAGGCAAATATAAGTGCAATGTCTGTGATATGAGTTACGATTGTAGAACCAATCTTGCTCTTCACATCAAAAGTCATTTAAAAATTAAGGATTATGTATGCCAGCATTGTGGCAAGGAATTTCTACGACTTACATCTATGAGAAGACATGTCCAGATTTGTCATGCAGGGCAAACAATTCAATGTCCAATTTGCAAGAAAATGTTAAAAGGTCATTTAACTGAGCACTTACGTACTCATGAGAAAAAACGACCCCATAAATGCCAGGATTGTGGTCAGAGATTTACACAGTCAACACAGTTAAATGTTCACCGCCGTTCACATACAGGAGATAGACCATATCCTTGCAGGATTTGTGGCCGACCTTTCACACATTCCAATGCACTGATGCTCCATATCAGACGACATACTGGTGAAAAACCATTTAAATGTGCAATGTGTCCACTTTCATTTTCTCAGCTACCTCATATGAAGGCACACATGAGGAATATCCATGGCAATGACAACCCATACAAATGTGAAAAATGTAATCAATTTTTTAAATTGAAAGCTCATTTAGACTCCCATTATAAATTATGCAAAAATTCAGAGCATCGTAAATCAAATCAAGAGCTTCATGCTGCACGGCTATATGATGAAATTGAAGTAGAGTCAGTCATGAGTTTATCCCGTATGAGATTTCTGCTGGCACTCCTCTTCACTATGATTGCAAGCAAGGA
This sequence comes from Ornithoptera priamus, assembly GCA_029034505.1. NCBI lineage: Eukaryota > Metazoa > Arthropoda > Insecta > Lepidoptera > Papilionidae > Ornithoptera > Ornithoptera priamus. The sequence goes on along the minus strand of JARDWD010000636.1, from coordinate 166,618 downwards.
AAAACTAAAATATTTAGGTGCGTAAAATATTTATTTTATTTAGAGAATTTTATTCACATACATAAACTTGAGTGCACTGGATGTTTCATTTTGAAAATAGCATACATTGCTTCCTGTGTGTGTGTGCCAATAATGGGATACCATTTTTTTTATAAACCACACAACAAATTTTCATTCTGTTTGAACAATTTACAAAAACAGTTTAATTTCAAAAATCCTACAAACAGACAGCAACGGGATTTTTAACTTTACAAAATATTCCTTTTTTCACTGCAATGATTTTAACAATTTTTTGCACAATCATCCTATTGGTCTTCGATATTTTAAATGTTTTGTGCATCAATGGGTCTAAAAACAACTATGTGTTTGTGTGCTTCTGTGAAAAATTTGTTTGTCCATCAATTTCTAGGCTTCAACAGTGTGATACTTAGCAAAATGTCATCTTTTTGTAGGCAGCAGGAGTCTGCAGAATCTATCATGGGTAATATGTATAAGTGAGTTCATTTTCCATTTTGCTAATAATGGTGGTGTTGGCATTATCAGGGGATTACAGGTGTTGGAAGGTTTAGGTGTTTAATGGATGTTTTAGTGTGCTTTTGCGTAGAATGTTTTCGCTTTAAAAATATATTTAAATAATGGTGGATAAAATGTTTTTAAATAAGATTTTGTACAGAAATAAAAAAAATAATGAAATTTTTCTAAAAGAAAATGATTTTTTAATATAAGTTATTCCAAAATACTAAAAATTGGTTCATTATAACACTTATACAGTAATTTTAATATAACTAAAAAATATCAATTTTGCAATGCTATGCTGAGGTCAAAAATCATTGTAATTTTTTTCTTGACAGGATTTAATAAGCGTCTTATAGATGATTTGCTGTTGGAGTCTCTAGAAGCCATGGGACACACTCCATGCAGAAATGAATCCTTATCTCCTTTGAAACGTCTAAGAAACAATATAGACATCTTATTAAAAGGAACTGTTCCAAGAGAGAAGATGGAAAGATTTGAAAAAGAGAACAGGACAACAGAAGAACTGCTTGAACTACTAACCAACGAAAAGAAAGAACAATAATAGTTAAGAGTCAAAAGTTGTTTAGACTTAGTTAACTGAGGGAAGAAGGAGCTTCACAATATTATTTTTAATCTGAAGTAATGCAAAATACATTTAGTATAAATATTAACCAAATATTAATATATGGTTAATAGGTGTATTATTTAAACATCAAGTTATCAGAAGAAACCACTGAAGCTCATTATGTAAAGCAGTCTTAAGAGCTATAAATAATGGAGTGGTGCAGGTTCTGTCGCCACTGAACTTGTGCTTCCAGTGAAGGAGTATATTGTGGGGAAAACAACATGTTCTAACAACTATAGTTATCATAGTCATGTAACAATCTATCAACATTGACTTGCCAGTTTTAGGATAAAATGGCTCTCTCTTTGTGAGAGTAGGCGCCAGGTTCCCAGGCAGTAGGAGGGCTATTTATTTTATTTATTATTCAAACATCACCTAAATACAGTTATAGTAACCATAATCAATTAATGTTTAAAGTAGTATAATATTTAGATGTAGTGTGACCCAAAGAAAAACCATCTTGAATATAACCAAGATTTATTGTCTTATTACAAACATAACTTGCCATTGAAAACTAAAGTGATTAGCCCAAAGGTTTTACTATTATTATTATTTATTTTAAAGATGAATATAATTTTGTTATTTAAGGGTATATTTATAATTATAATCCAAAGTTATTATTTCAATGCTTCAATTGTATGTTGTCATTGTTTAAACAAATTATTCCTTATAAAAATAATAGTCTGTAATGTTAAAATGTTTGGTTCCCTAAAATTTAATGGTATTATTACTTTATTATTGTTTACATTAATCATTTTAAATAAGTTTAAGTTTAAAGTAATGTGCCATTGTGAAATATGTTCCATCAATTATCAATATTTTTGTTTTTAAATTATATTTACCTCTAAATTTGTTTTGATTCTAGATTTATATGTATTTCTATATTTTTTCTTTTTGTCTAATAGGTGCCATTTTTTATTCGATTTTATTATTGTGTGTATGTGTTTGATGTCTATCAATAATATTACCTATACATAAGCTTATCCATATTCAATCTAATAGTAATCTTTTAATCCATTCATCTATTGTAAGCATTTTAGGTATAAAATAATATAAAGTTATTATTAACTGCACAGCAATAACGTTTAAAAAAAAAACTAAGTGAAAATTTTTAGTAACATCAAGAGGTAAATTAAGTAAAGAACATAAATTTTTGTGTACCTTATCTGGTATAAATGATATTAAAGGTTATTTTGGGACATCAAATATGGTTATAGAATAAAGTACCAAAGATAATTAATATTAATAAACGTCATTTGAATTTCGACTATTATTTTCCTGTCTTTAATAAACGTACTTATAAATGAGATATTCCAAAAATTTAAATCTTGAGTATATAGATCTTCGAAGCTGTCAAGCTAAGTACCATGCTCTAGTTCTAAATTCGCTGGCTGAACTGCATTGCTTTGTTCCAACTGACAACTTATAAGACCCAGAGTATTATTGGCGACGTTTCACAACATCTGTGTTGTTTAACACCAACAGAATATTAGATCGAGTGTGACTATTGTAACAATAACCATGTCATTATAAATACTGAAAATGACTTGAAACTAAAGTATGATAAATAGTTTTTCTTAAAATGCCTTTATTATTGAAATTTCACTTTAAAATTCAAGACATTTTTGCAATAAATGATTGCAAAAAAAATAAGTTTTTTTTTTATTTCCTACCATTTTTCTATCTGCAGGTAAGTGGTTTTTACCATTTCTCTTCATCACCGCAATTTTGCTGTTAGAAAAAAAAATTGTAAATGCTATAATTACACAAATATGAATGAACCATAACGCCTTGTACTCTGTGATTCGTCAAAGTAGATAACTCAAAACGTCAAAACAATACGTCATGTGTTGTGTTATTTTTGGTCTTTAAACTTTGTAAATAGCTAGTTAAATTTTTATATAATATAAAAATGGGAACCACCGGGCAGTCAATTACATTAGCTAATAGTATTATAGGTGTCGGTATATTAGCAATGCCCTTTTGCTTCCAGCAAGTAAGTTACAACTTCATGTTTTTGTGAACCAAAACATGCTCGTTTCATTTGTTTAAGCATACTTAGAAAGTTTTTAACATTATATTTTTCAGTGTGGTGTGTTACTCGCTACATTATTACTACTACTGATGGGTTTTGTATCCAGATTATGCTGCCATTTTTTACTGAAATCTGCCATCATTACTAGGAGAAGAACATTTGAATTTTTAGGTAAAGTGTGTATATAATATAATAATTAAATTAAGGAATAGTAATAAGATATTGCGAGTTAAACAGACTTGAACAAATCCCTACATCACTGACCAAAAAAAATTATTATAAATCTAAACAATTTCATAAATAAATTTTGTAATTCATAATTAGCCTTTTTATTTATTACTGTAATGGGTGATGATTATCATCTTGTGTTTTTTTTAGCTTTTCATGTTTTTGGGCCTGCGGGCAAGTTAGCTGTAGAAGTTGGTATCATAGGATTCTTAATGGGAACCTGTATAGCATATTTTGTAGTAGTAGGGGATCTTGGACCTCAGATAATTGCTAAAATGCTAAACATCAATCAGAGTGATATTTTAAGGTATAAAATTTTTTGATTTATAATCTTTTCTGTAATTTTAAACTACTTGTGAAAACATTATTTTGCTTTTTGATACCAAATTAAGCATAACATTTGTGTATTTGTATGTCTTTTTATATGAAGTAAACAATTACTAAGACAAAATTTATTGCAATATACTCTGAATACATGTCATATTCTACACAACCAACAAATTAATGTAACAAACCTCTACAAATAACTAAACAAACAAACAATATGTACTTATTTAAATAACCAAGACAAACAAAAAATTATGAAAAAAAAATTTCAAACTTTATTTTTCATTATTCTTGGAAGACTTACATCAGCTGGGTAACAAGCACAATGCGCACATCTTAATTTGCATAGAACTGGTGAGACAATAGATTAAGGGACTAGGTTAATGCACTCTGGCTAGTTGCAGTTGAATAAAACACAAAAAAATTTTAAACATACATATTACAATTTTTTTCCCTATATTTATAATTTGCAGGACATCAATAATGGTTATAGTGTCTTTAGTTTGTGTTCTGCCATTGGGACTCTTGAGAAATGTAGACAGCCTGAGCAATGTCAGTGCAGCTACCATATGCTTCTACTTCTGTTTAGTAATTAAAGTGAGTGTTAAAAAAAATTATTTACTTAAAATTGGAGTTTAAAATGAGAAAAAGAGCATATTTTACACAGTCATAACTGCTAATTTAATTTTATAATTTGTTTTCATGGAAATGTAAATATCATAATTTCTAGGTGATCTCAGAAGCAACATCTCAGTTTGTAACAGCTGATTGGCACATACGCATGGAGATGTGGAAACCGTCTGGAGTGTTGCAATGTGTTCCTATATTCTCTATGGCTCTTTTCTGTCAAACGTAAGTGCCTATTGAAAATAACTCATTAGAAGTTATTCAAGTATAAATTTCATAAAGTAATGTAGGTAATAGACAAACATTTAGGCTATGTGGACTATAAATGCTAACCTTAAGTAAATTATTTTTTTGTTAATGTTATGGTTTTTTTTTCTAATGGGCTTACACATACTTAAGTTCACATAGTGTTAAGTGACAATGAGAATATGGATGGCGAAGCATACTACCTCGGAATACTTTGGCTCTTATATGTTGCCAGCCGAAACAAAACAATGCTGTTATGGTGGCAGATTTAAAATGTGAGCGCAAGTGTTGAACCATTTCAGAGCTTCATCTGTCGCTCTGAGGCTGTGAGGTTATAAAATATAATATTCTTATTTTTATGAACAGCCTTGTTAACGCTACTTTTTTTTTGGTTTCGGTATCACCAAGAGAATCAAAACAAATCACATTTCCTTGAAAATTATTGTTATTGGAACATGTAAGTTTCTTCCAGAAATTTTCATTTTTAAATAGGAGCGAATAACTCGGTAATTGGGTAATCAAACAATATGAGAAATAATTTTGCTTGAAATAAAAGACCATTGTCCAACTGTGGACATCTATCGGCTGATGTTGATAAATAAACTATTTACGCCTAATATCTGTTGTGTTAGCCAACTATTCGAGATCTTCGAATCACTGCCGTCCCTGTCGCTGGAGAAGATGAATGTAGTAACTAAGAATGCGATAAACATCTGCACCGCGGTGTACTTTACGCTGGGCTTCTTCGGGTACGTTGCATTCAGTTCACTCAATATTTCAGGTAATTTATTATGTTATATTGTGTAATTTGATTATAACATGTCAGCAAAAACGGACTACTTCTATAGATTCATTGCAGGGAACATCCTGATGAGCTTGAGTCCGACATTCGCGAGTGATGTCATCAAGCTCGGCTTCGTCATGTCGCTGGCGTTCAGCTTTCCACTAATCATATTCCCGTGCAGGGCCAGTATGTATTCGTTTCTATACAAAAAGGTAAATCATTATTAAATCAACTGTTAACCTTTTAATATCAATTAATTATAGCTCCTATTTTTTTTTATTTGAACATTAACTTCTTATACACTATGAAGGCCACTATGTGGGTGGTAGAAGCCAGATAACTTTTTTTTAACCAGAACCTTATAACTTTTCAGGTGCATCCAGCACACCATGATCACATTATTAACCACTCCATCCCGGAGACGACGTTCCGTTGCATAACAGTTGCAATCATTGCTGTTGCCCTTTTCATCAGCCTCCTGCTGCCTAATATCGAACTGGTACTCGGACTTCTTGGTTCCACTATCGGTGTACTGGTGTGCGTTGTGTTTCCGGCTGCTTGTTTCATCAATGTAACGTTTAAGAACACCAACGAGAAGCTATTGGCAAGGGTATGTATATCTTCGAGGAAAAGCGCTGTGGCAATACGTGTAATGAAAAGGTTAAAATTGACTAAAATTATGGATGAAATTGTGAGATTAGAATTTTCTTCTCGTTGAGTGTAGCATTATCAAAAACTAATAAAGCAATTGGAAACCATTGTTAACTAGCATCATTTTTGTATAACGAGAAGTATCAGTTGGTCTAGTTTGTAGAAGTTATCCATCTCGAAAAATATTTATTATATATAACAACCCCATAAGATTTGCATTGCTAAAAATAATGTGCATGTCAAATAACATTTTAAATAGATGTCCAAATTCAAATGATGAAATCGCGTTTTTTTTATTCATCGAAGAGACGAGTCGAGCAGGCAAGACGGTCACCAGATGGTAATTAATGTCGTCTGTCTTAAATATGGTGGCGTTATTCTCTATATAAATTCTAGGGATTGGAAACATATATGGTCGTCGCTTTGGGATCATCATCAGCCGATAGACATCCACAGCTGGACGTGGGCCTCGCTCAAAGATCCCCACATCGATCAGTCCTGTTCTGCCTGCATCCAGCATCTTACCTCAATCGTGTTCATATGGGGTATTTGGGCCATTTCCCACCATGCTAGCCTCATGCGAGTTGGTGGGAACCAGGGCGTCGTTTGTCGATAAGCAGTGCAACATGAGCCAGTGATGTTATCTAGGGTCTCGTGAGTTGTGCGGGATCACTTACACCCCTTGTGATTTGGGATACAATTCATGATATCTCTTTTCCTCCGAAATCTTTTCAAGCGATCTACCACCAGTAGGGAATAAATTTGTTTGTAGCAATAGCAGCATGACACTTGAAAATCATATTTTTTAGGTGGTTTTGGTATTTGGCTTGATTATACTGGTGTTAGGCACTTACGCCAACTTGCAAGCGGCTGAGAGCAAATACGACGACAAGTATATCACTCAAGAGCGCATAGACAAAATGGTTGAGGATTTTTTCGAGAAAATGGATAAAAATGAAGGTAACTTGATCTCTCCAGAGAATTTTTTTTTTACTACGAAGCGATAAGACGAGCGTGATGTTCACCTGGTGGTGATACGCCTCATCCATTACAATATACATCTAGTTAGGATGTTTTACTAGTATATAAAGTGCTGACGAGTGTTTTGTAGTCACCATATTGCGCTCGTCGCCTTGAGACAAGAAATTGTAGAGTCGTTACCACAGTAATTTCACTAATTGCATCGCCCTTCAAACCGGAACACAGTAATGTTTGCTCACTACTGTTCGGCGGCGGAAATAGCCACAGCGGTGGTACCTACTTAGATGGTCTCTGCCAACAGAGAGCTACCACCAGTATAAATATAAAGTATACCAACAGTATAATATAAGAATATGCGAGTTAAATCCTTCGTGGTTGTACAGCTTGTGAAGTTGTACACGGCATCCGCCTCCAAGTAGCGCAGAGTCGAGATCTGATGAGTCTAGAGCTTCGGGTATTTTTTGTTGATTTGCAACATCCATCAACCCCCACATGGCCAGCGTGGTGGATATACGAGTGGGCTTTGTGTGAAAAAGCTGTCCCAGCTGTGGGAACATTTATAGATGTTTATTTTTTGTTTTTTAAATATTTAATTATCGTATTTTGTTTTTTTTTTATATTTAATATCGTAAGTATTTGGAAAATGCATAACTATATTAATGACGTTTTAATTAAACTAAATTACTTATCAAAAATTATTCGTACTTACAATTCCTGATTGTTAATGTTATGTTTAAATGAAAGAAATAATTGATTTCCTTCCTTTTTTTTCGGTAATATTTATTATATAAATTTCTTATTTTTTTTTTCTTACAAGGAGTAAAAGAATAATTCGATATTTCTTAATTAAGCCCGTTTTTATTGTTTCCTTATTTGTGAATTCAAGGTATTTTATCTAACCTATGTATTTTCTTAGGTGTCAAACCAAAGGCAGAAGTAAAACAAGATCCAATTCTCAATAATATAAAAGAGAAAAAACCCAACGAAATATTAAAAGACTCTGAAGTACAACCTCCAAATCCAATACCTCCTGAATCTCGTTCGAATGAGAAAGCGCCGGATGTTCCTGTTCCAGTAAAAACGAAACTAAAACAAGTTGAACAAGAAATAAAACCTGCCAAGGAAGCGCCCAGTGTCGTGCCTGATCATCCAAAAAACATGAAAATCGATTATGAAAATGCAAAATTAGTTAATGGCGAAGCTAAAGTAGAACCTATAAATATTGAAAACCCCAAAGAGGTAGTAAAGTCCGAATCTAGCCAGGACAGAATAGACATAATTAAAAAACAACAACTTATAGAAACCATTAAACAACATGGAGAAGAACAAAAGGAGTTGATAAAGGAGCAAAAAGAGATTTTGCACGAAATATTGAAGACTAAAAAAGAATTAGAAAAGGACAAAAAGGAAATAATTGACAATGAAGCAAAAAAGATAGCTGTGGAAAGTATACAAAAAATTGCTAATATGGCAATTCAAAGTTTATCTGGTGTTACCGATAAACCAGCCGTTCAACTTAACGCAGATGATAGAAAAGCAGAACCTTTGGAAAAGATAGCTAACAATGCAGTACAAGAAATAGCAAAGAAAGCCGCAGAAACAATAGAAGCTATAGGCAAAAAGAAGGAACTCATTGAAAGCATACCGAAATCTGCAGAACTAAAGCCAAATGAAAATGATCCACTACAAATTAATTTAAAGAGAAAAGACAAAGTCCTCGACAATGTAAAATCGGAAATCAAAATCAATAATGATTTGACACAAACAGTTAAACAGAACGAAATTAATAATCTTAACCCAGTTGAACCACAAAACCTTAATAATATTAAGCAGGGAGAAAATATATATCTAATACCCAATAATAAAACAGCTGCACAGCTTTTAGCAGAAAATTCCAGAAAAGATGGTATAAACGTAGAGCTTCAGTTGAAGAACGATGGTGACAAGCAAAAGCAAACAGCTAAGGAAGGAGTTGATAAGGAACATTCCCATGCACCAGACGAACCACAGTCATACAAGCAGGGTGAGGATTTGATAAAGAAGAACATTCAAAATTTCATTCAGAATAATATAGATCAAAATGTACCCATAGCTATAGCTCTGAAAGGTAATTTACAGGCAAATGGAGAAACACAAAAGGATACTGATGTACCCAAGGAAAAAGAATCTGAAAATGAAAAAAACCGTGTCGTGAAAGTAGAAAATAGTATTCCACAAAATGTTGTAATTAATAAAAATGAGCCTGGGCCTGGGGATGTAATAAGTGGTAACGAAAATAAGGATAAACCTGAAGAAAAACTACTGCGTCAAAAAAGAGAAGTAGTTGATTGTACAGAGAAGAGCATTCTGAAACCGGAAGACAAGCAGATTTGTGAAAAGTTAATAGGTGGCCGTAATGAACTTCCGTCGGAAATCAAATTGGATGTAAGTTTGCCCTTGAACCTGCCGTTACATTACAACATTATTCATAGGTCACTTAAAAGTTACAACGAAAACGATAGACTTAGATAAAAAAATTTTTTTCAATGGTTAACTTGTTATTCAGCTAAGCATAATTAAACTTCTTTTGATTGCATTTTTACAAAATTCTTAGATTCGAATGAAAATAAGCCATTCTTATAATTTTTTTTAATTGGCGACGAAACAAGTTCACCTAATCGCAAGTGATATACGAACTCATAACCTTATGACAACAGTCAAGATTACTTAGGCTACATTATTTGTGCTTGACGCCTTTTGACACACGATGTCGTCTAGTTACCTGAGTATTTTCACAAGCTACAGCATCCTTCAAACCGTAACAACTTATTCTGTGGCGGAAGCTCTTAGTGTTTGTTAGTAATACGAAAAATTGGGATTATATACCGTTGTCATACATTGCGGAGTTTGGTCGGTGTTACAGTTTCTTCGAATCCGCCTGGCCATTCTGATATTGCAAATCTATCGCAATAAATATTGCATTTATATCCATATAACTATTTTTATTATGATGTCCTGCACTTTAATATTGGTCATTAAAGCGTGGTGGATAAATAGAGTCTACTCTTCATGTAAGATAATGCCTGAAGTCCTAAGAGTAGAAAAAGTTAAGAGTTTTTTCTTTTATTTGTTAATATGAAATGATGTCGCCTGTAATATATCATTAATTGCTGTGTAAATAATCTCATAATGAATACATAACACCATGAGAGGAAATAATAAGTTATTGTCTATACATACCGACTGATGTGTAAATCAAATAAATTATTTTACTAAACAAAGGCACACTTTTATTTTATATACAAAAAAAATCAGTATTAACTAAACAGCAGTTTTTTTTAAACGGTAAAGAACTTTCACTGGGTACTTAAATATGATTAATAGTTATGTTTGCTAATCTGCTAATCCTCTTTCATTTCTCAACAGCTTTTTTAATTCTGGAAAAAAAAAATTACAACTTTAATTTTAACGGTTTGATGTATTTTGTTACTTAAAATTTATGGACCCTTATCACCTGCCCGGAGGGTAACATAGCTGAACATAAGCCTTTAACAAAGATCGCCAAAACTGAATTCTTACACTGCTATTTAATTTGATTAATAGAATTACACACTCCTACTGGTGAGGAGTAGCTACTACAAATGAACTGCTGGTGGTAGGTTTTTGTTGTGAAAGATACACCACAGCACCTATTTTTGGCGATAAACAATATCGCGCAAACATTAAGGGGCAACTAATTTCTAGGTCGGTGAGACTTGACGTTGTTTCAAAGCAAAATCTGTATGCATACATATATCATCCCTACTATCGCTACATTATCAGATACAGGTGCATCACTTAACATCAGATAGAAGAATTGTGCACAACTATATAGTAATGTATATTATTTATAGCAGTACCTTTTGACGATGTCGGTGTCTGGAGTAGCCACCAGCTGTTGCTGGGTAGATGCACGCCGAGGTCTCTGCTTCGATGTGGATGCCCTCGGCGTGCCCGCTGAAGCTACGCTTTCGGCGTCCGACTTCTGAGGAATCGATGAATACAACTTTAATTAGTGGCACGGTTTTCCTTCTAGGCAAGCTAACAGTGTACATATTATAAAGTCGTTGGCACAATACCACTGCCATTTCCAGCTGTAGTATAGGAGAGCCGGAGTATTCAGTGTGAGCACATTTCACCATCAATTTCAACCTATCCACAGGCAATTCTGATTAACTGTTAGTACATCGTAGATAAAAAAACCTGTTACACGTTTATTTTTCTTCATTTCAAGAAGCGAAGCTGAGATCATGAAATTCACCTAGTTGTTAGAGATACGCCTACACCCCCTAACAATGTAGCGTCAGTTGATCAGTTGTTGTCAGTTGTCAGTTGCGTCAGATGTTTTACAGTGCACTAAAATGTGCTGTGTTGAGATGTAAAATGTTAAATCTCATTGCTTCTGTAATTTCATTAGCTACAACACCCTTCCAACTGGAACACAATGATATTTCCTCACTACTGTTTAACGACAGAAATAACTAACAGTTACCTAACAATAATAAAAAAACAAAAAGTCAATATTTGGTTGGGTGATCGAATAGAGATCAAAAAGAGCAAGAACAATGCTTTTCGTATATATTTCTGAAGCGGTAGAAATGTGACGTTGCTTAGTGGTAGACCCACCCTGCTATCGGTCGACGTGCGCCTGCCCTTCGGTGTGTGCAACGCCTCGCACGCGCGGTTGAAGGATGCTCTGCGGCCGCGTAGCCCCCCCGGCTGCACCGGTGAACCGAGCTCGTTGGTTGCAGCTGAAATAATAAAATTACTTTTTAACCACCGATCAAAAAGGGTGTTTTTATTGGTCACACTGTCCAACAAAAAAGACAGATGACAGATGTTATGTCTATGTCTTCACGTTGTTTTCCTTCTTCCGATGCTTAAAGCCCAAAAGGGATTGAAAATTCGTTTCTTGAACACGTGTAGTAGTACATACGACCATCTTACACACTGAGCTATTATGGCTCTATATATATATATTAGACATATTCTCACCGATGTCAACAGATGTACGCCTTGTAACTTTCGATGGTTTTGTCACGGATTTGGTTTCTGAAGCGGCACGTGCTAAGCGCGCTGGAAATATCAATGTTTAAAATCAGAATTCAATACCTGTTACTATAAAATACTAACTTAAAAAAATATTAAATAAGCAGCGACGACAAAAAGTCAAAGCCACTTATCTACCTCGTTGGCCAAGTGCGCAATGGCAAATTGGTTTGCTCTTAAATGATGTTCTTACTGCGTCAGGATTTGTCTATGTTTTTTCCTATAAACAGAAGTTAAATAGGAATTGTAATCTATGCATGTATGAATCCTATACAAATTTTCACCGCGTTTACTACTCACCCATCATTGCTTCCGCTTAAAAAATATTTTGTTTCTTATAAGTATAAAAAACCGAAAAAGACAAATATTTCATTACGTTAACGCTAGTGTTCCAACTTTAACATGGCACCCATAAAATCTTTCGTCGTACATTCGTTCATCATCATTCGCCATTCAACGTAAGCACAAGAGTGCGAGATGCAAGCCAAGCCGCACATGCATTAACACGCAGCTATTATAATCACACGTAGTCTTCTTCTAATATACGTCGACTAATTTCATTAGTATTTTATCAAATCAGTTGCACGATTAAACACATTAACATTTTTTTCCTAAAACTCTTTTACGCTGCAAAAAGTTATAAATTCCACTAATCTCCAGTAATCGCCGCAGCGCTTAGAGAAATTACTAGAACCAGACTTGAAATTTAATGTATCAATGCGACGAGTACAATGTTCTGCAGTGTATATGATCCTAATCAGCACCAGATCGTATTGGCGGCAGTGTTGCTTACCATCAGGTTCTGGTCGATTCAACGTTTCAACGATTAGAGATAATTTCATCTGATCAACATAGTCATTAAATTTTTAATTACATTAGTTTGTTAATAATTAAACCCAACAGTTATCAGTTACTAAAGAGTAATAAGAAGAGAAACATAAGGTCATAAGCATCACCGGTACGTGTCGATGATGCCACTGCAGCGCAGCATCGAATCTATAATAATCATGCAAAAAAAAAGCATACACTGTACTCACCTCGAGGTCTAATGGATTCCGACACAAGTGACACGGGTGAAGCGCGATGGAACTCCTCGTGGTCGGGCGGTCCTAGCGTTGGTTAGTCGGAACAGTTAGGCGATGAGTAAGGAGTGAAGAAATTATGATGAGCTTTCGCTTAATGTAAAATATTTACATTGTATCGTGACAAGCAAATGAAATACTAGCAAAAACTTTATGTATACAATTTTATGTTAATTGATATTTTACCTACTTATAAACTATCAAATAATTTTTTTCATCCTTTTGAAGAAGTTTTTTTGTTGTATAAATTTATTCAATAACTATTAAAAAGTCATTTTTTTTAATGTTTAATTACTTACAATTTAGAACTTCTTTTCCCACGTTTGCTTTGCCATAAGTAGCTGTACTATGGTGGATAACCATGATGTATTGATATATTCAGAATTAGTAAAATAAATAAACAGCCTTTTTTAATATTCCCTCTGCCGGGACATGTGGAAGAAATTTCCCAATGAAGTGAGAATTATGGCCATTTCTCCACCAGTGCGGGCATTTAAATTAGTCATGAATATCTAAAATGTCTATTTTATCATAATTCAGCTCATCAAAGTTCCGACGTTAAAACAAAATGCGAATTACAAATAGGTCTTGCAACTACAAGCCATTACTGCATTTTGTACAAAGCTTAATAAAATTAGGTAATTGCAACACAAACGGAAATTAAAACGTATTATTAAAGTCAAATAGCTTTTGACACAGAGGAGTCAAGTTAACGTTATAAACTGATGCATATCACAATGGCACCTAACTAAAGTAAACGACAGTACTTACAAAATTCGCAAAGCATTATTTTTTCCCGGCGAACGAGATTTAGAGAAATAATATTTTTTTTTTCTTTATAGCCAACATTATTTTTATATATCATCTCATAACATTCCCAATTAGATTTGTCCAATTGTATTTAGGGTTTGTGGTGAAATTACATTTGTTGAGAAAAAATAAAAGAATACATATGAGTAACATAGATAACAGATATCTATCTACGACAAGTTCTACTATTGTGAATACTGAACGGTTCTCAAAGTTGTCCCACCTGACAGCTGTCACAGGCATAACACCGACAATTAAGTGTCGCTTACGCAAGCTGTAATTTGTAGACGGCGTATAGACAACATAACATACCCTCGTACTCTTCTCTGTCTAACAAGTCCACGCGGTCTATCGTGCTCGTTTCGGAGAATGCGTCGTCGTCGTCGACGGATGCTTCAGATCTGGAAGCGACGCTCGTGCGTCTGCGCGACGTGGACGGCTGCATCCGCGATTCCAATACAGATTTTTGGTTGCGGGTTAAACTGAAAATACCAAAAACCATAATTTTTCTCTTTTTATAACATAATTTGTCTTCTGTTTTTATATATTCACTTAAAAGGACATACCGATATTCACCGATCACCCCCAAAACTTCATCCTTATTCATATTAATGTCTTCAACAGTTGTCTCGGGTATAGCCGATAGTTCGGTTTTAGTGTTTAAAACGGATTTTCTTCCTTTTCTGGTTGCTGGCCTTATATCCAGAACATCTTCACTGGCTTTGCTCTGAGGTGATCTCATCGAGGATTCTGACGCAACACTGGCATTATCGTCCATGTTTTTACTTCTAAGTCTATTAGATCGTCTTCTCGGTGTAAGATTATCATCTTGCGAAACTGTGTCAGTCTCCTCTCCTTTTTCCATCTCTTTAGATGCCCGCCGTGTAAGTATTACCCTCAATTCCCTTTTTGATTTTTCAATTTGTTTTTTAGATGGAGTGACTTCCGATGGTTGGTCTTCTGTTTGTGGTGTCTCCTTTTGGGTTTTTGTGGTAGATTTACTAGAAGATCTAGACTGTGACCTTTTTCGAGTCGCAGGTGTTCTCGATTGTGTAGGTTGCTCTTCATCCTTTTCTACCGATTCCTTGACAGTTTTATCGGATGTTGATTTTGTACGTTTTCTGGAGATTTTCGATTCCGTGGATTCCGTGTCTGTTGTGTTGTCATCAATTGTCGTTTTTTCTTGATTACGTTCAAATGTGTCTATTCCCGTATCCATTTTATCCGGAGACGACTCTATGTCAATTTTCTTAGCGTCAACAACATCAACATTTTCCTTTTCATCATCATTAATAAGAGCTGTTTCTCTAGCATCTACTTTTAACTGCAGAGATGGTAATTCTGAAAAAGATATTTAATGTTTTTTTATTCTATGAAGCAAGAAGACGTTTAAGTGATGGTAAGGGATACGCCTGTTCATAACAACGTAACGTTTGTTAGGATGATATGCACAGCACCACATTATGCACTTCGCCTTGAGACAGGATGTCCAGTCTCATTACCCCAGTAATTAGACTAGCTACAATTCTCTTCAAACCAGAACACAGTAATGCTTGCACATTATTGTTTAGCGGCAGAAATAGGAGCTTCAGTGGTACTTAATTTGACAGTCACCAGCAACAGAGACCTACTACCAGCAGTAAATGTCCAACAGTGAATGTCAATATGTTGAGGTGATGATGATTAATCTTTATTATTTTAACTTACCTTTTTCTGAATCTATTTCTGCAACTTCTTTAATTACCTGGTCGTCTTTAATTTCATCTGAGTATGTGAGATTAATTTCGGAGTTGATAGTGGAATTGTCGTCGGTTAGTAACGAAATATTGGCTTGATTTAATAAATTTGACGATGATTCCAGAGTTATATTAGTTTCTTTCGTTTCAATTATCTTTTCTTGAATAATTTCATCAATTTTGTCCTTATTTGGTCTTTCTTCATTTAATTCAGTTACTCTTTCATTTTTTTCAGATATATTCTGCATTTCAGCTTCAATTTCTTGATTTGTGATTGTCTCTACTTCCATTTCAGTTATTTTTTCAGTTTGTGAATAGACATTTGCTTGGTCTACATCAGAACTTTTAGTTGAAGTTTCTTCAACTATAAGTATATTGATGGACTCAGGTTCAGAGTCTGAATCTTTAACATATATAATTTCTTCACTGTTGTCTGAATTAGACATCTGAAAAGATTATAATGCAAATAACAATTTAACATGGTCTTTTATTGTAAGTAAAATATACGTACAAAAAATTAAATGTCTTATGAATAAACTTACTCTATCATCTGATTGTTCTTCAGCAGAGGCTTCGCTACTTTCGATAGATTCCTCGTCATCGTCGTCTTGCTCTTCGTCACTATTTTCTTCCCCAACTGACATATCTTCTTCAATCTCATTAATCTCTCTTTCAATCTCAACAATTTTCTCTTTTTCTTTTTGAATAACACTCGCTGTATTTTCGCTATCAATTTTATATTCCCATTTTGGTTCTTCCGTAACCTCAGTATCACTATCACTTGTAACAAGACTAGACACATCTTTTAACTCCGAGTTTTCTGCTTGACAAGTATTTACTTTCTGAGAGCATTCGACAACGCTACTTTCTTGACTTTTTAAAATCGATTTATTAAAATCGATTTCTTGCAATGTTTCGAAATTGCCAATAACTTTTTCTATATTATCATCTGTTTTTTTTTCTTCTTTATCACCTTTCGGTACTGTGTCATTGGAAACAGCGCTATCGTCACTTTTTAATACCGATTTATTAAAATCAGTCTCATTTTCAGGAATCGAAGTAGATAATGATTTCATTTCAATTTTAGGGATACTCGTTTCTGCCATCTTTGATTTTTCCTGTTCTTGCGACGATGACTGGATTATACTGCTCTCATAACTGTGCAAAATTGATTTTTGAAAATTTACTTCATCTATGGATGTAAAGGCAGGAAAGGATTTCAAATCCGAATTAGACTCATCAACTTGTACAGTTTTTTCACTGACTGACAAACTGTCTATAGAACTTTGTAGTATGGATTTATTTACTATAGGCGAGAACGTGAAGTCCATTAAACTAGTAAGTTTGTTCGCTTTCATAGGTGTACATTCAATAACACCTTCAGACTTTTTCTGATTATCTTTTTCTGATTCTAATTCATTTTTATCAGCGAATTGCTTAGTTTTCGCGAATGCATTCGCTTCCAATACAAGCCTTGAAAGTGGTTTTCTAGCTTTTGCTGTATTGTCCTTCTTAGGAGACATTAATTTTTCCGGAGTTTTTGACCGGCTCCTGTAATAAATATATTCCAATAACATCGAATAGATAATGTATACAAACTTTATCGGTGGTACCATCGGTACCATCTAGGTACATATTACATTATTGTTTCTATCCGCAAGGACGTTGTGACTCGTGGAACTGCAGAGTAATCGTAAGTTTTAAAGGAACGATCACAAAGTGGTGCCATCCTAACTAGCACCACACTGTAACGGGTCGACATATCATTTACCATCAGATGAACGCCGTTTGTCTCATCATTTCACCCAATAAATAGAATAATTTTAAATTTACATATAATTAAAAACTTTTAAAATTGCGACTTATAGAAAGTCTAAGATTAACAAAATACCTATGTAAATAAAGTAGTAAATAATTTAAAGTGTTCTATATAATTAATGTACCGAAATACGAGAGCAGACCCTCTTTAGATAATAGATTCTTATTGAAAGTTAACAGTCATAACACTGTGCCGACAAACAGTAGTGTACAAATATTACTATGTTCCCGTTTGTAGGGCGTTACTAGTGAAATTACTAAGGTAACGAGACCTTGTGTTTCAAAGCGACGAACACAAGGTGTTGCAGTGAATATACCATTGTAACTAGCGCCACTTTGTTATGATCAGACGCATCACTTAACATCAAATGAACATCCCGCTCGTCTCATCGCTTCGTAGAATTAAAAACACTGTTATTTGATTATTTTTCTTAATTAGATCGCAATTTTTTCATTACTTACCTCATACTTCGTGGGCTGATGTCTGACTGCTCAACGTCCGCTTCTACTTCAGGAGTGCGGGAACGGCTTCTAAACAATTAATTCATTTTTAACATTAGATTTAGCAAGTGTGCTATTTTTGGGAATTGAGATAAATTTTAAGATATATTTACAACATATTCTTGTGTGTTTCTAATTAAAAAAGATATGGAGTTTTTTTAATCCGTTGGATGACAAAGTGATGGAATGAGCAAGTCTTTAGTTTGATAGTAAATGATTCGTTAACATATAACAATATGATTCTAGTAAGGATGATATACACTGCACCATATAATGCTCATCGCCTAAATGTATGAGATATTAAGTCCTATTACAACTGCAATTTCACCAGCTACAAAGTCCTTCAAATCGAAACACAGTAATTGGAGCACGTAACTATTTGGAGGCAGACGTTGCAGTGGTACTTATATATTGACCTTTGACATTAAAGGTTTACCATTAGCGATTTAATAAATTAACGTTAAATCTAATGTTAAAAGTATACTTGCCAATATTAGTAATATGTCTTATAAGCAAAATTTTGGCTCAAGATTTACATTAACCGTCTATTTCGGTTTTGATTCAGCAGACATTTAAATGTTATATATAATAAAATAGATATATTTTATTAAAAACCATATATATCGGATTTTTATAGATTGGACTGAGATGAACAAGACAACGTTTTTTTTGTATTCCAAAGAAAAAGTAATATGTAACATTAAATTCATGGTTGACACCTTGTAGTACACCTTTCATAACTAAAAAGTCATTGAATATTCCGTAAAAGATTGTTTTAATATGATTTAAGAAAGTAAAAGATTTTTGATTCAAAAAAGTTGAACTGAGATCAGGGGTGTATTATTGGCCTTCGTTAAAAAGCAATGAAATTTTCGCTATTAAAACGACAGACGACAACGGTATTACCTTAAGCTCCGTCGAGTGGGCGAAGCAGGAGAGTCCGAGCCTGATGACTTTACTGGTAACTCCGTAATTGACTCTAGTTTCGGTGGCTCCACAACACTTCTTTCAATCATGTCGGGTGTGCGCGATCTACTCCTGTGTTATGAACATTAAGAATTTAGTCACCATTACAACCATTATCATCGTCATTATTATTACCATCACCGTTATCATTATCCTCCTCCAACTATTTTCACGTCAATCAGTTTGGACTTAATTTGGTTATGTAAATAAATTACGTGTCAAAGTTCTAAAATTTCGAGAACAGATCCTAATTACATTTACTGCTTCTACTAGTCTCCATTAGCAATAATAAAATTTCTTATCGGAATTCACACTAGTGATTATTTATTAAATATTACTTATTAAAGAACTACTTATTTATTAAATTCCTGTCTAGTAGTGTAAATAATGTTCTCAGTGAGACCATTTAAGGAAGCAATTGTAATCATTTACATAAATTTTCGCTTGTTTTTGTATGTAATGCTTCTGTTTGTCTCCAATGAAGAAAAAGAAATAAATACAAATATTTAAGTGTACCATCGCAGCGTTGTCATCGTTCCGTGTGGGGGTCGACGGAAACGACCGTCTTATTGACGAGTATTTTTTGATATTTATTAAAATCAAACATTAAGAGTAAATGGACAGTGACGTAGAAACTTCTTTCTTCAACGATAGCAATTTTTTTTCACCTGCGTCTCGGTATGCTGAGGGAAGTTTTAGTAGGGTGAGGTTCACTTTCTACTTCCTGTTTGGGTTGTTCAGGTATAGGCGCCAGTGATGAATTTGGACTCAGCTCCGGAGTTCGCGATCGACTTCTAAATAAATTAAAAACATTTTAAAGTGCCAACAGCTTAAACAATAATGACGTACATGAACGATACCATGTTGATTGAATTTAACTGTACTAAAAATGAATTTTTAGATTTCATTATCGCTAAAGGGGATCGTTTCACAGATAGTAATAGAACTTTTTATATTTGTTAATTTCAACACCTTATGAACTGTATTGTACTAGGAACGAAGTCTATGGTTCTATATTTTTGATTAATATGTATGGTTAAATGATTTGGACTCTATGTGAAGTGATGACACTACTTCAAGCAGTCCGAACATTAAGAGAGCTGTTTATTGCTCTTTATATTGCATAAAATTAAAAATATCAAAATATAATTTAATGACAATCTTACACACCACATAGGGCTTAATTTATTTGCTCGCGTCCTCTATATGAGGGAATTACAGTGCAAAGTATTAATAAAGGAATAATTTAAAATCGAAATCAATCATTGTACAATTATTTCATACCTAGTGGATCTGTCCGTACGGAACGCCATCAAAGGAGAATCTTGCCTTTCTGGGATATCAGCGGTGGATCTGAAAAATTACATTATGTACTGTGTGGAAGAATTCTAAAGCAGGCTTCAGATGAAATTAGAAATAAGAGGATTTTATGGTGAATATTATTTTATTATTAATAAAAAAAAGGAATACTTACACATACAATAAATGTTAAAATAAAATAAAAAAGAGTATATGTACTGGGTGTTAGGAGACCGCTTCCGCAGACGAAGACAGACGATGGTCCTAATGGCACCTTTGATGATAGGACGGAAAAAAATAGTTTCTGATTAAAAAAAATATATATTTTTAAAACGTTTTATTAACATTATTTACGCTCCATCATGTTAGTACAGCTAAATGAAACGATAGTTTCATAAAAAATACATTACTTTACTAAAAAAAACAGCAATGAACCACAAAATCAAAAACAGCTGATGCTCGGATCAACTAACGCCCGCGCGCGCAATCTATATGATCTCGTTATCTAATCTAAATGATCATATCTCAATTTAATCAGCATAGATTTTTTTTCCGTCCCATCACCAAAGGTGTCATTAGTACTATCATCTGTCTTCGTTTTCGTAAGCGGTCGCCTAACACCCAGTATATATACATGATGTAGGAGGCATTTAGGGTACCAATAAAAAATAATATTAAATAAATATCATGCAATTCTGTAGTGGGGACTTTGTTAAAATTTTAAGTATGACTACATTATTATTAAGTTATTGACTACTTCATCACAAACTCATGGTACATATATGTAT
This sequence comes from Ornithoptera priamus, assembly GCA_029034505.1. Lineage (NCBI taxonomy): Eukaryota > Metazoa > Arthropoda > Insecta > Lepidoptera > Papilionidae > Ornithoptera > Ornithoptera priamus. Next base: position 145,531 of record JARDWD010000636.1, on the reverse strand, counting down.
TTTAAGAGTTTCTATTTTTCATTGCATTATAATGTGTCTCCAGATATAATAAATAGTCACTATAATAATTTTCAATCCTATAGGGATGAACCGGTATATCAATAATGAAAAATGATTTGTATTAATTTATAAAATTAATTGCTCTTTAATAACTCCGCATCCGTAGTTACTTGTGCTAAACGGACGTATTACAATCTTAAAATAGTTTGTTTTCTACTACTACCCTCATGTTATCTAAGTGTTACCTCTAACAACATGTAATAAAAATATAACAAAAAAGTTTCCTGGGCTAAACTGCAAGAAATGTGAAAAGGTTCGACATTTAACACTCCAATGTGCCAACCCCACAGATAAACAAATAGCAACTTTACAATCCGCGGAAAGTTTTGACTGAATCTGTCAAGATTGTGTAAATAAGACTGCAAAACGGGGATCTGTTATTATCCCAAAAGTTGTTTCGGTAAATGACGAGGAATTGGAAACGATGCTTGGAAAACCATCTATCAAGTTATTGCTAAAAGGCGTAGAGAAAACAGTTAAAAAAGAAATGAAAACTATTGGCAATTCACTGGATTTCTTCAATATTAAAAAAAATAGACGAATTTGGTGAATGTCTGGAAGCGTGTAAGCAAAAAATCAAAGAATTGGAGAAGAAAAACGCGCACTTGAGTAACTTAAATATACATTTAGAGACTAAACTAAGCGCTGTAGGACAAAGAATGCCTGAATTAGAACAAAAACAACTGTCTAACCATATAGAAATAGAAGGTATAGCATACGCTGAGTAAGAACAACTTATAGCTATAACAAAACTTGTGGCTAAAAAACTTGATCTTCTTGAAACTTCAGTAGTTTCAGCTAGATGTGTGAACCAGTGAGCAGAAAAGACCGGGCTCCTTTTGGTGGAAATACAAGACGGGAATCATAATCTGTCGATTGAACGAGCAAAGGAGGAAAAACTAGTAATCGAAGATCTAAAACTTATTAAGTCTACGAACGAATATAAAAACAAAGTATATATACTTGAAGCCCTAACTCCATACTATAAAAGTTTGCTGTTGAAAACAAAACAAGAATTATCACAAACTAATAAATTCGTCTGATTGAATAACTGAGTAATTCACATAAGAAAAGACGAAAAAGCTAAAGTGTTTGTCATCAAAAACGTGGAGATATTAAAAAGATGACACATGTATAATAGCTGCAGACAAGAATATCGCTACGAATCAGAAAACGCTCTAACACGATATGGATCTATTAAATCAGTGGTCCCATGATATGGGTCTTCACTAAATGCTCAAAAAAACTAAATTAAGTCACGTCCATTCAAGTCATAACATAACATTTCATGAGATGAAATTAACAGTGCATGATACAGCTAAGACAAGTGACTGCAAACCCTTAGAACAAGTTGTATAAAATGTGTTGTATAAAACAATCGCAGATTCGCTTTACAATTATAACATCTCAAGGTATGGTTGTACCCATAAAACATATTTAGACAAAATTTATAATCTTCAGCTACGAATACTTAAAATAATAGTAGGTAAAAATACTAAAGAGAAGTTTAAATCAACTATAAAGACTTAAGTACTTCAAAATACTTCCCATACATGAAAAAGTACACCACTCAATACTAAAAGGAAATAGACATATACTAAATATAATACATTACCTGCTACTAAACGTACTCAGCACACGAGACGTGCAAACGATATAAGACTAATCAGTGAAAGATCTAACTACATTTACGGGGAACGACAAACATGCAACATGTTACCCGAAATATATAACAAGTCACCTGCGGCTGCCAGGAAGCTTAAAATAAAAAATCCTTAAAAGGAAACTAATAGCTTATTGCTTAGATAAGAAGAATAGTGATAATAAAAAAAAATGTAAAATAATACATACACATGTATGCATTCATGTGTAATGTAGATGAATATAAAAAATAATAAAAAAAGTTAATAATTTAAAAATAACAAGTTATGAAATGATGTGTCCCTGTATAACACACCATAAATGTAATTGTAGGGTAGGTAATGTTTTCATAAAACTACCCAACAAAATAATGATGCACAAATAGTTTGTTTGATATTATTTCTGTTGTGATTTTGGTTTATCTAAATTTGGTCGGGTAGTAAATAATAGACTAGTATTAGAAACGGAAATGATTGTAACACAAAGATGTGCAGCCCCCAGACAAACCCACACGGTTTACCGGAGTATAGCAATGTAAGAAAATATATATGTAATAATATATAAAAAAAATACTACCGCAGTTTATCTATCTAATGATAGTTTGAGCAAGTCCTTTATGACTGCACCATCTATTACACTCACCTTTTGGGCAATAATGGCGTACTTTCACCACTAATCTGTCTTATAGACTTCCTTCCTTTTGGAGTGTTCAGTATAGGCCTTAGATCGCGGACACTAGCCTTTACTTCCGTATGATTGTCTGTTACGCTGGAAGGTTTTTCTTGTTTCTCTACGGAATACTGCAGCAGGTTTAGCTTCTTTACGGAATAGTCCGGGTTTATTAAAGTGATTGATATATCAGCGATACTCTCTACAGACGCGTTTGGATCATCTGAGAGGCTGCTGTTTGCTGATATGGAGAGAGATCGTCTGGGAAATATAACAGTAAATTTCTATAAATATAAAAATAAGTTAGTTTCTTTTATTCCATGAATTTATATATCCTATTTTTTAGAGGGGAAAGTTGAAAAATTAAAAGGAAAAAAGTACATTACTTCTGGGAAGTTATGTTTATGTGAAATTTTTACCCATTAAACCCCCACGGTGGTAACCATCAGTGCTTCACAAAGAGTCATCGTCCTAGATCATCATAACTAGCACCATGTAGGTAGAGGCAGATGTATCACTGCACTATTCAGAACATATATTTTGTATATCTCATCTCTAAAAAGATCGTCTTCACGTAAAAATGGTTCATAATGTGGTGCATAAATATAAATTACGTAACCAAATAGCTCCTTCAGTGTTATGATCTACTAAAAATGGTTCACCATAAATGGAATAAGAATATAGTATGGTCAGCCTTAGGAAAAAATTTTAATTCCTTGCCTGACGTTCTATAATTCCAGCACACAAGCAGAAGTTATATTTATTCTTCAATTTAATATCAATAATTTAACTTTAGATCGTTATCTCTATCCGGCTCTATCATATGCTTACACAAGCATCTCGAAAATATGAATCCTCTTTAATAAGGTTGTAGCTGAAAATCAGTGTGTTGTTCACTACGTGGCAACAGTTACACTGAGCTACGACCATTTTGTAGCATAGCAATGATTACCTAAAATATTACTACATTAACATATTTTTGTTTATCTGTGCCTTATGTTGTAATGTTTGTCTGTATACAAGTGTTCTGTACTGCGTGGACAAATAAACGGATTTATCTATCCACCCTGGAATCAAATTGTCATTATAGAAACCAAGGCCCCACCTGGCTCGAACAGAGTCCTTGTATGTTCTCTTGGACTGTGATATTCCTTCAGTCGCTAACTTCTTTGGCGGTGATTCCATTGGATGAACTTCATCCTGATAATGTAGAAATAATTTACGTAGATAATACAAATTATAATGGTTATTATATTGAAATTGTTCCAAGAAGTCTGTGTGAGGAGACTACCAGCAGAAGCAGGTAATCTAGCCAGTCTCATCACGCATTTATGTCATCATACCTTATACAATAATTTATTTCAACATAACCAAGTTAATGTAGAACATGCAAACTTAAGTGAAAATGGGAGGAACTGAACTTCTATCTTTATAGTACATATCTTAAAGTGATACCAATTAACCCATTCAATACGAAGATTTTTTTTGAACATGATCCCCAGGACAGAATTTTTTTTTTCTTTGTACCGTTTATTTTTAGTAAAAGACATGTTAACTATAGACAACCCCCAATTCGTAAGTAAATTCTGAAAAACAGCACAGCTGTTGTACAATAGTACACCGAGTGTGCAGTTGGTTCCTCGGAAATATTTATTACAAAAAATAATAAATAATAAACAAAAATGCATTATTTCATCCAAATACTGAGAAGTTTAACAAATAAATAAATAATAATAAAAAATAATTTTGGCACCTCTACATCCTCCTCTTTCTCCAAGGGCTCTTTTTTCGTAATTGGTGGGCGTACAGCAATGGCCACAGGTGAAGAAGGACAGGATCCTGACTCTGATCCCGATGGGATTGTAAACCGTAAATGTCTGGAAGATTATACAAACAAGTCCTTATTGATGACGTTAATTAAACACATAGCAATGGGTAAGGCACATTCTTGGTTAAGACGATGATAGATATAAATATTAATTTTTAATATATATGTCCCCTATATCCTTTGTTGTGCATATTCTTACAAAAAAGCAAAAGACTTTTTTATTGATTTCATTTCTAAAATTATTTGAGGACACAGCGACACGAGCGGATCTCTGGATCTCGAGAGTAAAATTGCTTGGGTATCGAAAGTGGTAGTTAAGTTTCGATGCCCAAGAAGCCATTTAAACTTGAACAGAGTAACATTTGTTGAAATAGTTAACTACTAAACAGTATATCTACATAAGCTTGGTAAAAAAAATATGCTTTATCACTGGTTTATTATGGACCTTTTCACTTACTAAGTCATAAGGTTTATTCTGTTACGAAATAATCACACTTACTTAGAGTCACTGTAGTGTGTGGCGTTACTTCCGGTTTCCAAAAGCTCGTCTTCGCTGTCACACAGGTACCTCGAGTCCACTGGCGAAACAGCGACTTCTCTCTCCGATGCGTCATTTCTTCTAGTCTAAATGTAAATATATATTTCTTTTTTACTTGACCAATTTCTTTTTATGTTCAATGTATAAATAATATCTACGATTTGACCTATTTACAAAGTGCTAAGTGATGAAGAGGTTGTGAAGAGTGATGCCTGCTCAAATATGCACTAAAACAAAATAGACAACCGAAATAGCCTTTCTCGTTTATACACTAATGTGGCAATGGGCTTGCGAGACATGTGTCCTGATCAGGTGGAGTGACGATAAGATAATATCAATAGCCCTTCATGCAGAGTAACAATTTGTTTGCCGAAAAAATTTCCGAAATACCTTCAAAATGCTGTGGGGAGTTCCGGCGCCACTCCTCTCGTTGTATTTGTAGGCCGGACTTTGGACCTCAGGCATGTCAAGCAGAGTAGCCATTTGCGCGCTTAGTTTCTGACTCGCCTTGTATATACCAGGCTTAGGTGTCTTTGGACTGCTGGAAATGTCGAATTTGGTACGCTTTGCTGGGGTTGCATCAGTGCTCGTCTGTTCCTCACAAAATATACTAAAAGAAAATAAAGGAGTAACGCAATTTATAGATTATTGATATATTTTTGTTTATAAATTAAGTGATGAATTTTTATGTTCTATTTATTAAATTTAGGATTTATATCTATCAACAAGTCTAAAGTTACCCCTATGATTTTATCTTCCCCCTGGTGAAGTAGCTAACTGCTTCACACAGTAAAGTTTGCACTGCAGCTGTTTAGCGATAGCTATAGGCGCTACAGTGGTATCCACCTCGATTGTCTTTGTTTCAGAGACCTAACACAAGTCTTATATAAAAAAAAAATACTTACCTCTTTGTTCTAACTAATTTAGGTGTGCAAATAAATGGTGTTTCTTCAATTTCCAATACTCTTTTGAGAGCCTTCCTCATCTTTGGCTTATTGATCCAGGTTCCACTGGCATTTTCAATTGTATCCTAATACACAACATATTCCAAATTAACAATAACTAATTATATTTTTTTCTGTCTTACTTCTAAGTGTTGTGTAAATAAAACTGATTAAATAAATTTTTAGTTATATCAACACTGTTACTATTTTAAGTACACATTTTATAATGATGTCATGAGGATACACATCACTTGTTGCTGGAATGTGACTGGACCGAATCTTAAAAAATGGATTGTCACTGGTCGTCCTAACTATTGCCACATTGTTATGAACAGATATATCATTCCATAAAGTTAATGATTTGCCTATTTCATACCATTGTTAGAAAAAAAAAACTAAATTGCATTGTAAATTAAAACCGTTATAAGTCAACATGTTTATAAACATAATTTATTTAAATATTTAGATGTCAGTAAATTTATTAATAGATAATAGTAGTAATAGATGATATAAAAATTCTTTGTATGATGTATATAATAAAAAGCTAACAACTAAAGAGATATGAACGCTCTCGACTCACCTGTATGAATGACGATTTGTATGAAAAGGTGTTCTTAGGCGATAAAGCTTTTACATAGACGGACATCGGTTTTGGCACAATCACTGAAAAAGAATACTCATAATACAGTCCTGTAGTAATGCTATTGTAGAATGCAACTAAAAGGTTTTACGGTTCACAGGTTTTAAAAGTGAGATGTATCATACCATGAGCTGCCATAGAGTATGTATGAGTGGCTATGGTTAAGATGCACGCAAAAGTATATTAATAAACATTATGTTTTTTAATTTAGTTACAACTCTCGTCCGAGAAAATTGCCTTCTCTTTTTATCACCAGTTAAACTTTAGAACTTTAGAAACAGCAACTAGATGAAGAGCATGTTCTTTTGATGACAATCGATACTCTTGCGCATGTTAAGGATGTTTACAGATTACTACTCTTAGCACCTTGATATATAAGACTATTTCTTTTATTCAAACAGTTGCCGAGACAAGCTAGTTGTTTATTTGATGATGAATGGTTATACGCCACATAGTTGCGGTAGCTACAATCGTGAACACTACTTGCAACCACATGCTCACTATACATTATATGTTATTATATACTGTGCTTGTCAGTTTAAGATAAAGATGTTGAATCTTATAACCCGAGAAATTTCACTAGCTACAACGAACGGCTTTCAAACCAGAGTACAGTATATCTTTGCATAGTACTGTTTAACAGCAGAAATTGGCACTTTGGTAGTTCTTAATCAGGTCTAGGACAATATAGACTTGCCACTAGGAGAATCTATAAATAAAGTTAATTACCATGAGGTTCCAGCTGCATATTGGCGGTCCTGGCGACGCGGCACGCAATCGTTGGGAGCGCGGCGCACGCAGCACTTAACAGGGTGTCCCGGGTGTCCGAGCGCTCCACTAAATCAGCCAATGACTCTGCTGACGTGGACAACTCCTTCGTACGTCCTCGTTGCTCTTTCAGCTTATTGTTGTACTCCTCCGCTTCCAGGTACCTGTAAATATTTCTTTCATTTAACGAAAGACATAGTTTTTTTTTCATCATCATTGAAATTTTACACTAGTCAACACAGAGCAGTCTCAAATATGCTTTATCACATATGGCCTTATTGTCAGTTTAAGTCGTTTCATTATCTACAAACCAGAACATAGTAGTAGGTCTCTGTTTGCAGAGATTTAGTACCAGTAAAACTTTTCTTACCTAGCATGTTGCAGATAGTACATAATCAATATATCGGACATTTGAGGATCATTGCAATCTTTGATGTATTTTATAAAGACTTCTTCCTCTGAAGATTGCAAGGTCACCTGCAGGATCTTTGCTAACTGCCCCGTATTACGGCAACCTGTGAATTTTTTTTTATGTATGATATTTATTTAATAATCAATCTATATAATATTTTTCCCGTACTGGAATTCCTTGCCTTCTTCCGCAAGAAAAGAATAGCCAAGACAGTGGACAAAATTCCATCTGTGCATTATGTTGACCAAGAGGAGATTCGATATTAGTTTTTTGGATTCGGCTTCCACACGATGTTTTTCTTCACCAGGAGTACAAGCTCAGTGGGGATCGAACAAGTATTCATGGAATGATTTGCATGTACGATATGTTAAGTATCTCTGTTGCGCAGCGACTAACCGCTCCGCCAATACGAAGGACCCTGGTTGGATGTCATGTTGTGTAGGAGGTAGGGTTTTCAAAATCGTCTGACCAATTACGATACTCAAATTGTAAATCTGAGACATAACTGCATGATTGTTGTCTGGCTGATAACATACGAGAGCTAGTGTTCTGGACGAGCGTGCATATAGTTCCACTGCCTCATTGTTACATGAACCTTATGAAATGAAGGTGAAACTTTAGCTCAGTGAAGATGAAACAATTAATATGAACCAAAATAAAAAAATTGTACACTAACCTTTATAAAAGAAGTTCAGCACCTGCACCTTATCATTAGAGCTTCCAGCATTTTGCACACACATTCTGATAACGTCCAACGCCTCAAACACTAATCCCCTCGCTAAATACAAGTTACAACAAGTCTGCCAATCGTCAAGCTTGTCATGGTCGTTAATCCCAGAATAGTTGGCCATTTCGCCGTCCTTGGTCCTCATGGGACTCTGCATGGGGGCTGGTTTCCGAACATGCAAGTATTGCAACGCCGCCTGGGTTTTTTTCTGTGCGAGCAGAGAAGACAACACGACGCTATGTTGCCAGTCCGATAAAGTGTTGCCAGTGAGACATTGCAACTGATCTAATGCAAACTGAAATATTTTTTTTTACATCTTAATAAAAACTAATGTATATAGATTTGTGGTTAATTAGTCATAATATTTGTATTACAATTACTAAGCATAATAATAACTTAGTGAAAGTTGGTGTCCTAATAAGTTAAAACTCAAAATAACGGATGAAGTTTTCTGACACTTGAGACCATTGTGTAAGTATCACCGCAACACTTATTAGTGCCACCAAATTAGTGGTCCACAAACTTTACTACAACCTACGCCTAACTGAACATTGCTTTGAACCATGTTGTTAGCTAGTGAAATTATTTTTTTTTCTTTTAAAAGTGTTTTTGTTTTAGGTGTTGCCCTGTGTGTTTTAGGTCAAGGATTTTCTTAGTGTATTTCCATTACTCTCTTTTTTATTGTCTTTTCTTTCCTTGTTCTATTTTCTCATTCATACTTCTTTTGATATTTCATTCTTTTTCATTTTACATTTTTTGGTTGTCTTTCTTGCATGCCCTCACTTCTCGGTATAGATTTTTCTTTCTGAACATCTCATTTTACATTTTGCTATTTTTACATTTTAAGTGTTTTCTTACTTGAGGTTCTTCACTTAGGTAGTGAAACTATTGGTTCTTGTGTCTCAAGGTGACGAGACTAATGTTGTGCAATGTAGAAAATTCTAAGTAACACAAAATTATTATAGAAGGGCGTATCAATTATTTTAATTTGGGAAACGTTCGTAAGCTCTGCGTCTAAAAAAACAACTTACATCGAAATCTCTATGGTCAAGGTGCCAAAATGCTTGAGTAGCTTTTATAGAAGTATTGCTCAAGCCAAACATTGTCGGGAACTGCATCAGTCTTCTAATTACCGCTTCGTATCTGTTGTGAAAGGAAAAAATTGCATTTACGATAAAAAGTATTGTCCATGTTGAGAGTTGGTGTACCTCCAACATCACTGGTGGTTAACATTAACGAAAAGTCAAACTACAATTAAAATACCTTTATAAAACTACACTAGCATTTATATAGGTATCAAGAGAATAATTTCAAAAGTGTTTAATGTACTGTTTGCAACAATGTTTTTATTAACACTGTGTCCATTTGTGCAGCGCCTAAACTGCAATCGACAGTTTCCTTGTTCAATTTCGGAACCGACAGTTTTTGCAAGTTGGTTGCTGCAATGGTTTTTCGAACCCTCTTGGCTAACTACCACACTAATATTTTGAATCTGTCGCTATACCGACATTGCAATGTTCAAGCTGCCTTAAATATAAGAGCGAGAGTATTCTGGGCCAATACGCTTCTGAATCCATAACTTCATTGTCACTTACCACCGCTAGAAATTGTCGTCAAACGTTAGTGCTTAATAGCTAAAAAAATACAATGTAATAGTTATTTATATTTAAACAGTAATTTATTAATTTTTTCTGCTCTCAAACTGTTTGCTACCATTACTGTGAACCAGTTTGAGGAAACCTAGATAAATTACTGGTATAACGATAATTAATAAGAAATAGTATTACGTAACGCACCGTTCATCATACTACCTAGCGCCAAATTATTTAACATCTAGTGAACTTTTTTTCCTGTTACCTTTTCATCAAAGAAAAAGACATCACTTAATGCTATTTTAATATCTATAAATTTAGATAAAAAATTATTAATTTTGTATTACCGTATTTCATCATAGACCATAGAGTAGTCGAGCAGGAGATAGAGAACGAGGGAGTGCTTGTGCTCTTCTGCGATGTCAGGTAGCAAGTAGAGTCGTAGCAAAGAGTACAGCGACGGCGGCGGATACATACCTCCGGTTTCGCTGCCGCCTTTTATCCACATGCTGTAACGACATTCAATATAAAATCTAGACATATTTTGTACCCAGTTAATATTAAGGTGAACTAGGACGTTTATATGCCCGAACGATATCCTTTGAGGCGGTCACTATCCTGGCTCGGTTTGCACCCTTAGACATTGCCGCAGAGATGGATGCGCGAGTCTATAACCGACTCCGTTATCACCATGGTGAGGCCGAGCCCCTGGATGCGGCAGAAGTGCATAGGCAGGAGCACAGGCGTACTCTAGAGGTTTGAAGAGAGCGGCTTGAGGAGCCGCATAGCTTACGACAGTGCATCTTAAGCACGGTGCTGCTAAGATTCAAAGTATGGCTCCAGTCGGGTGGAATGACGCACGTCATTTTTAGATTGACTCAGAAGCTCACCGGACACGGGTGTTTCGGTATCTAAAAAGGATCAGCCGAGAACCGACGACGCAATGCCACCACTGTGGCGGGAACCCGGATACCGCGCAGCATACGCTCGTTGAATGCCCTGCGTGGAAGTCCGAGCGACAAAGACTTGTCAACGGGATCGGACACGATCTTTCGCTGCCAGTAGTAGAAGCCGCTTCGATGAAGATCAAAAGTGCATGGGCAGCATTGGTCTCCTTCTGTGAAGCCGTAATGGTACAGAAGGAGGTCGCCGAACGGAATCGAGAGAGAGTTGATTCCGCTCGGAGAAGACGACGAGGCGGTGATAATGGATGCACCAGCCCGTCAGCCTTATAGTTTCGGGCTAGTAAGAACAAGACTAAGGTAAGCTCGTCATGTCGTAGAAGGCGACTAAAAGGGTCTGGGATTTTCGCAGGGCTTGAATGTGGGGGCCCTTATCGCTCAAGATTCGAATCTGTGTGGGACAGCCTAGATGGGTTAAGCCCCTCTTCAGAGACGTGTTCAAAGAAAGTGTAGAGGCACCGGTGCGTTCTATAAGAGATCCCGGAGCCTCTCCGAATGCACTGATGCAGAGCACGGAGGGCGTTTTAATGAGTAAAAATCTCACATAACCCTGACTTCCCCCCAGAACCAGGGTATCTTTCGAAGATTTCTCCCCGAAACAAAAAAAAAAGGACATTTACACGCAAAATTTACGTATAGTGTACTACACCTTCTATGCCCACGCGGGGGTAGCGTGTATGATGGATTTACACAAAAAGATCTCAATGTTCCATTTTCGCCCCTATATTACTGGGCAACAGGAGTACTTTCTCGGAAAACGTTAGCGGCACCTTGCAGTCCTATTTTACGGTGGGTATTTTTCCCTTTTTCCTCTTTTAAATTTTTTTATTTAGTTTAACTACACGAAACATTTTTCCCAAGCAAACCTGCAAGGCAGTGGTAACTTAAACAACTTAATAAATGTATTGCCTTCCACTTTTGTGGAAGGATGATATTAATGCTAATATATAAGTTCAATGAGTAAGACATCTATTGGCTGATGCTGATGCAAATTTAATGAATAGGTCTAAATTCAGTACTTACATATGTATATATATATATATATATATATATATATATATATATATGGATCATGTACACACAATTTAAACTCAATTAAAATATAACTTACTTGTGAATTCTTTCACCACCAAACTCATGTTCCAAAAGCTGATCAATGTAAAGTAGTGTACAGGATCTATGAGCCGAGTCCTCGTCCTGTGGTGTGTTCTCCTGCAGGCGGTGTAGCTTCAAGCGTCTACGAATTAATTTAAAAGAAGTCTATGAAATGATTAACTAGTACAAAATTTGATTATTTCTTATCATATTAGTTCCTAACAATTTTTTTAGGTCACCATATTTTTCTAATAGAAGAATCGCCAGGATGAGCAGGATGTTCATCTAGCGGGAAGTGATATTGCCACACGTAACAATGTGCCGCTAATTAGGATAGTATACACTTCACAATATTATTTCGCTTTAAGACACGACTCAGAAAAAAACTCGTAATCTCATTAATGTCAGTAGCTAGTTCCGTTTGGCAGTTGAGATAGATAGATTCGAATGATGTCAACGCTGCAAGCCATGCCACTTTTACAGTTTATCTGACACTGGGCTCGTGGACCCGGATACACGGCCTATTGCTGAGATACGTGCTACGGCGGTACCTACATGTACGGTCTTCGACAACAGAAACCTGCCCTCGGTAAATTTTTTGTTAAAAAAGTAACCGTCTCGTAAAGGTTGATTGGAGTTATATTTATTCTCATTAATACACCATAATACCTGCGCCACAGCAGTAGTTAAAATTAATTTAATAAATAACAATAAATAATCTCAAATGAAGTAAAAAACAATAAGAATAAATACTCACCTCTTTTTATATATGCCGTAAAGTTGATGAGCGGGATACGGAAGCGCTTCAAATGCATCGTGGCGTTCTGGCAAGAGACCTACACGCAAAAACCACTGCACTACTTGAAAGTACAGCGATACTGTGCCAATACCCTTGTATTTCTCTTCCATTTCGCTAAGGGCTGCAAAAGTATAGGTGATGATATTATAATATATCTTATTCTAAGGAATGTTAAAAAAGTTGTGAGCTTATCGTGTGTAAGTCCTAATAGTAACAGTAGTTAGTACTCCGATAACAGTTCACTATTTGATAGGTTTCAAGTGTATGCTTTATTTACCCTGTTTTACATAATTATGTAAAATATTTTAGTGCTGCATGCATCACTGTGAGATATTGGTTCACTGTGTTATTATTTTGCAAATCCTATTCTGCCAGTTAATTTTCTGCCATTTTATTGTGATTTTATTCATGATTTTGATGGTTATATGTCATCTTTATTTCTGATTCTATAACTGGGTAGTTAGTATAAATACCCATAGCTTGAAATTTTATATAGAAGTTGATACAATTGTTACACAATTTGGTTGCAAGTTGAACAAAGAGAATAATCTCACCTGAAAACCTATGTTATACATGCTAAATTTTTGTTCCAACCATTCCAGAGATTACTCTAAATAAAAATAAAGTCCCACACATGGTTCAAAACCGTTTTTATAACATCAATGTGATGTTAACATTCATATGAAATAAATAAAATCAGTCATTATACTACAAAAAGACATTTTCCTTATTTATATATTAAAGTCACTTACCATCAGGTACCACAAGGTTGCAACACTTTGTAAGTACCGCGTCCAAAAGTCCAGTCAGTTGAGACAACTGTTGTACACAATGTTCCAGGCACCTCACGATGTTCCTACAAATAAATAACAAAAAATAAAAACAATTATGTGCAGTAAAAAAAGCTGTTAGGACCACTGACTAGTTTAGAGAATATATGACTACCTTGTTTTTGGCACCCGTGACAGATAAATAGCTTGGAGTGTTTTATTGTAAGAGGAAGTCTAGTGGAAACATTAAGAAGGATCTTAATTTTACATAAATAAAAAATTATTTAGATATTGTATGTATATAAAGTATAACATACTTGTCAGGCAATGTGGACGAAGTGAATAATGGTCCAGCCAATTCCTTTGCGTTTTCCTTTAATTCTATAGCACGTTTCCAACTCCAGTCCACCTGAAAGAATAAGAGAAATATAAAAGTTTGATATTAATTTAAAACTTATTGGGTATCGTAGTAGTAAAGTTACTGGAATAGCTAGATTTACTTTCTCCTGTGACAAGATGATAAGAATGTGGTGGACCATAATTAGCTCTAAGTAACTAAAGAAGGCATATCACTTACCATTACATGTGATTCTACAGGTTTACAGTTATAAAATACAGCAATAATTATTTATTGAATTAAAGTATTATTACACTTATTAATTTAATGATTTTCTATATAGTACATAATTTTTTTAACAGTGTTTTTTTCCAGTACGTTAATAGCCACTGCTGGATTAAATGGGTAATATTTTCTTCTTAAAGTTATGTTTTTTTTGTGGGGTATCTTTTACTTCATGCACTTATAGTTCAGGTAGAGATATTATAACTGGTCTTTCATACAAGCTACTACAATATTATTTTTGTACCAAAGTTTACATGTTACATTAAAAATGTTTTTTATATACAGCATCTTTTTTCTATTATGCTTTAGTTACCTAAAACAGTTCATTGGACCTAATTCAGTTTAGTAACCATGGGTTAATACTTACAAGGAAGCCTAGAGTACATCCTAAGCCGCTGTGTGTACCAGTAGCCCAATCGTGAGCACAACGCTTTAAGAAACGAGACAGGCGTGCCTCCAAGGCTACGGATAATAGAAACCTACGTTGCTCCTCCTAAAACAAATTGAGTGTTTCTTTAAATAATAGAATTTTCTTGGAATTTATCATATAATATTTAATTAAATATTATCTTCCATCACGATCTCTAAAGAACGGTATGGAGCAGCACATTTCTAGCTTTTATTTCTCAAAATAACAAGACGAACAAATCGTTCACCTGAGGGTAAGAAGAAGCGCCCGTCCAAAAAATGTGCCCCTAGTTAGGATGACAAACACTATACATTGACAACATGATGCTTATCGTCTTATTACTCGATATCCCAGCAATTTCACTAGCTACATCGCCTTTTATACCGAAACCATAGTGTTTGGTGGACAAAATAGATGATTTAAGAGCCATCTAGATACTGTATACAGAAACCAACCACTGTTATGTTCTTTTAGGGAAGGTAGAAGTTAGACCTACAATATGATCGAAAACCAACAAAAAAAAAGGCAGTGGCCTGCAGAATGCATCCAGCGGTTGTGGTCCTCAGCCTAGGAGAGTGATGATGAAGATATATGAATAAATATTAGTGTTTTGAATTTTATCCTCTTGTTACTTAGAAGTTAGTTATAAAGTAGTAATTTATTTAGAAGTATATGTATCTATCAAATATTTTTCGCAACAAAATGTTACAGCAATATTTAAAGTACTGACCTGGGTCACAGTTCTACCATATGAGTGTATGTACGTGTCCACATACAACGGTGTCAGACCAGCTGTAACACATGCATGATATAATCTACCAGGGGAGAGCAGAGTAGTAGGCCCTGCATTATCTATTGAGTTTATAATCTGCCTTTGCACACCAACAGTTCCTAGTATATTAGCTTGTGATGTATTCAGGCATATGCAATCTGTCGAATTAGAAAATATTTTGTTTTATTGTAAGACACAATGGCAAACTATGACTATTGTCAAGTTCATGTTATTATGAACCAGTTATTATTTTAACCAGTCATAACTGAGTAATACTTACTGTACTGCAAGGAGTTAGGGTAGAAATGTTCTTCGAGACGGGTGGCATGTGAGTAGGGTGCAAGAGAAGTCTCTTGAAGGCGCGCGTCAAGTGACAAATGTCCTGTGCCGAGAGCCGCGAGCCATGTCACGCTCATGAACGCGCTACTCTCTAGCCGGTACGTGGCTGAAAGCATTTATGATAATTCCATACAATAACATGCAATATCCCATACATCCCTTCTTTGCACAATTTCTCACCCTCTCTTTGCTATTCTTATCTTCACTCCCATTTCTTTAGTAATCCAACTAGTAGAAATTACGTTAAATGATTGAATACTATTAAAATCACCAGATAAATACAGGAGTAGAAAGACAGACACAGAGGCAGTAAAAAGCCAGGAAACATGTAAAAATATCTTTCTTTAGTCATAAAATAAATAACTCTTATTTATTTACTGCATAAATCTTTGTAACACATTTATTATTAAGTTAAATAATGAGCTGAAATAATTTTCCCACAAAAACTCAGTTCTTTCTATCACAAGGATGGAGTCAGTTATTAATCCAAGACACTGTCCAATTGCTGGTTGGTGAATATCACATGTCTACAAAAGCTTTCATTCTTTAATCAGTTTCCTTACTAAGTTTTTTTTACATAGGAAACAAGCTCAATACCAATTGAACAAGCACCTTTTTATATTGAGCATTAGACCACAAACATGTATGCAACTCTAAATATTTTAAAGTGTTACCTGGCATTTGATCCTTATACCATTGATCCAAGTCAAATAACAACATGCCATACTGAGCTGCACTTCTGGATTGTTCACCCCAACATTCCCAAACCAACTGGCAAATATTAAGCATACCTGAAATATAATTATAACTGCACTAGAAGGCCTGAGATTGAAAACAATAATTGGATAATGAATAGAAACCTGTAATTTAAAATACTACACAGTTACTTAAACCAATAAGATGGCTTTTATGAGTTTTAAAAAATGAAGTTAAATATCATAATATGAAAAGGATAGCTGAAGACAGAAATAGTTTTTTAATTTGTCCACTACACCGCTGAAAGAATGAACCTGATAATGATATGAAATTTAAAATTAGTTGTATCAATAGGTGCTGCAGTGGTAGATAAACAATAATCTAACAGTAAAGTATAAATTATGCAAACAAGCTATCAATTGTACTCACTATCTTCACCTTCATCACCAAGAGGAGAGCTGATAGAATATGTATGACAAGAAACACATCTTCCTCCTAATATATAATTAACATCCTCTGAGGCACTCAGTTCTACTTGAAACCTTATTGTTGCTGATGAAAAATCCTAAAATTATAATTATGTAACAAAAATAACATAATTTAGACCCTTGTAGTTATAAAAAGTTGAAAAATTAAAAAGTGTAAATACATAATTTTGCAATACAATGGACAGTATTACAGAAGAATCAAGTTCATTATACATGAAAAAATTACCTGATACAAGCACTTGGTATCTGACAACATCCTTTTCCCTTGATATGTTAATGAATACATAACAGCTAGTGGAAATTCTTCCTCTTCAAATCTATCTATCACAGAGAAAACAACCCATAGATAACAAAATGCCCTGGGATCATCACAAGGTTCCTAAAACAAAGTTTTATTAGTAACAAAAAAATAACTTCCATGGGTAAATACAGTGATGCAAAATAGCAGTACACAAATTTTTCATAATAATTTAGAGATGGTTAATCATCTGTACAGGATTGTGGTACTCTATTTACAGTTATCTCACACAAGAAACCATACGCACCTGGAATCCAAAGTGAGTGACAGGTAAACATTCAACATTAACTTGTGATGTAAATTCTAAATCCAAGTTTAAGAGATTCCACAACTGAAATGCTCCAAAATTGAAACCAATGGCCAAACTCCCCAACTGTGGTATATATTGTAGACTAGTAACTCTAATGTGATCTTGTTTGGCTTTCATACGAACTGTGCCATCTGGGTTACGGAAAATATATTGACCATCAAATAATGAATCCTCATTCAGTATTATTCCCAAATGATCATTATTTTCCAATGCCAAGTCTCTTTGTTCCTCAATTTGATGTAAATTTTTGAGGGGTAATAATTTTATGTTGCTTGCATTGTCTTCATTAAGGACCATATGCTCATACCCTTGAGAAATGTCTTTTAATGCTGAAAAATATTTACTTTAACATATTATAATTTTTCATATATGAGACTTTATTGGATAAATCTATTTTATGAAAATAAATTGGTAATAAAACAGTCAACTTTATATGTAATAATATTCATTTGTGGGTACACAAAAAATTTTATGATTTTAAAATTTTACTAATCAATATGTATTGTAATATTTAAGATATTTTTATGAAAATAGAAATGATTATAAAAACTGAATGATACAAGTTCTGTTAATGTTTTTTTTCCTTAAAAAAATATACCTTGGATTAAACTAGCTCTATTGAGATCAAATATCAGAAGCTCTCCCTTCTTTGTCCCTGCTATGACAATATTGTTGAATGCAGTGAATGGTCCATCGGGGGTACTATCACAAACCGAAAGTTCAGTGACAACCATTTCAGTTTGTATACAGCGGAGGATTTGTGAACCATTAACATGAAGTATGCATATCATTCCAGATTCATTATCAAAATCCAAACTAATAATTAACTGGTGAGAATTTTCAGTCAATGGAGTTGGCAGCTCTACTACGCTTGTTACTGTAATGCGGCTATAACTGTAATAAACAGTAAAGAATTGTTATTAAAACAAAACCAAATCTCATAAATGATAAACACTGAAAAGTAAGAAATAACAATGTATTTAAAATAAATTAATCTGTATTATTCTAAATGTAATATTTTTCTAGTAAGATTTATTGATTTACATGTGCTAAGTAAAAGCTGAGGTACAATTTCAGGTTAAAAACTACATGTCAAATGAATAATGGTGTATAATTTGTATACAGTGTGCCAAAAATTTTAATAATATAGTGGGGATAAAAAAGTGCAAATATATAATTTGAAGTAAATGTTGTCATTGTCTCATTATGAATCAAAAAGTTTACCAGAATGTTATAATAAATAAAACAATTTATGATTATTTAATATGAAAACAATAATCATTGTTAATCAATTTTTTGTCATTGCATTAATTTGTATTGTTTACCAAAAAAAAATGCGTAGGAATTCCGATGACGCATTTGACTTACCTCATACCAGAACCGAAAGTACGAGCCGCAACTTTTAACCCGCTTTTGAGATCAACGACGCAAAATTTAGGACCAAGAGCAAGCCATCCATGTTTCGTATCTTTTAATATACCACCAAGAGGAGTTTTATCTGTAAATCAAGTGATCTTGTGAAGTTCATTTATTGCAATATTTGTCGATATGTAGTTTTATTAGCATACCCGTAAATTCTTCGGTAGGTTGCAAAAAACTAAATACAGCAGGAGAAAGATTAGTTGATTTAATAATTGTGAAAACACTGTCTTGTAACTTTTGCATTTTTAACAAGTTTTAACGAACGTGTAATGGTAACCGACCAAAATACTAAGAAAGGTTAACCAACATCATACTTTGATGTAAGGTTAAACTCAAACTAGGAGAAAACGTAAATTTAAGTTCACTGTTTTGCACCTACTAAATATAACATCGAGTATTTATATTATAAAAATTTAAGACTATCCATATATAAACCGCAAATACGGTATGCGCGGATAAATTTTCAATTTTGACATTTTGTAACATTGACATTTGTCACTAACAGTTAAAATATTAAAGAAATTAAATACTTTTGTAATACGTTGTCTTAATTTTTTTTTAATGTTAGATATGTTTGACTGTTATAACGTTTATAACAACAAGATTAATCTTTTGTAACTTTTTCAAGAATATTAAGGTTTTATTTTTGTTATTAATTTACATCGCTTGTGTATTAAGTTTTAAAGTGTAGTAGAAGTTTATATACGTAACTAACAGTACATTTATAAAATCTAAGATGGATGTTATTAAGAAATCATTTTGTTGCAGGAAAGGATAAAAGACGAATATATTTTTTAACCTAAGTAATTTATTGAGTCATAAATATTTTTATTTTATTTACTGTTTTGAGTTTTTCTAATTTTCCATTGGTACTAAACTCTACAATCACACAAAATAATCTGTCATACGATTCGTATACAGTATTAAGGATTATATACGATTAAATAGGATCATATACTATTAAATAAAATGTGATTGTTATAATGAACAAATTCGTTTTATATAAAGCAAGAATTCTTTTTACTGATTTCCAGTGTTTCTTGTTACATCTCTATGATAATATGGTGATTAGAGATATAAGATTACACGTTGCATTAGCTCTAAAATAATAATAAATGTAAAATATTAGAATAAAATACATCAATAACTGACAATGGTTACAAAACAATTTGACAGCCTTTATTAAATGCTTGTTGTATTATGAAGATATAAAAAATAATGAAAACTTAGTAAATGAAATAAAACACAACAAAAGGTATTTTTATATTTTAATGCATAAATCAAATTATGTCGTACAAAATTTTTTTATAAGAGAAATTAAAAACAGTTATTTTTCTCAACGGGTAATGATGTATTGTTTGGGACTAAAAAAAACATTTTAAAGCTTTTTACAAATATAAGTGAAAACGGCATAAAGATTTCCCATTATATGATATATGCTAAAATCAGTATATAAATGAAAATAATTACTTTATTTTAATTTATTAAAAATCGGAAACCTTTCCAAAGATGTAACACAAGTATAAAACACCTATCTACAAAACATGATAATAATCATAAAACTATTGTTTAAATTTTTTAAAAATGATACGATTATCTGAAAAAGAATAATGACAAATACAACTGAGGTTCATTCTTTTTATTTCTAACTGTAAGTTTGCCGATAAATCCCAAGTTTGTGTAAAGTACATTCGCAATTTATGCTGTTAGCAATGTGTTACTGATGAATGATGGGATTAACATTTTAATTTTCATAAGTAATACACACGGCTATTTTTCGTATCACAATTCATTTGCATATTAAAGTTTATTTCATTCGTTGAGGCAACAAATCGAGCTCGATTCATTTGATTTACCTACCCATAAAAATTTGTCGTTAATCAAGATGAAGTACGCAGAGCGACATCATGTTTCTGGGTTTCAAATATAAGGTATAAATCTCATTACCCTACCAAAATTTAACATAGTAATATAATATCTGTACACTACTTTTTGGCGACAGAAATAGGTGCTGTGTTGAAACGGTCTTATATATATGATTTTATTTAGACGGGCTATTGCAACAGAATTTTATCTTCTGTAAATAAATTCTTTTGTCCACATTCTTTGTTTCATACAATAAATTAAATATTTTGGATTGAGCAATTAGACTCTTTTGCGATTTAGAGATGTTACAGATACGTTAACTACATTTTTGTCAACTTCGTTGGCAACTGGGCTAATTTTTATTTGTCCTTGAACAATATTCATCATCGACGTATATGGACTATCAGAGCTATTTAAATTAGTTTCATCTTTGTTTTGATTACTTTCTATTCGGGGAGAAACACTTTCATACACTGTATTTTTCATTGATACGTACGGTTGTGTAATGTTTTGAGCTTGTTTTAAGCCTGGACTAAAGCCGTTTTGGGTTATTACTGGATTATTTGGTCTTGATGTTGCGCTTGAGGTTTCATTTTCTAGAGGTGCGTCAGAGGGGACATTAGAAGCACTTTCGAGAGAGCTATTGCGTGTGATGCGAAGACTATTAGATCTAGAAGAGTTGCTTATGGAATGAAGGGTCGATGTGCTTCCTTTTTGGTTTTCTAATTCCTTCGAGAATACTTCTTCACTTTTTTGAAATCTTTGAACGTGTGATGACAAAGGCGTTATGTTATGATGTATCGATGAACCACCTAAAGATCTGCTTGGGGAGATGTCACTTGTTTTATCTACAAACATGTGTTGGTTATTGGGCTTATTCGAAGTCTGAGGCATATTAACTTCCAAGGAACCATAAGCGCTATCTTTAGTAGAGCTATGCGATGACATGTCTTCTTTTACTCCGTATCTTCTTGCAACATTTCCAGTAGTCACAGGCTCTATATTTTGTACATCATAAGATAAAGGGTTTTTTTCCACATGTCGCACACCTTCAATAATTTCGCCTGTTCTGGGGTTAATATGTTTTTCCGTATCGTATCGAAGAGTAACTCTGTGGCTTTCATCGATTGGATGCGGTCTTGATCTATCTTCAAGTTCGCCATCACTTTCTTCTATTAGGCTAGGATCGTAATTGCTTTCCTCCTGTAATTTATGTTATAACAAAAAGCTTTTATTTAAGTTTAATGCAATAATAATAAGATATACTGAGATTAATTTGGAGGCGTACCTCTTCATCAGCTTCTTCGATAACGCTATTTTGTATCCATTCACGAATTCTTTGTTTTTTCGCTTGTCTGTCAACAACAACTTCGACACCATTGTCTCGAAAATGTTTCAATAGAATATTTTTTTCGTTTGGATCACTATGATAACTATACATGGAAGGACATAATTCGTCGATATCACCGCCAGCTGCAATATAAAAATAATTATTAAATCACACTTATATCCACCTGATGAGAGTTAATAATTTGTCTTTATAGTAGTTATCAGCACTCGGTAGGTTATAAAAATAAGCAATTTTATCATTGTTAGAAAATTCCATAATTTTGCAAACTCTGTACTTTTGTTAGGTTTTACAGCTTACCTATTCTATCCGTGTATCCTTTTGCCATCCAACGGTCATCTAAATATCTAGCCAGTTCAATGAAGTTTGTAGCTCTCCTCTCTTCCCTAGGTTCAATGAACTTTTTGAACATTTTTTGCGCTCTTGATGAAACCATTTTCCATAATTTTGGTTGTTTCTTTAGAGGATTTGCGCTATTGTACCAGTTTAAATAACTAAAAATTAAGAAATATCATTCATATCTATTTATGAAAAAAATAGAAAACTCTAGTAAAAATTATTATTTATTTTCTAAGGTTTTTAAAGCTTGGAAAATAAATAATAATAACAATTTTCAAAGGTTTTACGTACTTACGTAATTAATATGTATACTAACCTTACATATCTAGGATCATCGAAAGCTGCTTTCTGCCATGGCAAGCATCCAGTCAGGCAAATGAAGATAACTATACCAAATTGCCAAATATCGTGACTAATCAATGCTCTGAAATATTAAAGATGTTTATAATCGTTAGAGTTTGAATTATGACACCCATTGTTTACATTCCAAAATATTTAACGCTACATCTATGCTGTTGATTGTTTATTTAGATAGCGCATTTAACCTATTCTTTAGGTGCTTCAGGTAATAATGGATGTCGTTACAGCGTTGAGAATAAAATGGGTTTCTCCATTGGTACAATATTTAAGTATCGGTTTCGTTAGATCAGTGATTCTCAACCTATTTTCCGCGGCACTTTTGTGTGCCGCGAAATTTCAAAAGTATGCCGCCAAATTTGCCATTATAATGATGTTAACATTGTTAAGTAATATAGAATAAAATTTTTTTTACTATTTGCTTGTAATTAATACTTTAATAAACGATTAAATATAATAAAAGCATATATTAGTTTGTTTTGTATATTTAAAAGTTTTTTATAAACGTTAATGCAGTGTTTTAGGAAGTAAATAGCTTTAATCTTTTTCTCTTTGTGCCGCCAAATTTTAAAATCGTTTAATGTGTGCCGCCAAATTTTGTAATCGTTAAATATGTGCCGCAACCAAAGAAAGGTTGAGAATCACTGCGTTAGATATTCTGATTTGATTTGATTGAAAATCAACTTAGACAGCACTTAAATCATTTGCCAGATTTATTCCAGGTTATCAACATCGAATATCTACCGATTCAATGTTGAACGTTATCTAAAAGAGACCTTATTATTTAAATTTTTAAAATGATGTATTATTACTTGTAGCTACTATCCATTGACAGTTTTAAAATTTCGGGCGGAGAATACGGTAGCCATTCATTTCTTCTTCTCACTATAGCCTGCACTTTTCTAGTTTCACCGAAATCGCAAAGCTTTATTCTTGAGAAGTCAGATTTAAATATGAGAATGTTGTCAAGTTTTACATCTCTGTGTACAAGATCCCGTTGGTGCAGATGTTCTAATGCCGCCGCCAACTGTTTAGATACTCTCTTTGTGTGAATTTCTCCTATACCAGTGTCAAGCATATTAGATGTTAAGTCACCTGGAAGAATATTATTGCAACTAGTCAATGTTATCCATATTTTTAAAAGAACTTAAAATTTGACCGCTTTATTAAAAAAATTATGTAATTGTTAATACAACAAAAAAGATCCGACAGGTCAATAAAATTAAGTGCAAAAGGGGTCGGATATTGTAAACAGTATAACTCTAACATTCATTCAAATAGGCGTATTGGCTTTAATCCAACGTAAAGCTTGTAAATGAAATATTAAATTCAAATTTGTCTCGTTAACGTCGGTAAGTTATGTTGAAAAATAACATTATAGTTAAATAATATTCACTTAACGAAAACTAATTCTTTTACGTCGCTCTCTATATTTGCTTACCTAATGGCGCGTATTCTTGACAGAATACATAGAAGCCTGCAGTCTCGAAAGCAACATCGAATGTCGTCACAATATTTTTATGGGCGCTCAAATGGAGCCCATAATGGAATTCTCTGTAGAAGTCTCTTATAGATACATAAGGTTTAGGTAAAGCCTTTAAAACTATTTCAGTATCGGAGGCTCTGTGTTCCACTAGAAGTATTTTTCCAAACCATCCTTCGCCAACTATTTGTAGAATGTCAAATTCTTCAACCAAACATACCTAAGATCAAAATTACCTATATAACACTAGGAAATTGTAGTTTATGTGTGTTATAATCTTTCTTTATCTTTTTAGAATTTAATTACTCAATAGACTACACAAAATTATTACTTACTTTTTCTAATTCAAATTCTCTTATTTTGTGTATGGATCCTGTTAGCGCGCGTCTGGTGCCGTTATTCATTATTTTGACTATTTGGTAGATTTTCTTAGACCATTTAGATACTATGGCATTACTGCACTACTGTAAGAGCAAAGGAAAAGTATAACAATTAAGTACAAGTGATCAGATTAACCAGCAGTGATGACGGGAAGCATTTGTAATACATGGGTTAAATTAATAAAGAAAGTAGCAAACTAGTATGTTAAAATGAAGCATGTATTTCAAGACAATAAATGTAAATGATATAAAAAAAATATTCGGAACATTCATAGTCTAAAGAGGATTGACAAATAATTATTAGTTTTTTCGTCCAACGTACCCGTTGTGTTATTTTTAAAAACCAGTAAATATTTGAAATAAAATTTGTTATACATATATATCTAGGCTTTTGCTTCTCTTTTCATTACAGTACATTCATTATTATTACTAATAAGAAACTTAAACTACTAACTAAACTAAACTAGTTTAGCTGCTGCCTCTATATTGAAATTACTGCTATAACAGCATTGTGGCCTTGAAATTTAAATTCAGAGTTTTTTCTAAGCAAGCTTGCTTCATCACTTCGAGCCTCTTTGTTATTTTACATAATGTTAAATTGAAGACAAGATAGCTCATTGCTGATAAGAATACATAGGGTTATTTTATGAACGCTTTGTTCATTTTAATCCGTAATGTAATGTTGACCGAAACCTAAATACTACGCGAGCGAAAAAGACCCCGTCCTTATTTAAATTGAAGTCATAGTGAATGATATTGGATATTTGCCAAGACTGATGTCTACTCCAGATCCAGACAACTGTGCCGACGTCATACACTGACGTCACTTACCGGCAATAAATAAGATGGGATGAATTAATGTGAGATCCGTGAATCAGAGTAATCGATCAGCTCCATCAAAAATAAATATACATTAAATATACTGTAATATAAAGGTACCGTTAATACAAAATTTTGGTTTTCGTTAAAAAGATCTTTAATTGATTGTTTTTACTCGAGAAGTGTTTTATCTTGATTTGGATTTGTTTTTTCAATTTAGAGTAGTTGAAATATTTGTTCTTCACCTTTCAACAAATTTTAAATTCTATTACTATTTATTTTGTATAATTAGTTTTTATAGTTTTTGTAATATATTTAGTTGACAGATGTTATTCCTGTTTTCAATTGCTTTTTGTACATTAAGTTACATAGAATATTTCGTTTAATATTTTGTAGTGCAAGAAGTTATTGCAGCTTCAAGAAATGTCTCATCGGAATAATCACCTGCACCATAGATAACCTTATAGTTAGCACAATCAATTTTAAATTTTTAGTCATAAATTTAGATTTCAAAACTTAACATGATTATTTAAATAAAGTAAAATAGAATCGTAAAATAAAAACTAAAATAAATCTTTACATTAAGAGTACGTTTTCACGAAATGAAGAAATTTAATTCATTGCATGGATTCAGAAGATTAATGGAATTACAAGTTTATTACATTTAGAAGATACATTGTGTTTTCTTTTAGAGTATTTAACGCTTAACAACACAGAATATACAGTTATTAGTTAAAATATGTTTTCATCTTTCCTTTAAAACATCATTAAGTATTACTGAAATTTCGCTTAAATGAAATATTAAATAAAGCCAAATGAAATATTCTTACTTTTAAAAGAACACTCAGCTAATAAACTGTCCATTGTTTGAACAGTTACCAATAATGATTCTAAGGCTTAGTGAACATACAAACGTAAATAATTAACATCAACTCCAGGAGTCCTCTAAAGCTTTGATAAATGTCATTGACCTTACAAATTTCAATTTACATACAGAAATAAAGTGATTAAACTAAATATTTTAAATTTTTGTTTATTTTTAATGTGACATAATGATTTATGTCATTCTATATATTTATATTATACTATAATAATGTCGCGTTAATTAGGGCATTCACACGTGTCGCACACAGCACTAATTCTCTCATAATATAAAATGAAATTTCCTTATAACTTCTCTTTCTTTAAGCTTGTTAACCAAGAGGATTTTTCAATTCTCTATTTTGTACATGGATATTTTCATTAGTATTGGCTTATATTAATAAGTGGTTTCATTAAATATCAATTAAACAACTTATAATTAAAAACAGAAAAAGATTACATTATTGATCTTAAACCATTCCGTAGAGATATGTACCGTAGGTTTGTTGGTACTTACATTAATTTAGGGTAAAACTTAGTATTAATAATTTCATTAAATTTAATATCTTGATGGTTTACTTTTGAAATAGGCGATGTGGCGGTGTACCTGCCATGGCGGCTACCAGTAAACCTGTAGAGCTGATATTAATAGTATAGTTTGATGTAGAATCCAGGATTGACTATCAAAGCACAACATTAACGATATCTAAGATGTACGAATAGATTCTGGAATTAGTACTAGATAATGTTACTAAGTTCATTTGCTAAAACTTTCGGACATAGTTACGTAGTCTATGATAGATTAAGAATTAAGTGCCGCCAGTGAACAAATAAATTAGTGCTAGATTTTGTTTTACTTAATTCTTCTTTTCACTTTCAAATCTTACCGGTTTCATTTGAGATGTGTTAAGATCGAGATAACTTTTAGACCAGTACAAAGGATTTTATTCAATATGTTTATAGACCAGCTGTTATGTAAGATTTTACGTGCTAGATATTTAAGAAACGCCTGTGCAGTTTTCATTGTAATTATATGACATTACTTCTTCCTTTTATTTTAACATTATATCTGCAAGTAAATACATCCTAAAATGATTTAAATAATTTTTAAAAACCGTTTAATTGGTTTCAAATATTTTCAGATATGTATTAACTTTGTTTTAACTGGTGGAAGGCCTCTATTTTCATATACCTTCGGTAGAAAATATCTAGACAGATAGGTACTACCGAAGCGATTATTTCTGTAGATAATCACTAGTGTACAAACATTATTGCGGTCTGGTATGAAAGGCGCTTCAGCTAGTGTAATTATTGGAGTAGTGAGACTCAACATCTTATGTGCAAAGGCGACGAGCGCAATGTGGTGCAGTGTATAACTTACTAAGTAGCGCCACATTATTATGGATGGGCGTATCGCTTACGATCAGGTGATCTATGCGATCATCTCGTAGTTAATAAAGAAAATTAATACCGTTTTCAAGAGACCATTTTATAATAATTATTAGTATCTAATTTACCTTTTTTTGGTTTCGGGGAGAAATTTTCGAAAGATACCCTGCTTCTGGGGAGAAGGCAGGGTTATGTGAGATTCCTACTCACTAAATCCCTCTCGCTCGTCTGAATCAATGCATTCGGAGAGGCTCCAGGATCTCATATAGAATGTACCAGTGCCCCTCTACACTTTCTGTTACAGGTCTCTGAGAAGGAGTCTAACCCTCCTGGGCTCCATAGCCTGAGCCATAGACTGTCCCACGCAGGGTTGCTTGTTGAGCCATAAGGGCCCCCACCCTTAAGGCCCACGAAACTCCTAGACCCTTTTAATCGCCTTGTACGACAGATCCAATTGTACCTATAATATATATAGGCTTGGGCAATAGCAATATGGGATATTTTCTTAGAGAGGATCTATTGCTGTGTCCCAGAACCTAAATTTGCTAGTAATATAGGTATATATATTTTTAATATCTTAGCACTAAGTGAACTGTATTTAGAATTGGCGCTTGTGACATTTTATAACAAATTGTTTTTTTAATTATTGTTAGAAATGAACGTAAATAAGAAAGGTAAAAGTATTAGTTTTATTTAGAAATGAAGCGATTACATTTATTTGCACATTTCTAAAACCGACACAAACGTAATGTGCGTAAATTACCGGCTATTTTAAAACAAAACTGCTTGCATGTCTATAAATTATCAAACGTAGAAGGAAATAACACTTTAATTCTTACTTATAAGGGTCACAATGCACCTGGATAGTTTCCAACCACAAAGTATTCGAAACTGTTTCTCATTTTCTAATTTAATTATTGTTATTATCACATTATCTGTAACACCACTATTGGCATGCAAGACAACGAAGCAATACAGAGAAATTATCAAATCACCACAAATTGTACGTAGACCAGAATTGAACGCGTGTTGAGTGGCGGTACCGTGTCTACTGGGCGCCTAAAAGCAGCGACACCCGGGGAGCTATTTCTGTGCTGCACTGTACATACAAAAATCAATTTATAAAGGAAATGTTACGATAAACGTCCCACTAAATCCAATTGAGTTATGTTAATTATTGCATACGTTATTATCTAAATTTTGTATACATTATTTAATTACTTGGAAACCGGCTTTGTTTTTTCATTTAAACTTTTTTCGTACCTTTAAGTTAATACAGAATTCCAAGAAAAATATTTAAGTAATTTTTTGTTGCGTTGTTAAATAATAAATATGTTTATAAAAGGCTTAATACTAGAATTAAAATGGGCAGCTTACGGCTTTAGACTTGTACTAATGAGTGGCTGTAATCAGCATGAAGACGAGAATAGGACCGAGATATTATTCATATATTTTAGCACACAGTAGAGCATTTCGTTTTACTGTAATTAACTTATCTCACATTTAATTGTGTTATAATGCTAGATAACTGTCCCAGGTCAAGTTATAGTTAATAACCTGATGAAGTATTATATTTTTAGCTTTGATAAATAATGCTATGCCACATCCACCTTTTGATATTTTCGTGACAAGAGCAGACATTTCCATATTTATATTATTAATTTTGAATATGTACATGTTTTTTTAATAATAATTCTAAAAACAGACAGTTCATAATTTTAATTTTGGTAGAAGCAACTTCCTAGACCTTTATTTGACAAAATGACAACATATTTATTAGAAAGTAATTGAAACAATATCAATGGGGTAACATGATATATGAAGATTAGTTTTTATTCAATATTTCATTAGCTGATTTCATTAAAGTTCCCAAATTAATCCTAATAAATAATGCTCAGCGTATTTAATTGACTTTCACTGACAAAATCTAAACAAAGTTCCGTTAATTCTTATTACACCTTTACGATCGCGATCTTTAAGGAAACTTTCCTGCGCATCTCTATCCTATCCGGGTTTCATTCCTTTCTGGGTTCCAGCTTAATTACAGGGGAAGTACTGTCTCTGTCTATTTTTGTTTCCAAAAGACTAGCTTAGACTATTTGAGCACCTGTTATTCTTTAAAGGACAGCAGCTTTCCTTAAATCTATAATGCAGAAGTCATTGTCTATGATCAAGGCCTCTCAGATCTTCGCGGCTGATCCGAGATAAGCCGCAAAGTCGTCGACCGTTAATAGGTCACGGAAGATAGGAAAAGTGTGCAGTCTTATTACATGATCAGAGACAGCATAAGGATGCCATGAATCACGACCAAGCCACGATAACTAAGCTTAGGAAGGGAAGCGTCATCGCAATGTACATTTTCCATAAAGGGTATTAGAAAAATGTAACTATTATGAAAACATTGTTTTTTATTCCTTGTTTTATACTAAACTTTACTTTTTCCTTTTTTATTAGTAATAAGTCTCTATTGTTGGAGACCGTCTAGGTAGGTACCATTGCATCGCAATGCGATGCAGTGTATATTATCTTAACCAGCACTATATTGTCATTGGCTAGCGTAGAACTTACTAACAGGTGAACGTCCGGCTCAACTCTTTGTTTCATTGAATTAAAAATAATAATAAAATAAGGAGGACGTTTCCCTGATAGTAAGTTATTTACACCTGTATTATAAACACATTAATTGTGTTTTATTAAACGTATACTTTATTTTAGTGTTGAAACATAATATAATGTGTTGCGTTACCCATGCAACATTTACCATTTTAATTAAATTGGGTGCCATAAAGTTAGTACTGCGATCACCAAGCCGCCCGCCAAGCGCGGTGATCATGTCAATCAAAATCAAACATAAATTTGTATCATCATCATCAGCCGCTAGTCGTCCACTGCTGGACATAAGTCACCCCAAAAGATCTCCAATTCGATCGATCCTGTGCTACCCGCAAAACCGCTCCCCCACCCCAACGGGTTCCCGCCTCGTCGTAGTGGAGAGGCTTAGTAACCGTGGCGGGGTCGCCTACAGCGAAGCGAAGAGAAACTCACCCGGCCGGCCCGCGGAGAAGGCCGGTGCGAACGCTCCTGGTTAGAGCATCGGTTGGATTACTGGAGCTCACCGGAGCGGCCGGAGGCTGCAGGGGCGGCTTTATGTTACGCTTTGCGACCAATCTGCATGGTCGGTTTCATACTGCCCCTTGTAGTCAAGGTGGAGTCGCGGAGGGAGTACCGACTGCGACTAACAACGAGTGGCGGCAGGCCCAACATCGGATCCGCCGCAGGGAGCCGGGAGAGTTTTCTTTCTTGGCTCCCATAGCCTCTGGGCGGCGGGTTCGAGGGAATCCGTTGCCCGCGCGACAGCAGGAGGCCGAGGAGGGGGCGCGCTGCATGTTCCGACGTGCCCCTGCGGAGGTGGAAAGGGAGGGTTTATCCCTTCCTTCCGAGGTGGGGCTGCGGAAGCGGCCAGCGCCGGCGGGGTCACGGATGGTGCAAAACCGTTCCCGTGACCCTGCCATCAGGTAATGAGTTAGAACATCGTGGAGGCTTTAGTCGGTGCAAGTCCGACATAACCCATCGTTGCTCTCGCGATGACGGGTATGCGCAGGCATTTTCTCCACGTTAAACAAAAAAAAAACTTACAAAACCGCTAGACTAACTAGATGATTCAAATTTGTAAGTTGCGTAAGAATACTTATGCGTACTTTTTTTATTTTATTGTTTATTTATATTATTATATTTCATACAGAATAAATTTACTTAAAATACTAACTTTATTTATAAATAAATTATTAGTGGAAAACATCTATGTAGATACTAGCACAGGGCCTATATCAACTACGAATCAGTAGTGTGCAAACATTACAATGTTCCAATTTGAAGGGTGCTGCAGCTTATGTAATTACTGGAGTAACGCAATTTAATATCTTATGTTTCAGACGCCGAGCGCAATACGGTAGAGTATATATCGTCCTTACTAGCGCCACGTTGTTGTAATACATACATAACCTTACTATCAGAGGAACGTCCCGCTCATCTCTTCGCTTAATTAAACAAAAAAATAATTATGAAATAAGAATTTTCTTTGTCGTTATCAAAAATATTATGTTTGGGAATATATTTTGTTATTTTTAGAAAAAATGTTTGACTATATTTAATAAAAATGGCTAAAAGTTGCTAATGATAGCCATTGCAATTATGAAAAGCTAAGTTTCATATAGTCTGTATCAGACTAATAATGACAGTTGACATTGAACATAAATATAAATATAGTTTTGTTGTGTTGTTTCTTGGTTTATTTTGTTTTGACTTGGTATGATGTTTCTTTTAATTGAATCTTAACAGCAAAACTATTGTGTCGGTGATACTGGCCATTTATATATCGGTTAGTAGACATACAACTTTTATTAATACATTGTTTACAACCTGTAATTTTTTTTAAAAAAATAATATAACTTAATAAATAACTCAATTATAGAAAACAGTTTCTATAAAGGATTTATTCTTAAATTTATTAAAACTTGAAAAGTATAACCAAATAGAAATTAGAGTATGATTAAATTTTTTAGACTTTGTACAATTTTAACATGTGAAACTGGAAAAACACATTTTTTTGATACTACAATTAGGTGGTCTCAATTCATAACATTGAATTGTCATAATTGTACTTATGACATTTAAATTTTCAAGTTGTTTTTTGTCTTCATGTCTGTTTATTAAGATAAATAACATAATAAAAGTGAAGGTAGCATAAAATTGAGCATTAAATTATCAGCTAAAAAAATTAACTAGGATTTTGTAAATCAAATTCTTGCTAATTTATTTTCTCTCTGACAATGAGAATTAGTTTCACATTTTAATAAAGTTAGAAATAAAGCAGTGTTATTATCTTTAGCAGCTATAATAGGGTTCAACATGTTCTTAACTGTATTGTGTGTATTAAGGTAATATAATCATTGCTTTTATACCTTAAGTTTATAAAATTCTGTAATTTTTTAAGTTAAAATATTTTCGATACAAATTAATGTAACATATTGTACGGTTAATTTTTTAAACATGATGATTTAGTATCTCAGCCAAAGGCACAGAACACCTACATCAACACCTGGACACCTGTTATGAGATGAATTTTTATCACTCTTTTCCAATTCATTAATTACAAAACATATTGTGCTAGTCAACAAAACATTTACCTTTAGTGTCCTGTTCCTATAACCCTGGTGCTAGTAAAATGCAGAATGCAATTTTAAAATGACAAAGGCCGCAAGTAGCAATTTAACTCTCCAACTGAAATCTGGTTTTTCGATCGGACGCTAAAAGCGGCCTAGTGATGGGGCTCGTTTTTATGGCCCTTTAAAGTTTAGCTTTTAGTGCTGATAGTAAATTGCAGTTCCAACTACCAACACTGACGCCGTGTTGACGACAGAAGCGCGCTTGTTTCGAAACTTCGATATAGTCTATCCATTTTACATTGTACCATGGATAAAATATATATTTTTTCGTATAGAATAATATATATAACTGTTTTTTAACATTCATTTTATTACACAATCTTTAATTTTTTTATATTTTTTTCTAATTTTTGCCCACTGACACAACAATCTCATCGTCTCTTTTAAACATTACGATTTATGGTTATATAAAACTAAGAATTTAATAAGTTAGACAAAATGTCAATCTAATTTGTATTCCTTTTTTGACGAATTTGGATGTTGGGTTCACTACTGTGTTTTGGATCACACCAAGATAAAAAGGTAAGGTTAACATTATAAATGGCCAAAAAGAGCTATTTTTTTATTAGCATCTGAATTATGATTATATGTTTTCATATTTCTCGCCAATATTTCTGTCATTATTGTGTAAAATGTCATTAAGTTAAAAAATTTATTTAATTTCATTCAAAGTTTAATTAATCTAAATTTTGCTAATTTCATGGTTTATTTAATTATTTTATTATTCTGTCGTCTCGACTATGTTGCAGTAGCCATGGTGAGAGGTCTCGGTCCCGATGTCCTAGTCGTCACGAAGTACCAATAATTTTTTAATTATTACGTTGTTCGATTTATGCAGAATGAGCTCACTGTGTTTTGAAGTCTTCTAGCGGTATGGTTGGTGTTAGTTTTATTAATAATAAGATCCTAAGCCGATGGTACTATCCAAGCATTTTGTCTAATAAAATTAATATATTTTTTAATTTCAATAGCGTAACGAATTATTCTCAGTGGGAATCGGCGTTCTTTTGCAAGGATTTGTGGTTTATCAAATCTGACGTAATAGTTGGGATGTTTCAAGATAATTAAATATACGTGATAGAATCATTAAACTTTAGTTTTGTTAAATGGGTAGTATTCGCTTAATAATTATTTGTTTATGTAAAATAGTCTTAAGTCTTATTTCATGTTTACGCACGTGTAGTGTGTGTACAGTTTAAGTTACAAATAAAATATAAATATAATTTTTTTTTATTTCATTAAGCGACGAGACGAGCAGGACGTTAACCTGATGATTAAGTGATACGCCTGCCCATAACAACATGGCGTTAATTAGAATGGTATACACTGCATCACATTGAGCTCGACGCCTTAAGACAAATGATGTTGAGTCTCGTTACACCAGTAATTACACTAGCTACAGCGCTCTTCAAACCGGAACATAATAATGTTTCTAGATTACTGTTTGGCGGCAGAAATAGGAGCTGCGATGGTACGCACCTAGACGGTCTCCGGCAACAGAGACCTACCATCAGTAAGGTTTGCCCATCTATTAAACTTGATTATAACTAGTCTAACCGTAGATACTGTTACATGAAAACTTTTGTTTTTTTCAATTCTTTAATTATTTTTATTTGACACGCGTACATTATTCTAAAAACTTCTTTCGATTTTGCGCCATTTTTCATATTTTTTGTCTTCATATCAAATTACAATATTGAATGGGGTGGGGGTGTTAAAGAAAATAGGATTGCAGTGATCGCGTAGCACAAAGTGGGTACGGAGACGTCAGTCATATTCCACACACTTCAAAGGGTTGGTATCAGCCGTATGTTCGTATATCGTACTATTAACAGATACACTTCGTCTTTCGAGGACCAGAAAAGATCGGGGCAGCCGCGTGCTGTTAGAACTACAAAGGCTGTTAAAGCCAGAATTTGTCGAAACCCCATTGAGAAGCAAAAAATGAAGTATCCCGCTAGGATTCTGTCGCGTAGTATAAAACAAAACCTAAAGCTTGGTGCTTATCGTCGATGTACAGGACATGCTCTAAATCAATCTTTACAATTAAAGAGAGTAGATCGATCAGAGCGCCTTCTGTCGCGGTACGCAGGCGAAAGGCACATAAATATCCTCTTTACCAATGAAAAACTTTTCACGATTGAAGAACACTACAATAAGCAGAATGATTAAGTGTACGCTCTCAGTTCTAAACAAGCTGCTCAAGTGGTCGGAAAAGTACAACGTGGTCATCATCCTGCGACAGTGATGGTTTGGTGAGGCGTGTCTTATCAAAGAGTCACAAAACTACAATTTTGTGATAAAGGAGTGAAAACATCAGCCAAAGTGTATCAAGATACAGTCTTGGATCATGTTGTGAAACCTCACAGCAATCCACTTTTTAAAGATATACCGTGGACTCTCCAGCAGGACTCTGCTCCTGGTCACAAGGCACGAACTACTCAAGTCTGGCTTGAAACCACCGTTCCGGATTATAGGAGCTGCAGACTGGCCTTCATCTAGCCCAGACCTCAACCCTTTAGACTTCAAATTATGGTCAGTTTTAGAGGACATGGCCTGCTCTAAACGACACAGCGGCATTGTGTCTCTTAAAAAACCTTTAGAGCAAGCAGTAGTGTTGGTGGAAATTTTCCTTGGAAACAGTGCGTAAATCTATAGATTCGTGACCAAACAGATTAAAGGCCTGTATAAAAGCCAAAGGTGGCCATTTCGAATAGAATTTTTTTTTTATTTTTTGCTGAGACTTAGTAAATATATATGTATACATTTTAATAATATTACAGTACTTCATTAAAAAAAAAATATGCATTTTCATTTATAACTGAACTTACGGCCGGACTAGGTATAAACAGACCTAGTCCGCGTTATTATACTATAAATCGTTGCCGACCGCAAATTGTCTAATATATTATACATGCGATTAGCTAAAGAAAACAGTACTAATGACGGCTATGTAGTACAATTGTGTTTCGTGATCGTTCGCATAGCTAAAACGATTACGGTACCATTTTCATTGTCATATTATCATTCATAAGTAGATACAGACGATGCATTAGAAGATTCAATATAAATATTTCTGCTATTATATTGTTTTAAACATTCATAGTAAATGAATTGTGTACGGTGTGGAGTTTGATATCCTTATAAATATTATCATACATATTACAGTATATTGTTATCACGGGATACGAATAAACAGAATTAGGTTTCCGTTCAATAGTAATAATAAACCCCATGTTTGCAAGTTGCGGTAATCTATCCTTATCTTACTACTAAGCAGTAAGAATACACGCTCGGGTCGTACCTACCTTCACAATCACTGACAATTCGAAACAATGTACTAATAAATATAACGCTCCCGATTATTGTTTTATAACAGGCATTACTCGCTCGCATTAGCTCGCTGCTCTAATGGTTAGAGCGTGCGGCCTTCATTTCGAAGGTCGCGGGTTCGAATCTCGACATGTACCGATGACTTTAATATTTAAGTTATGTACATTTGTGAACTTTAGTAACGACAGCGAAATACAAACGGTGATGGAAAACATCGTGAAGAAACCTGCACGTGAATTAGAATTTATTCTAAGGTGTGTGTGAAGTCACCAATCCGCATTTAGCCTGAGTGGTCACTATGGCCCATCGCCTTTACATTGAGGGTAGACCTGTGCCCCAACAGTGGAGACCGTAAATAGGCTGGAAAAGAAGATAGATAGAACAGGTATTACTAAGGGCTGTCATATTAGCTGTAGTTCTTTGTTGCCGGTGAGTGTCTTGGTAGGTACCACCGCAGCGCCTATTGCAGTTCCGGTTTGAAGGGCGCTGTAGTTAGAAACATTAATGGGTTAACAAGATATATCTTGGCGACGAATACAATGTGGTGCTACAATGTTACAAGCTCCATGTTATGGGTAGGTGTATCATTTACCACCAGGTGAATATCCCGTTGGTAAGACGATAATATTGTTGTTCTAATCCATAAATTTGTCTGTGTTGCTGACTGTACTTCTGTAATAGTAACTCTTGTATGTAATTGTAATTTCAATAGGCTCTTATAAATAACTAATGTATCGCTGAGGTGAATTGTGAGATGAATAAGAGATTGTTTTATACTCTTCTTGCATTTGTATTTTCCTTTTAAATTTCCCAGCAACATTAATTTAATTAAAAAATGTTTTAAAGTTAAATAACTCGTACTTACGTTAAAAAATTCATCAGGCGATAGACGTCCACTGGTGGACATAGGCCTCACTTAAAGATTCCGTTATCGGGTACGGATTCATATGGTGAGATTTGGGCCGTTACCCACCACGTTGGCGGAATGTGGGTTGGTGGGAGTTAGAGCGTTGTTTGTTGATTAACAAGGATGCACCACGAGCAGGAGAGCTTGGCTTAAATCCCGTGAGCTGTTGTGCGTGAACCCTTATACCCCGTTACAATAATATTAATCTAAAAAATCATTAGAAAAGAAAGAAATTGTAAAGATCAGATAGTGAGAAGAGAATATCATGGCTGGAAGTCCTGTAATCAATGTCCTATTCTGTATATATATGTGTATGTGTAAGTATATATACATACAAGGCAAGCGATGTGCCTGCACATAACAAAGCAGCGGTAGTCAAGATGGTATACACAACACCACATTGTGTTTGTCACATTGAGGGAAAATAAGCCTTGTTACCTAAGTAATTTCACTATTAATAATGCCCTTCACACCGGAACAGTAATAGCATACCGCTGTTTAGCTGCATAAAGAGTAGTTGCGGTGGTATGTACTGAGACGGTCGTCGGCAATAGAGATCTACCATCAGTAATGTTGGCTTCATGTCCGATTTTAAAATTTATGTTGCCCAAATTTATGACCGTTATAAACTCAAGCACCTCCTATGCACATTTATTGCATACGAGCTATATGTAACTATCGGGACTGGTTCGTTAAAGTGCACATGCAATCCTCGTCAAAATCGCTCTAACTACAGTTAACTTTTAATGGCGAGCAGAATGCTATCCGTAAGATAAGTCGCCAATTAAGAGCTACACACAAATGTTACCAAGCCCAATGGTGCATAATTATTCCGATAAAGAACAATCAACGTATTCTAATGGGATACAATTCTTAAAACATTTAAGCTGCACCTACTCCTCAAGAACTTAACTCATATATAATGCCGTGATAGTTAATGTTATGTGTTGGTTCTGAGCTTCCGTTGAAGGAAAATATCGCTAGGAAATTGATCTGTTCCAGGAAGGGCAGCTTTACCAGACATGTCTCATCCACCAACCCAAACTCGCCTCGCGGGGTGGATAAATAAATGATCTTGACATTTTTCTGTGAGAGAAGGTCCCGAGTCCCAGTAATGGTAAGGATAACATGATATGAATAATTGAACTGAAAGGTTCACTGATGGTAGATCTCCCTTGGCGGAAACCGTCTGGTTGTGCATATTTTTTTTTATTCTACGTATGAGACGAGCAAGATGTGGCGTTAGTTAGAATGATATACATTGCATCATATTATACTCGTCGTCTTGAGACAAGACGTTATATATTCTTACCTCAGTAATTTCACTAGTCACGGCGCCTTTCAAACCCGAATACAGTATTTGTTTTTATACTACCGTTTGGCGATAGAAATAAGAGGTGCGGCGATAACTATCTAGATGGTTTCTGGCAACAGAGATTTTTTTTTTTTAGTTCCTCTTACTTGCTGTCGTAGGGTTCGCTTAACGAACTATGAAGTTCCCCACGCTCAAGGTTTGCGAACCCCTTTTATCCCCCTTCTGCGACAGGCAGAGCTCACTTTAGTCCTACTCTTACTAGGCAGAGACTACAGTGCTGCTAGCATTGCAGATCTACTGGACTAATGCGATTTTATTTTATTTATTTATCCTATATTGTACACCAGTTACGGGATATGGGATACATTATATATATATACATAATGTACAATGGGCGGTCTTACTGCTCAGAAAGCAATTTCTTCCAGACAACGGATTGGAAAGGAAGACGAACTAAAAGCAAAGATAAACAGTGGTGCACTAACTTATTATCTTACATACCGTTTCTTCGTATATTCTTAAGTTAACATACGCTACTGTATCTTTATTGTGTTATAGCTTTCGTATTACGAATAACATTTTGGTGCTGGCTGCGGGGCGGTATGAAAACAAATTATGTTGGCTTCTTCCGCCTCACACCGCCATTGTTCGCTTCGAATCAATCAAGCTGATAACGGCCGTGTCTCGCGGCCTGAGTAATTACCGTAAGCATTTTATAAGGAAGCTAACGAGGGAACAATCCGTCCGGTGTTGTGTTGGTCCGTTAGTTAGATGCACGCCTCGGCCGATGTTCCGCGACGATTTAATTAAGGTATTGTACGCTCGCCATTAATGTAAGTTTCCTATTCCCCTTAAGGAGTCGGCACTCTCCATCAGGAATGAAACATTTTATTATATGTTTTATGGGCCACCAAGTATACTTTGTATCGATTAGTATCTTGCAAGGAAACTATGAAACGACAATAATTCCCATTGGCTATATTTTGTATGCTTGTTCGTATTATTCAAGTGCATATTGATTGACAGGAGCATGGTTGTCTTTTCTATCTTATTATATTACCTATGGAGAAGTTTTAATTCGACAGTAAATGTTTTTATTACTCTGAACTGAAATGAATGACACGGGATAGAAAAAGTTTAGCTTCTCTGACCGCCTAACTTAATTGAAGATTCCTGCTAATAATAATAATAAATATTGCCGTGAAGATACTCATTTTAACTTCAGTTTTTTATACTCACGAATAAAGAAAATAAAGTAAAGAATTTCCTTCTTTCTCTTTTCTCGTAGCCGCTTGCTTGGAAGGAGGTTGTATGCGTTGCACTGTGTTTCGAAGAGGCGCCGGGTCGTGTGTTACTGAGCTTCTTTTCGATGATTAAAAAAACTTCACTTTTCTAAGCTTTCGACATATTCCGTCAAGTGCGATATATGCACTGTGCACTGCGGTCCGCTGGGTACATTAAAGTTTTTCATCTCTTGTGACAAAAAGTCCATATGCCGGTTGTTGCATCATTGACGAGAGCTATTTGTTTATTTTTATACCAAGAACTTTTTTAAACGACAATTCGTTTACCACAGTTTAACTTTGTCGAGTTGCCAAATTTTAGATATTTTCAGTAAATTATCGCAAATATAATAAACTTAAAGTCTATGCCTTTCAAAATTACCGTACTTATATACTGTGCCTGAATTAAACCAAATACTCTGTAGCCGTAGTTGCTTTATGAGCCTTTTAGTGCAGCACTGGGCTTCAGTATGTATACCGCTT
Source organism: Ornithoptera priamus (assembly GCA_029034505.1). Classification (NCBI taxonomy): domain Eukaryota; kingdom Metazoa; phylum Arthropoda; class Insecta; order Lepidoptera; family Papilionidae; genus Ornithoptera; species Ornithoptera priamus. The sequence goes on along the minus strand of JARDWD010000636.1, from coordinate 105,342 downwards.
GATTGGTGTTAGTATATGATTGAAAAAATTATCATTAAAATATTGAAACACTATTACGAGTTAAGCTTAGACATCGCTCATAAAACAAATAGGGGAGTGCTTCGGTAATTTTCAAGCAATCTTCGCTTTAACAAGGAGTGCTGGATAAGGCATTATGCGCCATTATTATGCAGCACTAAGGTTTCGGGTACACGGGCTCTCGTCAATTAAGGTATCGCCGGGGCCCATCTTCTATCCATTCAGGTACACTGAAGCCCGTCCAGTCTAGCCTAGACTTAAACAGCACAATGCTGGCGAATAATGAGACAGCCGGCGGACATTGCATATGCTTAAATGGATTTAGCTAGATAAGTAATATCTAATTGTTGTTCTCTAGACTTTGTTTAATGGCTAGAGGTTTAAATATTCCACTTATGTATAAACGTTGTCACAAATTCGCCGTATTAAAGCTTTCTATGTCTATAGTTGATTTTATGTAACTTTCATAATGAGTTAAATCAGAAATATGTTAGAAATAAGTTAGCTTTTACTTATCGATAATCACACAGAACTGTAACGTAACATACTTTGAATAATTTCTATATTAGGTCCCACTAGATGACAATTTCTTAGTGTTTGAATATAACCGTACTATGTTAGTAATTATCCCGATTTTCCTATAAAGTTACCGCTGGTTTTGTTTATATTAAAATTATTATTGTTATTGTGAACTTACTCCTTATATAAATTGTTGTCGAGCCTTTAAATATATCTTGATAATTTCGACACCGCACGCATATAGTTTCTCTTTATTTGGTTATATGTACTAAATGTCCTTAACTTATTTTTAACATATTTTTGATTTAACTCATTATGAAAGTCCGCTTTCACACGAGGTGTATAAAGTTAAATAAAAAAAAATGTCTTCATAGAAGGTTACCGACAACTTCGACCAGTAACACACGTATAGAACAACCACAGATTATCAAAACACTTTAAAATAAATAGATGATATAAAAATAACATTTAGGTAAAATTATATTATTTCTATAAATATCTGAGTTTTTAAGAGGGGCCTTTTATACTATGGGATGTTAGGGAAGTATGACGTTTAATAGGCTACTGTCGTCGTTTTTTAATAATCACTCGTGCGATATATGTGTATATATATATACACACATATATACATACGTATACACATATATGTATATATGCGGATTGTAACGTTATGTTTCACCGACTTCGAGTCTCTGACTAGAGCCGCTCTTTTTTTCTTTTCTCCGCCCCTTATCAGAGCTAATTCCAAATTCCAAATTCAACCCCAGTAGTGGGGTGCGTTCGGAAACCGAACGTCGCCACAATAGTACATATTGAAAAATTTTAATTTTTGTAAAAAAAGTGTAATTGGTTCATTCTTACGATTAAAAACAATGATCTTCCATAATTTCCACTTGAAATTACACTTTAATCCAACTAAAAGCTCAGCATAATAACAGAAAAAACAATAATTATAATTTGAACATACAGCATAATTATGCAACTAGCGATACCAAATTCTAAAACAACAGTAATCTATAATCGGATAGTTTCATTAACGATTACACTCTTTTCCCTAAGCTGCCCAAATTATCAAGTAACATCTTACGAGGTATAGTTTTTGATACAACCTGAAATAGAGATTAGTTGTAAATTACACTATTAAAGTAAAAATGTCTGCGTGTTTGTCTGAACTGTTGTTAACTAATATAACTGGACGTTCATTGACTATTTCACGCCGTCTTGTGCAGGTCCGAGGTGTGTTTACCGTTGGGTATCGACGGCGCGGAGGCATGCGGCGTAGAAAGTGAATTATCACCAGGACACGCCGTCTGTAAGCTATTTTTTATTACCTCTGTAGCGTTAATATTTTCCTAATAAAGGACTACTAGAAAACTCATATCTACGTATTGATTTAATAATTAAAAACTAGATGAAATTGTTTTTTTTTTAATCAAACAAACATGCTTAAATTTTCGTCCTTATATATATTTATAATAAATTTACGATATGTAGTTTCTGTAAGTACTTTATTATGTATATATTTGAAAGGTATTAAAGCTAGAAATACAGAATAAATTAAGCCAGATAGAGTTGATACGTCTCCTCAAAAGTTTTATCAGACGAAGTGCGCCGAGGAAGAATACAACGAGGTAAGAGAGATAAGTCATGATGCGTCCGCTTAACCAACATACCACGCGTGATCAATACCTTTTGTTTATAGAGCCAGAGGAGTGTCACATTCTCATATAGATAAAGAGATGTTGCATTGCACTAGATAAATACTCTGTATGTTTTTGATCAGCAAGTTGACACATTGTGTTCTTATTAAAGTATGTTATGGAGTTTGAAGACACTAGCTAAATACATTACTTCTAGATTACCGTAATATATCCGTTTTTTTATATAAATTAGTATTGAAATTAATAATCTCGTTCTCTTTGTTTTGTGAGAATAACCGGCCACAGTTCATTCGGGTTTTAAGTGTAAAACTAGGAAAATGTTGAATCGTGAAGAACGTTTGGTTCCTGTTTTCCGAGCGATGTTCTCACGAGTCGTCGCTTGTATTGGCCGCAGGTTGGACAACAGGGATTCAGTCGGTACACGATGTCATACTTGATTTATACTACTCTTACTGGATACTTGTTTCCAATTTTACTGTTTCATGCAATAAATATTTCTATGTACAACAAAATATGCCGCTATTGAATATATCGACGATTCTATTGCTTTTGCCTGCAATGTTTTTGTTAAATTGCAGGTTGTCTTGTAATTTTTTTTATTTAACGAAGCGACGACACGTGAGAGCCGTTCAGCTGATGGTAAGTAATACGCCTGCCCATAAGAAAGTGGCGCTAGATAGGATATACACAGCACCATATTTATGCTCATCGTTTTGAGACAAGATGATAAGTTTCGTTTAACCAGTAATTTCACTAGGTATAGCGGCCTTCAAACGGGAACACAGTAATGTTTGTACATTACTGATAGATAGCAGAAATAGGAGATCCGGTTGTAGACGGTTTCCAGCAACAGAGACTTCCCACGAGGTATATCTGTCTGCATAGGAGAATAAATTCATCTGAGCAAATATGCAGTCATGTTGTATCACTGGTGATAAGTTAGTTAACGGAGAGCTTGAGAGCTACTTTGAGCTTTCTAGGTAGTCATCACTGCAGCTGCTAGTTCTGCTGCTGAGTAGTAGTGTACTAAAATTACTGTGTTCTCGTTTCCAGGCCGCTGTAGTTAGTGAAATTACTGGAGTAATGTGACATATTATGTCTCAAAGCGATGAACATGTTGTAGTGCTATGTATATTATCCTAACTGGCGTTACATTGTTATGGGTAGGCATGTATCACTTACCAGCAGCTCATCTTGCTTGGTGCGTTGCATCGTGAAATAAAAAAAAAGTTTTTTTAAAACCATTCAATTAGGCGTCAGGATGTGACATTTTAAATTGGGCAAGGAACAAATCCATTACACAATTGTGTGCGATGGAACGACATTTTGGAGAGTATGGTTTCTCACGACGGTATAGTGAGATGGAGCCGGCCGCCACGCCTCGACAAGCTCCAACATGTCCGTCTGTCAGCCCGTCGACGGATAGCCCATTGTGAACTTGGCTGTTGCAATAAGTTTTACTAATCGCAAGTCCGTTGAACAAACATCGACGCTTGCTTGAAGCGGGATCGTATTCTATCCGCCTTTAACGTAATGTTGAACGCTGTTCGTGGGACATGTACAATTTGTTTTAGTTATCCTAGGAATTCGAGGTGTCCCCTTATATAGCCAGTAGTACCGCAACAAATGGCTCGTAATATTTACAACTTTCTCTATGTATCCGAATGGCAAACTTAACGGATTTTAAAACTTTATCATATTTAAATCCGTCAATATTAAATATTCATTATTATCTGTTAGCGTTACTAAATAAATAATAAACTATATTGCATTTTATATCGTTATCGTTACTTTTGTTATTTATAAGTTGGCAACATTAAAAATATGACAATACGGAAGGGACGCGCGGACAAGATGGCATCGGTCTGTCAGGGACGCGTTGGAGGGTTAGCGAGAGGAAAACGAGGATAGTTGGTATTTAGTTGTTTCAAGAGGATTGTATATATTTCATTATGCATTGATTAAAAGTTGTAAGTAAAATCTTAATCATCTATTATTTGTCAAACTGGAGGATAAGCTAACACATCATTGAGTGTCATATTAAAATTAAAGATGGGCTTATAGTTGGAGAAAAGTATTCCGATTGTGTGCTATTGTTTTAAATGTATAGTAAAAATTAAGAGTCATCATGCCTAAGTTATGAAAGGAAAGGGAAAAGTAAGATTTCAAGACAAAAATCAATTATTAATAACTTTTAGTATTCAACACTTACACATATTCATGTAGTTGTTAAAAGACATAGAAGAAGATATTTTGAACTATTTATCATTAAGCAACAAAGGATTAGAATAATTGCAATGTCAAATTATTAGTATTCAATTAATCAATATAGTTAGTAAAATCATAACATTGAGATTTTGACTTTATTATACATCGCATACAATGGAATATTAAATACTGCTTTAAAGTATTGAACGCTCTAAAATTGATACTTAGAGCTTCTTTTAAAAGCAGCTTCTAAAATGGCCTTATCATTAATTCTTACTACAGCGTCGATTTTTAATGGCTTACCTTCATAACTGTGAGCAATCTTATAATGATATACGACCTGATTGAAGTTTTATGGGTAAAGTTTACTAATTGCAAATGCAACGCTGCGTCAGTAAAACGACGTAAATAATAGTCGAATAGTTAAATGTTTACTACTATTTGTTAAATTTGTTAGATTTTCCTTAAGAGCTTATGCAGTGGTTATTGCAATAGATAATGTTTCGTAAATATGAAATTGTGTTAAAATCATTGCGTGCCGATTGAAATTATTAGTATATTATATTTTATCTGTATACTAGTGTTATCATTTAATAGTTTATAACAAGATTGTTAATGTTAAAAATGTATTAGTTTACATTATTATTTAAAACTTAAGTATTTTATTTTAACTTTGAAAAAGCATTCGCGTGCATAATGTTATTTTTGTAATGGGAGGTGAAATCTTCGAAAGATACCCAGCTCCTGTAAGGTATACAAGGTTACGTGGAATTCATACCCTCTAATACCTCCTCGGTAGTCAGCCGGAATACATTGATTCTTCTATACACTGCGCCTAATCATGTCCCCGAGAGGGCCTTCTTCAGTACTCTTCCTATGCTGCGACAAACACGAGACCACTTCGTATGTGATATTCATGCCGAGCTTGTTTAATAGGTAATGAATGTCGCACCGTAAAAGCTTGCGAACCGGAAGACTATTTTAGCTGCCTCCTATAATTGATAAAGCTTACCCAATCTTATTCGTAATATCTTAAAACTATAGAATATCACCTGGCCAGTCTAAAAACTAAGAAAATACATAAGAATATGTTAATTTTTGTTCTTGATTTAGGTATTGATTATAATCAAATTAGAAACTTGTCATCGCCAAGAGTTTGTCAGGTGCATCGAAAACAGAATTAAAATTCGCATTTTTCCCAAACTATCTTTAACTACGGAGGTGTTTCGGTGACCGTCATTACCCGTTGTTATGCCGACGGGTTCCCTGATCCATCAAATTACAAGCCGGCCCTAATATATCCCGCCCCGTGGTGCAGCCTTTCAATAAGCAGCACCGCTGATATGGCGTAATTATAGTACGTGGGGCAATCGCTCCGAGCGAATTTGTACTGTAATACGGTGCATCTCCTCTACGGCAGGGCTATCGAGGTGATGCTATATCAGCCAAGCTTCCAAAGAAAAAGTAGATAAGTACTACCATAGTAATGACCACTTAAACCTTACATACTATACTATTAAATTTTTAACGTTTGGTACATTGCTGTTTGCTTCACCGCAGGGCCGATTTGTGTGGTGATCTTTGAGGTTCATCTCAAACAGAAAGCGTCTACTGGCGAGTGATAATAATTAATTCAAATTTAGTAGGAAATGACTGCAAAAAGGAGAGTGGAAGATCATTATCATGATCTCATCCGAAAGTAAGTGGGTAACAAGTTGTGAAATATTTCTAGTCCTGCACCGTTATCATGGGTTCTATGCGTCATATGGCACCGGATGAAATCGGGATAATAAACGTTTAGACAAATGTAATGAAGTCAGTAAAATTTAGTTTGTGAAAACATTGTTTACAGCCAAATTTTTACCAAAGGAAAATGGTGAAAATAATTATAGAAACGCATTTCTCTGAGAAGCAGACTGAAATGATTGAATACAATATAGACAACGTACAGATATTTATTACTTATTCCTGCCGTCAAACGGCAGTGTGCAAATATTACCGTGTTCCGGTTGGCAGGGCATTGTTGTCAATGAAATTACTGAGGTAACGAGACTTGGTATCTTCTTTCAAAGCGGCTATTACAACGTAGTATAGTGAACATCATCCTAACTACCGCTACTTTGTTATAGGCAGACGTATCACTTACCATCAGCTCAACGTTTCGTTAGTATCAACTCTTTATCGAACAAAAAGATACATCGAATATGATGTGCGACATATTATTAAGATAAACATGTTTATGTAAATAATTTCATACATACCGTTGGTGAGGATGAGACGGTAATTAACCGTTATCATCATCATTTCAACCGATGGACGTCCAATGTTCGACATTGGTCCCTTAACTAATCTTAATTATTATCCGTTAACTTTAAGCCAAGTTTAATTTTTATTCTTTACATACAAAGTTATAGTGTATGCGGGTTTATTATAAGCATCATCGTATAACAAAATGAATAGATGATGCCAATATGGACGGGCAGCTCTGAACATCGAAAGTTTCCTCGCAATACGTACGAGCCAATAAGATTACACAATTCTATTTGTGTTACATTGATAGCGGTGTATCATTTTAACATACTTTGTATTATTCGAGAGGATTCATATTTGTACAGTGTAACAATCCGCTCTAAGGACATATATGTTATGTATGAGCAAATGTAGAAAATCTAAAAGTTCCATGATAATGGAGTAGTGAAAATCTTTATTATTTTTTCGTAATACTCTATGTTATTAAGCTAAAGTTAAATGTAGTCCACTGACATTGAGGACGGTTAGTTGTTTTTACAATACTGTTTTAGTGGATTCACTATGGCTTATTTACGGCGCAGAGACATGGTATCTGATCATCGGGCCGGTTCATCGATTCAAAGTAGCACAGCGAACGATGGAGAGAGCTATGCTTGGCATTTCTCTAAGGGACAACATTTGGAACGAAGAAATCTGACGCACAAGTAATGTTATCGACGTAGCTCTCAAAAGCTAAACTGGCAGTCGGTCGGCCATATCTGTCGCGTCAGTGAGGGCCGATGAGGAAAAGAGTCTTGGAGTGGAGGTCGCGTACAGGTCGCGGAAGTGTAGGACGCTCTCCCTCCAGATGGACCGACGATATCATCAGGGCGATCCGAAGTGGGTCGATGCGAGAAGCTGAGCATCGCATTTGGTGGAAGACATTGGGGTAGGCTTCCAGCAGTGGAAAAACGAAGGCCGGTAATCATGATGATGGATTCACTATGGTTGTGTTTTATATCGTATGTATACAAAACAGCAGACGTCTAAGTGACGGAAGTAAAAAAAATATAGTTTTGATAAAATAAAAGAATGTTATAGATTTAATGTTTTTTTTTCACTTTAATCAATTAAGCGACGACACGAGCCGGGCGTACACCTAATGGTAAGTGACACGCATGTACATAACGCGGCACTAGTAAGGACGATATAAGCTGCACCACATTGCGCTCGTCGTCTGAGACAGATGTTGTGTCTATAATAATAATTAATTGTTTTCAAATTAAAGTTAACGTCGATTTACATGAGGAGCATAAGCGTAAGTACTAAGCTATGAAGGTAAACTTATCATAGGTTATTTTTGTATTGTCTATTCATCGAAGCGACAAAAAAGCGAGACCTCCACCTGATGATAAGTGATATGCCTGTCCTTAATATGACGCTAGTTTGGATATACTCGACGTCACATTGTACTCTTCGACGTCACACGAAAAATGTAAAATTTTCTTTTTCCAATGATTCCGCTACCTACAGCGCTCTTCAAACCGGAACACAGCAATGTTTGCCCAGTTTGTTTAGCAGCAGAAACAGGGGCGGCGGTACCTACTTAGACGGTTTCCGACAATGGAGACTTACAACCAGTCTAGTCTGTAATCTGCGCTCTGTCGTTTGTAGTGTCTTGAACCATTTTTTTTCTATCATAATGTAATTTATAATAATTTTAATTAACAGCTTAACAGCAATATATCAGCATCTACATCCTTTTAAAAAAAGAGGTCCTAATTGTTGGTGTAATAGTATGCAAACATTACCCTGGTCCAGTTTAAAGGGCTTTATAACTAAATTGCCGGAGTAACGAGACTTTTTATGTCACAAGGTGACATCCTAACAAGCGCCATGTTATTATAGGCAGGCATATCACTTACCATCAGGTGAAAGACGCTCGTCACGCCGTTTCGAGTTCGCTTATTAACTTAATCAACGAGTAAGTTGAATATGTTCTAGCTTAATCGCTTTTGTTCGGTTCGTAATTAATTTCGTTTCAATGTCGTTGTATGGTTTTCTTCCATAGAAATATGTTAAACGAATTTAAACAATACGTTTTTAAAATCGATTATTCATTTAAAAAAAAAATTAAACAACAACGCGTTTCCTTAACGTCGACCGTCATCAACATGAAATTGGTAAAAAGTAGCATTTTAATGGCGTCCACATTAACATACAAAGTTACGTTTGACAGTTTCCATGTTCATGTTAATTATGTAAATCTATGCCATATCCTTATATTGACTTCTAAAATAACTAGTCGTGGAAGGAAACGAGCTTTACGACCGCCTTCCAATATCGGTCGTCGGCCCTCGTCCGCATTTAATTATGCATAATTCATTATTCTAAAGGCTCCCAGTTATAAAATAATTGCCGGACGCATAGAATATGTATTTAAATCATTTAATGACATGCACGTACGTTGATGGGTGCCATTACGATTGATTGATTCAATCATTGCGCGTTTTCAATTACCTTTACATGTCAGTGTATCAAATGTTTGCGGTGAATGCGCGCGCAATGGATTTACTGTGTCATTCAATTCAACGATTGAACAAATTATTTAACCGATTACAAGAAAGAGGTTCTTGATTGGGAATTTGAAAACATTTTTCGTGCTGCTATCAAAAATGTAATGTTGTCTTAAGGCGACGAGCGCAATGTGATGCAGTGAATACCATCCTAGCTAGCGCTACGTTGTAATGGACACGGGTATCACTTACCATCAGATGAACGCCCCTCTCGTCTCGTCGCTTAATTGATATAAAATAAAAAAAATATACCTAATAACAATTTATGGGGAGTTTACCTTTATAGGTAACGGTATTTAAAATCTCTGGGTGATGAACACAACTGTGGTGTTTGTTTCATCTTATCAGATGCAATAGAGATCTATCAGAAGTTTTTACTGTAAAAACTGATGGTAGATCTATCTCAGGTAGGTACCACAGCAGCTCTTATTTCTGCCGTACAAATAGTAGTGTACAAACTTTACTGTTCCACTTTGAATGGCGTTGTAGCTAGTAAAATTATTAGGTAACAAGATTTACGATCTTAGTCCTAAAACCGACAAGCAAAATGTGATGCTGTGTATATCATCCTAACTGCTGCCACGTTATTAAGAGCCAGCACATCATTTAATATGGAGGTGAACATACCGCTCATCTCATCGATACCACGAAAAAAAAACAATCTACAGGAAGTTAACCTTTATATGTAAAAGAATTTAAAGTCTTGTCTCTAAGTGGTGATCATATGACGTTGTGTATATCATCTTAACTATCGCCACGGTGTTATGAACAGGTGTATCACTTACCCATTATGTGATTATTTTCACCACTCGTTCATTCGTTGTATAAACAAAAACACTTTATTGTTTCCTTCTTTATGTGTAACCACGCCTAACTTGATGTTATAATAGCTAACTTGAATCAATGAATTTTTTTTATTTGACTCGTATTATTTGTATCAGGTTTAATTATTCATATTATTAAAAATATATACTACTGATTTACTTACTCGAGAAAAACTTTATAGATCGACAAGTCGCAGAGGTCCATAGTAAACGATCCTTAGAATTGTTATCGTGAGGCTCGCACGGGCTTTAAAGAAAGCGTCATTGCGAAGCGTTTATTATACCATAATTTTAATAGGTTTTACCACCCTCAAGTTTCCGATCTTTCAATTATCCTACGTTGGTTTTTATTTAGATGTTAACAAAGATTCTGTTTATATCTAACAACATTTTTGATACAATTGATATGATACCATCCCGCAAAGATTTTACTTACCATTCTCTTTTAAGATAATTTTTTTTGCCTCCGAAAAAAATTTTTTTTGTTTTCCCTTTTTTTGGTCGAGTGTGACACGTTCAAAATTATAGTCAATTAACGGAAGATATGCTTTAAGCAATTAACTAATTAACCTTAATGTTGTGTGTATTCCAATGATTTAATTTATCCAACTTAATTTTATCCTATTAATTGATGATGTACCTTTCAAGTCGTTAAGTAATTATTTCTAAAAGAGCTAGCGGTTAATTTTGTAACACTTGGCTTAGACAATTGACTTATACTTGAGATTTTGTTCTTCGCCTACTGTAATACTAATAATGTTTGCAAATGTATTGCGGAAGGCTCGTCTGAGAACTAATTTTAATCTAATACCAACCGCACCCTTTTGCCCCACTTTGAGTGGTGGTGTAGTGCCATGCAGTTGTTCCAGTTACCGGGATCACTCGGTCGTTTCTCAAATTGTCCAGATTACAGCCGTAGGTGGAAACGGTATCGCCGCGTGACTCCGCCTTCGGCTACTTCAAAATTAATATGCGGCTTTTGTCTCGGTTATAGCGGCTCGGGCAATTTGTATGAGGACTAGTAGTGTTCAAAGATAAATGTATCGTTTTTTTTTTATTTATTTTTCATGTTTACAAAATAATCACTTTTACCGATTATATGACAAGTATTGTAAATACTACAAAGATTTGTCAACAATGCTAAAGGACACAGTATTTAATAGCCATATAATTTTGCATAGAAAACAAGAGCTCTAGGTAGCCTAATGAAATATGTTCCATCTTGATGGAGAGGATTGAATGAAGTATTTAGTTTATATGTAATGTTTGGATGGTTATGTTAACCATTTGTTAATGTAGCAGGGTTAGTTGATTTGTAAGCCGAAGTATCAAATAACGAGTACTCATTACATCGTAAGTACGGTCCGTTCGCGTCGTGCGTAATCGTTCTCGGGTGACAATTTTAAATAGTTTACACTATAGTTAAAAATAGATAACGATCAATGTAACATCAGGATGAATATATATATACATTTAATACTTGTATATATATAAAACATTATTATTAGCCGACAGATGTCCACTGGACATAGTTCTCCCCTAAAGATCTCCAAATCGTCAGTCCACCTTGTGGGAGGCCTCCCAATATTAAGTCTACGTATATATATACACACACACATATATATGTATATTTAAGTCAAATCATCTTTTCGCATATTACAATATATTTAAATTGTATTATTTTTAATTACCATTAGCCCTTTTTTATTAAAATGATTGGATTAAGAAAGTTTTCTTATGAAAATGCTCTAAAACGATTTATCTAATAATTTTTAAGTATCACTATCTACTATCGGTAAAGTTTATAACATTACTTGTAGTAGATCTCTGTTCTCGGAAACCGTGAGGTTGGTCCTTACATTATTGTGATCCGATTTGAAGGGCTTTGTACCTAGTAGAAATAATAAGCTAACGAGACTTAACACATCTCTCAAGGCGACGAGCACATTGTCTTGCAGTGTATAACATCCTGTCCAGTGTCAAGATGTTATGGGCAGGCGTATCGCTTACCATCAGACGAACATCTAACTGGTCTACTCGCTTCGTCAAATAAAAAAAAGTGAAGTACACTATTATTATAGAACAAATACGTTGGAATAATGTTAACAAACTGTTGTTAGAGTTTACTAAATAATTAATTTCCTGCTTACACATTTTAATCCATTAAACACATAAACATATACAATCTAACCAGCTGTTCCTCGCTCGCTTTGCTGGCTTTAACATCCCCTCAACTGCCTTTGGGGTAGGAATTTTCTAACATCCGTTCTTAGCCGACCTCTAAATGGCAGAAACAATATCTCTACCAAATTTTGAGTGTTTACCTCTAATAGTTTCAGAGATCTCGTGATGATAATGTAATGATCGTGAATAATCTCTGGATATCTCCTATATACATACGCGCGCTACATAGGTTACACTACATTACATAGTTTACTATTACTTTAATTTTTTTCACTAGTTTTTAATTACTTGCTTTAGTCTTTTAAATTTCATTAGCCATTTAATTGCATGATTTTTTCAATTTATTAATTTTTCGTGTAATACATATTGAAATTCTCGCGTTTTACACGCATTCGATTTATCCGAACGCCCCTGGTACCAATAACTTCCCATTATCGGTACCCGGCTACCGGCGTATTCCGCTACTGGGTATCTTATTACCACCATATCTCAAGTAATACCAATGCTATTTATTAGATTGACTCGTGAGAGGATCGTGCCGCGGTGGTTTCGCATAAAATAAATAAGAATGCATTGCGGGCTAATAAACTAACGGGTCCTTTGCTACCGGCTTTTGCCGGAGTAATGTAACTTGATTACGATGATTTTATATGTATACGGATTATACTGTTAAATTATGTCGTTCATTAAATAGTTTTTTTTATTCAACGAAGTTACGAGACGAACAGGACGTCCACCTTTAAGTGATACGCCTGCCTATAACAACGTGCCGCTAGTTACCATGTTATACACAGCACCACATTGCGCTCGTCGCCTTGAGACATAAGACGTTGTCTCGTTACCCCAGTAATTAACATAATTTTTCGAATCAGTAAAATGTTTCTGCATTTGTGGTAAGTTTTGTTTATTCCCATAAGCGGTAAGATGAACAAGGTCACATCAAGGAACAATCTGATAGCACTAGTTACGATGATACACTGCACCACAATGTTCTCATCGCTTCGATCCGCAAGATATTGTCTCTACATTATTATTCTTATAAAAAATATTTGTCAACTGAATTATCACATCAGCTATATAACATAATATAATAATCTCATTTTGTTAATCTGACTGCCTATGTTCAGTCTTCATGATGATGATATCATATATAAAATAATGAATGAGATTTAAAGAGGAAATCTTGTGAACAATACAATCTATAATTTTCGTATTAAATAAAATACTGTGTAAGTCTTTATTGAACATATAGTTTTGATTTTTATAAGAGTAGTATTTTGCTTCCAAAAGAGCAGTATTTACCCCCGGGTAATAATATCAATCTCGATAGTTCTAAATTAGTTTAATTTTTAAATTAATATTATTATAACTCGGTCGATCTCAGAAGGATATATATATGCTTGTATGTTTTCGGTCCTATATAGATTTTTGTTTAGATTCAGGATACGTGATAAAATAATTTTTTATCATTATTTAATGTGTGTGTATGTATTTACTTATATAATCTTATACAAATATGCATTGTTTATTTCATACATTTATGTCTGTTACGTGAACACTGTATCTGAAAAATGTGTTCATTATATTTGCCGACATATTATCTGTAACTACATAAAATATTTATTAGAAACTTAAGATATAACGTTTATTTTTATGTTCTATTAAAAGTTTACAGTACTGAAGCTATTAACGTTATGCCAATAATAGTTAAACTATTTGTAAATGTCGTTGGAGGTGGTATCCAAAGGGCGTCTATAACCATTTTAATGGACCCGTAACGACACGTTCAAGTTATTTGCATAGAGATTACTTGGGTAATAACTTCCTATACTGTTGATGGGTTATTGTTTTTGATACACCTATGTATCATAAAATTAAGCTTTGCGAGAATTGAAAAGCTGTTAAATGTATTTAATTGACTAAAGGAAACATTCTCGAATAATAGTGTTTCCGATTTATGGGTTAACTATGGATTCTCAAAAATTTATTTCGGTTAGTTCTTTTAAACAATTTTCTGCGATAAAAACTAGCATCAAGAAAATTGCGTTATGAAATATTTAGTTTAATCTATGTACAAGTAAATTAAGAACTATAAATTGACTTCTCATTTGCTGTATGATTGTAGTTACTACTATATTACTCATTCCATTCTTCATATTAATTTCAAAACGCACCAGCTTTTAAAGATATGAAGTATTGTTTCATCTACTACTGATTACTATGTAATCATCTACTGCTCTCTTTTCTCCAGTCTCGCTGTATAAAGATTCACATATAATCTTTTGTGTAAATACATTTTTGCTTCAGACTATTTACTTGCTAAAATATAGAAGCTAACAAATCACGTCCGCGGGTATTAAAAATTTTTATTCTACTAGCTGTTCCCCGTCCGTTTTGCTGGCCGTAACACCATAGCAAATCCCGTTGGGAAAAGAATTTTGCAAAATTTGTTTTTCTATGACCTATATTCCGTAAAAGGAATATTCTTCCAAAATTTCATGCCTTTAAACCTCATGGTTCCAGAGATATCGTGATGAGCCCCTACGCAAGTGGAGATTTCTTATAATTATTTTTATACAAAACGAAGAGTCGAGCGAAACGTTCACCTAATGGTTAGCGATAAGCCTATTCATAACCGCGTGATGGTATACACTGCATCACATTGTGCTCGTCTCCTTGAGACCTAAGATGTCGTCTTATTACCCCTGTAATTATACTAACTACAATGCCATTCAAACTGGAACACAGTAACGTTTATGATGTATTATTTGGCGGCAGAAAGAGGCGCTGCGGTGACACCTATCTAGACGATTTCTGGCAAGAAAATCCCACCTCCACTACGATTCCCGACTAAAAGTATGAAATTTTTTGAGGCTTGATATGGTCTTCTCTGTTTATTACGTACTAATATAGTTATGCACATCCACCCACAAACACATATTTTACGAAAACTTAACGCACACGTGTAGATATTTGCACAAGTAAATTGAAGTATGGATAACGACGACTCAATTTGCATGCGGCAGCCGCGCCGGTCGCGCCGCGGTCGCGTCGCAGTCGTGCCGCGGTCGTGCCGCACGCCTGCATAATGCGCGCAACGGACACGTTCGCGACCTATTTTTTGCTGTACCTGTCTGGGAAGATTTCAATGCGAACATGTCTCCATTACAGTCGTTTGGAGGGGGCCTACCATTTGCTTGTTTACATTTCTAACGTCTTCGATATCTACATAAATTTATGTTTATTAATAACCATTTAATTACGTTTACTGGTGGTAGGTCTTTGTTACCGGAGACCATCTAGGTGGGTACCACTGTAATGCCTCTCTGTCGCAAACAGTGATGTGCAAACATTACTTTGGTCTGGTTTGAAGTGCCTTGTAATTAGAAGAATTAATAGGGTAACGAGACCTATAACATCTTACGTCTGAGGCGACGAGCGCAATGTGATGCAATGTATGACATCCTAACTAGCGCCACTTTGCTATGGGCGGGCGTATTACTTACCATCAGATGGACATCCCGCTCGTCTCGTCGCTTAATTTTATTATAAAAAAATATTAAATCTGCCACCATTTCGACATTTATGTTTTTTAATAAATAATTGGTGCAATCCCATTGATCAAATTACAAATAGGATACATCAAACACCTGGAGATAATATCGTGTACGAGAAGGACAAACAGTAATATTTATTTATTATTTATACACACTTTAGATTAAGGTGCAGAGACTGGATTTGATGCCAAACTGGTATTTTCTGCCAGGGAACCCAGGGAAGACGCAAAAAAGACAAAATTAATAAACATACATCAAAAGACATATCACCTATATTACATAATATTATATTTATATATACATGGAGATCTTTGAGGGAAGTCTATGTCGAGTAGTGGGCGTCTATTGGCTGATGATGATGATGATGATACATACATATATTTCTTCTTCCTCCTGCCCTTTTCCCATTCTATGTGGGGTCGGCACAGTATGTACTTCTCTTCCACATCTGTCTATCAGCCGCCATATCTAAATTCATACTCTTTTTACACATGTCATCTATTACATACATATATTTAAACAACAAAAAATATTTTTACGTCACAAGAATAAATGTTGATGATTATATGAAAAGTACTAACTTATAATATGTTTATATCCTTTTATTTGTCATTTTAAGAATTAATATTTTTTTTATTTTTAATAGAAAATCAAAAATTCTAATATTTTGTCATAATAGGCATTTGTAGAATTTGTGCTTGCAGTTCAAGCTAACTCCATTTGCATCTCGGGGTAAGTCCCCGTAGTATTTCCCTAGTCCTCTAGACGGTAGTGCTGGGAGGGCCTCCCAGAAGTTGGACCAACGATTTGATGAAGGTCACGCGAAGGCACTAGATGTGCGCAGCACAGGAACGATCGGTGTAGAGATCTTTGGGAGACGCCTATGTCCAGCTGTGGACATCTTTCTGTTGCTGATGATGATAAAGATGATATAAAATAAGAAAATTCTGCTATTGAGAAACATTTTTTTTTTGTAGTCATTGCTCTAAAACAGAACCAAGAGTGTATTGGAAATGGTTCTGATAATAAATAGTAAGGGCCGCGGTGCGCCGAAGGTTTTGCCTGTAACGGTAGCGGAATAATCTTCAATACGGGTTTGTTTTAGAAATTGCGGCTGGCTGCAGTCGTGGCCATTTGTGCGCTTCTTTCTCGCTACTCTCTACTCAAGCGCGGGATCCGTGGTACATTTTGCGGTTTGACTTAATCGGAGAACATCGTCTACATCAACTATGTGTATACAACATTCAAACGGTTACTTTAATAAAAAAAAATTTTTTTTTACTATTACTAGATCTCTGTATGATTAGATACCTCCGCAGCGTCTATTTCTGCCGACAAACATCAATGTGCAAACATTACTCTGTTCCGGTCTGTAACTTGTGAAGTTACTGGGATAACAAGACTCAACATCATGTCTCAAGGTGACGAGCGTAATGTGGTGCAGTATATAGTGTGACGTTGTTGTGGGCGGGCGTATCACTTACCAGGTGAACGTCTCAACTGCATATTACTTATATTCTTATATGTATATGTAGATTATTGCTATTCTTTTTTTAGAATAAATGTCTTAAACCTAAATATAAGTTCAGTGCTTGACCACAAGTTCACTAGGTGTTAAATGGTAGTTTGAGATGATTAACTGCACTAACCTCCTGTAAGAAAGATAGCCTCTACATTTATTGGTTTGTGTAATCAACTATTAAAATATCAAGCCGACATTTAAGTTCACGATGAAGCACTACTTGGAGGTTAAGTTTTTTTATGGTGTTTGTGCTGTTGTGCATTTTGTAAACTTCTACAGCTTCATCGGACTCAGGGTTTGAATTAAAAATGTGGCTCTATGCAGCAAAGATGAATAAAACCAATTTAAATGGCGATGATAACTTTGATGATGTACACGTAAAGCTTTCTCCAATTTTACTCGTAGTGTTAATGAATTTCATAATACTGTATTCGAAAACCATTTGAGAAATTTTGAACGTAAATCGTTATTGTTTATATCCAGTTCCGCTGCACGCCCGCTTGGTGCCGCCCTTCGGACACACCTACAGCATCTACCCCGTTATCAAAGCAGCTAGATGGAATGGGTTCCATTAATCTTTTTAGATAACATTAAAACAAGATTGGAAATAATATTTATTTTGATATTATTCGATTTAGTATTATATTGATTTTAACTCGTATTAAACATCAAATCTTTGCCAAATTTAATTATCAATTCAAAACTGTGACAATATACTTTTTGAATGAGACAGATCACACATACAATTTGTATTAAGTTTCTACTTGTTTCCTATCTTGTTAACTTTCCTCCTTTATTTGTATTTCCTCTTCTATTGAAATTCTCTCAAATACTTTAATTTTCTCTTATCACCACGAAGAGCATGTTATTTGGATATAAAGCACTTCCTGACAAATTTTTAAAGAAATAATTAGTAAATAAACATTTAACTAAATATCACCAAACATAAATCCACTTCTACTTGACTATTCGTTCAGTTTATGTGTTCGTATTAAGATTTTTTAACATCACTTTAATAGCATATAACCACTTTTCCTTATTATTTATTTAAGTGACAAGACCAGGGGAACGATCACGACGATCATCAGTGACCCTGCGTACGACAAAGGTGGTGGTAAGGACGATATACCCTGCACAATATTGCACTCGTCGTCTGAAATTTAACATGTTGAGTCTTGTTACCCCAGACACTAGCTACAGCGTCTTTCAAACAGGAAGAAAGTAATGTTTGCACACTATTATTTTGCGGCTGCAATAGGCGCTGCGGTGCTACCGACTTAGACGATAATCCGGCAACAGATATCTCACCATTATCATCACCAGCCGATAGACGTCCACTGCTGGATATAGGCTCAATAATCTCCACATCGCTCAGTCCTGCGCTACCTATATCCAGCGGCTACCCGTAAACTTCATATGGTTCACGTGGAGGAATTTATGCCATTTCCCACCACGCTACTCCAATGCAGGTCGATAAGAAGGTACTAAATCAGTAAATATCATTATTCAATATAAAGAAGAGCGGAAGTAGAGGGAAGCGATGTTTAAATTTTAATACGACGTTGTGCTTTTATTGTATTTGAACGTAAAATTTTCATTTAATTTGTGATGAACTTGCATGACCTTGAACGCATACATCTTAAAAATCTGATTTGTGGATAGTAACCCCGCTATTAAGGCACTGCCCTCACGAGCACTCCAGTTATAGCGAGATAAATTCCGATTAATTGAATACGGACGCCATTTATAATGGGAACTGTGAGAAAATCTATACACTAGATTTGTTATTAAGATTACAAATGAAATTACATTTGAACTATTTGATATTTATAGACGAGATTCATATATTGTGATAACGATTACATTGTGTTTAAATTTTTCTTGTATACCTTGCAAATGTTGCTAATGGTAGATGTATCTATTGATAGATATACGTAGCTAGCTTGCCTAATGGTTAGAGCGTGCGGCCTTCATTCCGAAGATCGCGAGTTCGACTCTTGGCATGTACCGATGACTTTAATATTTATGTACTTTTGTGAACTTTAGTAGCAACAGCGGATTACAAACGGTGAAGGAAAACACCGCGAGGGAACCTGCACATGAATTAGAATTTATTCTAAGGTGTGTGTGAAGTCACAAATCCGATTTGGGCCCGCGCGGTGACTATGGCCCATCGCCCTCATATTGAGGGTAGGCCTGTGCCCCAATAGTGGGACGTAAATTGGCTGTTGGGGTATCTATTGTCGGTCCGCCCTGTAGACTCGGGCTATATAGAAAAAGACTAAGGTATTCCCTGCCTATCGCACAAGGCGACTAGAAGGATCCTAGGGTTCGTGAGTTTTGAAGATGGGAGCACTCAGAGCTTAATAAACGAGCCTTAGGAGAACGGCAAATGCATGGTGGTCTGGTATTTGCCGTCGTACGGCGCGGATGGTAAAGAGGGCTGTGCCCTTCCGTATGATGTTTTAGCAAGAGTTCCGGGAGCACCTGTTCTTTCCGCAGGAGATCCCGGATCCCATCCTAATGTACTGACGGAGCTCACCGACAGGGTTTTAATGGGTAAAAGCCCCACATAACCTTGTCTTCCCCCCAGAAGCAAGGTATCTTTACTATTTCCCCCACGATAAAAAGGTAGCACTGCAGTGCCTATTTCTGCTGCCAACCAATACTGTACAAAAAATTGTGTGTTCCAGTTTAAAGGGTGCTGTAGCTAGTATAATTACTGTGGTAACGAGACTCGACATCTTACGTTTCAGGCGACGAACACAATGCAATGCAGTGTATATCATTTAACTAGCGTCACGTTGTTATGAGCAGGCGTATCACTTACGAAAACAAAGACAGACAATAGTACTAATGACACCTTTGATGATGGGATGAAAAAAATCGATCCTAATTGAAAAAAACGTATTTTTGAAACGTTTTATTAGTATTATTTACGCTCCACCGTGTTAGTAACAAAATGAAATGATAGTTTCATAAAAAATACATTATAAAAAAAAAAACTAGCAATGAAACTTAAAATCAAAAACTCGAGATGTGTTTGTTTTCAATTCTGAATCTTATTTCATACGGCCGCGGAGCATTTAGATTGGCGCAGCCCCTGTATTAACATGATGGAGCGTAAATAATGCTAATAAAACGTTTTAAAAATATGATTTTTTTTAATCAGGATAGATATTTTTTCCGTCCCATCATCAAAGGTGTCATTAGTACTATCGTCCGTCTTCATTTTCAGAAGCGGTCTCCTAACACCCAGTACCTAAATTTGCAACAAAAATTACATATAATTTTATTTACTTTGCCCTGTCATACATTTTAAGTATACAGAGCGAACGGTAATAGGTGTAAAAGATCTGGAGGGGTCAAAGCTCGTATCCTCTATATCTATGTATGGATTACCCTATCCAAAAACAATAGTTCTGAAGTTATTAATTTTTTAAGTATTTTTTAAAAAATTCTCGATTTTCTAGGAAAACCTTCGATGATTTTATTTCTACACAAATGTTAATGTAATCATTATTGTGTAATCGTTGTTTTATTAAATTAAATTAGTAATCATCACGTAGAGGCTAAAACTTTAAAATTAGATTCTTTGAAAGTCGTGACAGTAGAATAAGGCGTATAAATAAGTAATATAAGGCGTCATACTTATTTGGAAATACGCGATTTGGAAAACGTAGCTGATATTCTCCTGGTGCTTGTAAAGAATTTCCATCACTAAGTCCATAACAATAGAAAATACCGTAATCCGCGTAAATTTATTTGGTATGGAAAAGAAAAACTATTCAGAATTAAGAAGACAACGATAATGTACGTCCGCCCACGAAGGCAGTTAAATTTTAATTGTCGTACTGACTCATTACCTAAAAATTACTTTGCACATATTTTACAATGAACGTCAATGTCTAAAATGACATCTCTCACGTGTTACAACAAAAACAAAAGGGTCAAATAACAGGCCGTGGATCCAGGTCCACGCGCCCAATGTTAGATAAGCTGTAATAGTCGAATGGCTTGCAGCGCTGACATCATCACGAATCCAGATCCAGAAAAGGGTCAAATTAAGTGCCGACGCGGCGTCTACTTTTATGAGTCTCTACAGTTTGATATTTCATAATACATGGTTTTATTACAAGTGTTTTTTTTTCTAAATATTAGAAACTTTATGTACTTTCTCATACCTTGTCGGATAGGTATTGAAGTCCGGTACTTATTTATGTGCTTTATACGTATTTTTATAAATTAAATTTTATTTTAAGATTAAATAGAAATGTAAGTATGACGCCCTTAATTAACTACTCCAGAAACAATGTTTTTGTATGGGGTATTCCATACATAGATAGGATACGAGCTATACTTTAGCCCCTTCAGATCTTTTACACCTATCATCTTTCACCCTGTATATAAACTAGTAAAAGCCTGGCAGTAAACAGAATTGGCTGTTGTTCTAGTTATATTAAAATCTTTTATTTATTATCAATTTCAGTTGTTATGGAAATTGAATTTAACAATGATAATTGCATGCGTGTTATCAATGTATATGGACTATTTGAATTCCGTGGCAACTTCACTCCATTAGCTGACACTGTTACGCAAGAAACCGATAAGCTATCAGCGACAAACTGACACACACTTAAGCTGCTTATGAATATAAAATTTAAAAATACACGACATACCATATGAATTTGACTACTACTGTTGTCTCTTGTGTAATCATACAATTTTGTTTGTTATTTTTTACCTAAGATGTTTGAACACCTAATTTATGCTTACCTATCAGCAGAATAAATATTTTCACGCTATAACTAATATCGATTCTATTTGAATTGTAAATTTATATAAATAAAACTCTTCGATCATAGTAAAAGTTTGCTGTAAATCATTATTAAAATATGTATCAATTTTCGGTTTGTCAGCTTTAAGAATGAATGGATCCATTAGGTGTCTCGGGTTTACAGAGCTTTCGACGGCATAGAAATTATGTCCCGATGTCCGTAACTAATAACGCGCTTTGTCAAAACGATGTGAAATAATAACGGTTCATAGAACCTGTTCATCGCGAAACCAAACCACACTTTGTCTATTATATGAACTAATCGTAAATTGTTAAGATAGAGGTGACTGACATTCGATTTACATTATTAAAACCATTCGATGTAATAAACAATTTAGATTTGGCGCCTACATAACTGCTATGTTAGGTACATCATCATCAGACGATGGACTTCCACTGCTTGACGTTAACCTCCCCCAAAGATCTCCACATCGATCGGTCCACAGTCAGCATGACCTCCAGTACCGCCGGGCACTAGGGGCCGTCCTTTGTATGGGTTCATATTATTTGGATTTGGTCCATTTCTCACCACATTGGCGCAATGCGGGTTGATGGGAGCTAGAGCTTCATTTGTTGATTAACAAGGTACACAACGAGCAGGTGAGGTTGGCTTGGGTCCATTAGTTATTGTGCGGTGACCTCTTACACCCCATATGTTATGTACGTACATAATATTTATCTGTTTTAACATTTTTTTATGTGGCGATTCCACGAGCCCAGTGTCAGATAAGCTGTAAGAGTCGCATTGGCTTGCAACGCTAACATCATTACGAATCTAGGTCCTCTATATTTCTAATATATAATTATTATAAAATTTGTATCATTAAGGGTAATGCTTTAATGTTTGTGTCTGTATTACAAATAAATAACTTTAATTTTGAATCATTCATTTACTAGTGAATTTCTATTATTATTTCTAGATGTTGTTATAAACTTCGTACGAAAATTTCACTTTATCGATTGTATAAGCAGTGGCTCCTAATAATCCAGCTTAATAGAATTAATTGTTAACATCTTGTTAATAATTAAAGCAAGTCTTCGGAAACTAAGCGCCTCTCAAATCCAAATGCCTCGTGATTATTAATGATTTCGTACTTAAGTCGTTGCTTAATCTTCTTAGCGTTCGGTTTAGCTGGACAGCGTCCCTTCTTAACATTCAACTCGTTGTAAGCATTACAAATTGGACAGTCTCTTTGCGGAACTTAATATATAACTTGGGTCATTTAATTTGCAGAAATTTCTTAATACCCTAACATATGAATCTATGTACATAGGTACTAGTTTAATATTTTAAAATGATTACTAGTTGTAATAACCCCTTATTATTATTTAACTTTAAATTTGACATTGACTGTAATTTACTTCAGGTTTATATCTGTTTGTATCAAATAAAAGCAAACCGGTAATTAAGTGCTATTAATTGGTTCTCGTTTTTAAAAATTACTTTAAGGAACTCGTTGCAATGTCTTTAAGTGATTTCCTGTACTACTTTATCTTTTAGTTACGATAGTCGAATACTTTCATTAACAGCCACGCAAGAAAATTGAGATGTAACAGTTTGGCTTACTTTCTAATTTCCTTTCTAATAGGTTTAACTAATGTTCATTAACGGGCACTGTCGGATTACTAAACACCAGTGTCCTCTGTCCAACAATATTTTGTCAACTGCCCGCATCATGATTCATCCCGCTATCAAGCAACTTCGACTAACTTAGAGCATTAATTCTAATTACGTTGATCGAGTGGCCGGCGGAGTTCATTGGTGCCGCTGCTTCTAGGAAATAATTCTTGCCCATTACCTAGCTTTTTGCGTGAGGTGTTTCGCGGATTTTGCCGTTAAGTTAAATATGAATGTTGCATACCTAGTTACCTACATTTATTTTCGTAGCTGAGGACCATACAAATAGCTATATGATTACCGGTTATGCGTATTTACAAAAGGAGAATACAGGTCTACCACTTCTTAGAATACCTTCTGTAGAACAAAGACTTCTGATTTTTTTCTTATAACAAATTCCGCTCATTCGAATTAGATGACCAGAACAACAATATTACTCATTATCTGTCTTGAGATGTCTAGTTTTATTAGCTATTAGTTTTTAGTTTATTATTATTTATTAATTTCATTACTTAGGGAGTTCAAAACTTGTAAGTAAACGTGAAACAAAATACCTTGATGATATTTCTCATTGGCACCTTTTAATGCAGCATCGATTTTTCAATCTAATTTACTGTTAGCCTGAGCTACCAATATTACATATATAATTCCTTTAGTAATTGTGAAGACTTTTAGTCAAATGACAGAGTTTTATAAAATTAAAACAATATACCCGCATAACTGGAAAAATACTATTACAATTTGACAAATAAAAAGAATTGTCCCCTAATATTCAACCGGTAACTTCTCGCACTCCGTCAGTAATCATCGGCTTGTAACCGTAAGCTTTCTCTCAAGAAGCGCGGTAGTGGATTTAACTTAAATCATCACCATTACAATTATCAGTTTTATTGATGGCGCCATCTCCTCATGAACGTCAAATCCAACGCAATCAGTAAATCCAATCACAAATTATAAATAAACGTCTGTAACGCGACGAGACAACACGGATGTGAGATTTTAACAAATTACCGATGATAACAGAAATGCCGTAGCATCGGGACCAGTTGAAGAACCTTTGACAAAGCAGAATTAACAAAACATAATTTCTTGTCGGGGTCGCGGATGAAGTGACAGTGTGCGGAATTAATATGACATTATTCAAATACTGAATAGGTTTCCACATCAATATACAGTGATGTCATTGTAAACTTACGCAAATTAACATATAACGTTACTACATTATTTTTGTTTTAGAAATATTCTTTACGATTCATCGTCAAGTCCGGATAAATCGGCGCCATTTGTTTCAGCTGATTGGGATCTTAAAGAGATGTATTTTTCTTGATTGTTTTTCGTGAACCCATCCTAGGGGAGGCAGAAGCGGAAAGCACGATGGATGGCGGATCGGCAATCAATCTTGTATGCTCAATCCTTTATATATTACGTTGTAGGTAACATTCAATGCATATTGTTTGATTATTCATAAAGAATAAAAGTAACCGGAACCAATAAAAACAATTGTGATCAGTTACCTAAATTTTTAGTGTTAACATGAAGGATTTGTAATTTTTAACTTGTTAAAAATTAACTTTCTTCTAGTATTGTCCTTTTAGATTTTCTTCAATATTAAACATTATTATTATGTAAATTGCATTAATGCCACGAATTTTTTATTATCTATTTCTTGTAAATAAATAATAAAATAAACTTACATTTGTGGTAGGTCTTCGTTCTCGGAGACCGTTTAGGTTAATACCATTGCAGCTCCAATTTCTGCCATCAAATAGTTTTGTACAAACATTGTTGTGTTTCAGTTTGAATGGCTTTAGAGCTAGTGAAATTACTGAGGTAACGAGCCTTATATTTTATATATCAAAGCGATAACAATATGGTGCAGTGTATACCGTCATAACGGGTGCTGGGTTTTAATAGACAAGCGTATCACTTCGCTTCGCGCGTCAGACGAAAGTCTCACTCGTCCTATCGCTTCATCTAACAAAAAGAAATTTTAACATATAATTAAAATTTTATCGAGTCCTTTACACTTACACGAGCTCCGAAGCAAATTATTCCTTGCTATAACGACGCGACGCGATATTAGATACTGTTACTCAATATTCTCAGATTACACGTAACAATGTGGGCGATATTTTAAAGTGTTTTTGCAATATTTCTCCCGTAGCCTGTTCATTTGTTAGCGCACGTTGCGCGTCTAGGATTTATACGCCGGGAACATTATCTCCCTTCAATGTGACCGGAGTCGGATGTGTGCATATTAATGGCCTAATACTCGCTCATTCATATTTTACACGGGCAAATAGATTGTGTCTAATAATTGGACACGCGTCAGGCGTGTTGTTGTAATGTGGTCATAAGTCAGGCCGGACCGGGGCGCGTGTCGTTATGCCAATCCGGGACAATGCGTCGCCTGGCTCCGCCGCTCCTGTATGATGGATGTGCCAGTTATGAGAAGGTGGATTAGCTTCTGCTCGCATTAGACCGCCGGGTGATTTAGAACGCACTTTGACACTCTCCGAGAGTTATATGATTTAATTTTATTACACATTATACTGTATACAATAACGGCTGTATTGTCCAATGATAGTAGTGACTTTTTACACAAACATCATTAATCCAGCAGATGTGGTACTGCCTATATTTATTTTATTAATTCCAAATGAAAACTTATATGATCGCCGCAATCTCAAATATTTCCTATCAAACATCTCGTTTAAATACATATATAAGAATTTCTTTTGCTTGGAACGATATTTCATTTTTGCTTTTTAATATATCTCTTATACTTTTAATATATTTTGTTATATGTCTGTGAAAATACCGTCAAATTCGGTTCAGGTGTTACAGAGATTACCCGGAACTTATTTGTATATATTTTGCATTTGTAAATAAATCTGCAAGGACAATAACAGATAAAGATTTTGTAAGAAATTACGTTTATAAAAGTTGTTTGATAGTGATTAATACAATTAGTGTTGTATGATCCCATTTTGTTTGGCCTGTTGAATATGTGTATAATATTTATTAGTATATATGGTTAGAAACCTTAACAAGGCATGCTCAAGTTTGATTAATAACATTGTAATAAAATTAATAACCACGGAGCAATGTGACGCCTCCGCCGCTCCTGACAAACGATGGAGTGTAATATCATATGGGATAATAACTATAACCGCTCGGATATAAAGGACTCTGTACGCTGTTCACGTTTAATGATAAGGTCGGCAAGTGTGTTGTACTTTTACAAATGTGTAGCTTTCATATTGTTGTACACCAGTTTTAATATAAGTTTAGGATATATATTCTTGGTTCAGTCAGTCTGTGGCTGGCAACTAAATGTCAACTTAATCATAACAAAAAAAAAAATAAGTCAGTCATTTTAACTTTATATATATAGACGTGTTTTTGTCGAAAATTAATTAGGAAGCTCTCGAGATCTTATATGTGATTTCCAACAGCTTAGAAATACAGATAGACTTTCTTCTTTTTTTAGTCTACGGAGTGACGAGCGAGATATTCACCTGACGGTAAGTGACACGACACAAACAAAATGGCGCTAATCAGGATGATATACACAGCATCACTTGGGCCCATCGTCTTGATACTTGATAATCTCGTTACTTCAATAATTATATTTACTATACCGCGGCCTTCAAAACGAAACACAAGAATGTTTGCTACTACAGACTACAGTTTGGTGGCAAAAATTAGCGCTGCGATGGTACTTATTTAGTCTCCAGCAACAGAGACCTACCACCTGTAACTGCAATGACAGACTGCAAATAGTTAAATGTAAACAGGCCGTGATCCTGGGTCCACGAACCCAGTATCAGATGAGCTGTAAGATGACTACCAAGCTCTTCACTGCATCAGAGAATAACGGTAAATTGAAGTATCTAATTAGCATCCCAATAGCAACCGCCAAAAGCTATGGGTGTATTACTAAATATAAAACATACGGAAAATATGTTTCGTACTATCGTATGAACTTGACTTTAATCTTTACAATGTTTATTGGAAAATCTTAAAGTTTTATATCTGAACAGTCTAGGCCTTAAGCAGGCACAGTAACAATTATGGACAACAAAACTCGCAGCGCTGAACTTATGTAAAAGCCCTTTCCCATAAACCATGACATAACAGTATCAGGGGGACTTAGATCATAGCGAAACGTCGTTGGATTTACAATGTGCACTTGCGATGGCGCGGGCCGGCGAGAGGGAAACAAGATCGTCGCCGGTCCAGCGATAAATCTGCCGCGTTTAACTCGCGAGCGGTAAATAACCGCGGGATTTCCGCGTGCGATGCGCCCGCGCATAAATCTGCGCGGGATTGTGATATTGTGCTGCCATTATGAGATCCGAGGAGGCAACGCGTCGCATAAATACCGCCGTTGTGTTGCCATCGCTGTGTATACGCCCGTTCCACTTGTATTCATTTCTGTCAAGATCTAAGTCTAATGATGTCCATTGGTTATTTGTCTCTTCACTCTACAAGCTTTCACTGTTGACTAAGTCAATTTTGAAGTAGACCGTCTTGGCAGGTGACACTTACATCACGTTTTTTTTATTCAACAAAGCGACAAGTGTTCATAACAACGTAACGCTAGTTATGATGTGATACATAGCACCACATTGTGCTCGTCGCCTTAAGATGTAAGGTGTTTAGTCTCGTTATCGTAGTACTTTCTCTAGCTAAAACGCCTTTCAATCCGGAACACAATATTTGCACACTATTTTTTGGCAGCACAAATTGGATCTGCGGTGGTACCTCCTTAGACGGTCGCCGGCAACAGGTACCTTACCACCAGTATATCATTATTATATTCATGTAATAGTAAGATTTTTTTTTAATTAATGCTAATAACTAATTTCCAGTGTAAAGGGAAATAATAATGCGATACAATCGATAGGGAATTTGAATACGGGCCGCTAACACCGCCGCCGGACATCGCCGAGTTCGGTCTGTCATCGCGGCCGCCTTTCCGCCGTCCTAATAGGGCGGGCAACGATCGCGATCTCCGCTACGAACGAGCGATGCTACACGTGTTCCAAGCGAAATTACCATTATTATCGATCATCTAGCGCGAGACTCGTAACGACCCTCGATGGGCGCGATCCTACCGCGACCCACGTCTTGGACGCGGCGTGAATCGCTGACCGCGTCCCGTTACCGCAACTCTTTTTACATTATTCAACGAAGCGACGGGACGAGAAAAACATTCCCTTGATGTTGGAAGTTATACAATGCATGCACTGTTGTTGGCCTGTTGTCATAAAATGTCCAATCTCGTTACTGCAATAATTTCACTAGCGAAAACGCTCACAAACCGGAATACAGTTATGTTTGCACACTACTGTTTGACGGCAAGAATAGAAGCTGCGGTGATACCTAATTAAGCAGTAATCAGCATAAAATATTTAGCCTTATTTCTTAACAACCGGCCTTTATTTGTGATGTAGTTTCTAAAGAAATACGTCTTTAAAAATGGGATGGAAATTATATAATAATTGAACCCTGTGTTACAGGGCATACGAGAGACTAAACATAAATGAACCTCCTTATCCCACTGATTAGTGGTCCTCTTACCTAATGTGGTCAAGTCGATCAACTTTGCTGGCCGAGTGCAGGTTGGTGGGTAATCGAAGAAAATTGATTTGTAATTGCTTTCATAGTGAAATTTTAAACGGACCTCTTGGTTTCCACTTTCATCGTCCGCGGATACACGTCCGACGCGGACCCTGCGATTATTGCATATTAACTGAATTGAATTGGCATTACCATGGCAATTTATATTTTCATTAAATCACCATTGAGCGTAGGTGCTTATATCCGAACGCGTGATTAATGGGGTGCGTCTGGTCGTTTAGCTCGTTCAATGCGAATTATTGAGACCGCTTTGTTACTGTGTCAGCTCGGAGCTAATTTTATTTAGTGCCCATGAAATTGAACGCTTTTGTTTTGCTCTCGCTCTCCGCCTCGCCTATGATATTTCTCATTGAAATGTTTAATGTGTACGGGTTTATACAGTTTTGCTGTTATTGTCCGGCTCAACGGTGTAGATGTGGCGATTTTGTAATATCGGCGCGATAATGCGGTTGGAAGTGTATCTGGATATTTTAACGACGTTTTGCTCTTATCCTTATCAACGTCGGTATGTTACGCATCTTATTTTATACGAACATTATATTTTGTGTTATCACTGCTTGTTACGATATAAATGTATGATCGCATTTAGTTTGTAGTTTTCAATTGCAAAATGTATGCTAATTTTCATTTACACATGCCATGTAAAATGTTAAATTCATGTTTTGTACATTTTGTCCATATATATATAAAAACGTAAAACATTAGACATTGATGTACAAGACATAAATTGAAAACAATAGTTTTATTTTAAGTTCTTGAGATACCGTAAGACTGCATTTTACTTTTTAAATTGTTTTAAAAAATAAAAAAAAATGTATATTGGCAGTTCGGTTTTTACTTACTATTTAGTAAAATTATATTTATCGACGAATAGTTCCACTTAACATAAAGCATTCTTACATTTATAACCTAAGAGAGAAATGAAGATATTATATATAATTGTTTTCAACGAAACAATTGCTCTGTCGGTGGATTTTATCTCCGAACATCTCTAAAGGGTGGTTTAGTATATACCAATAATTGATCATGAAATTGATCGAATTATATAGAAATTGATATTCTGCAAGGGGAGGTGGTAAATCATAACAATAGGAGTAATATAAAAATATTTCCGATGAAATAATTCATTTACGTACTGATTTTATGGCGATAATATTTCATGATCATCATTGAAAAGGCAACATTTGTGCTCGGTCAAGATTATAATACAGATGAGACTTATAGTTGCTAACTCAACACGAGCTTTATTCTACTAACATAAAGGTGAGTAGGTACTCACTTATTAATGCGTGGTGGTAGGATACCGTTTCTCGTATTGCAGGTCGCATCGTTTATACACCAGTCCTGATTTCCGTTACGAATTATAACGCAGGCGGTGGTCGTGTATATGTTGACCTTTACACGGCTCCCTGTAACTCGCTCTTGAGCTTGTAGTGCTATGGTAAAAAGACTAAGATGGCGCCTTAGGTCCAGTTCCATTGTAGGTATTCCATCGAGGATATAGTTTCAAACGTAAGAAGCGGAAATAACCATCCCAATATTTTTTCCGTGATTATGTTCAAGTTTTAATATATTTATGAATCTGTGTTTTTGTCTGTATTACTTTTTTGTCATTCGACGAAGCGATGAGACGCACAAGACGTTAACCTGATGGTAACTGATACTGATGACTCAACAATGTGGCGCTGGTTAGGATGATATACACTGCATCACAATGCGCTCGTCGCCTTCAGACATATGTTAAGTATCGTTATTCCAGTAACTACAGCGCCCTTGAAACCAAAACGCAGTACCTACCTAAGTAGTCTCCGGCAACAAAGACTTACCACCAGCAGAAGGATCATTCAGGTTCACTATCGTCTAAACCGGATATACTCAACCTGAGTGCTTTTGGTTCACCGTGTTTTTGGTGTTGGCCCATCTGGTGTTACATTATTTTAAATAATTTTGAATTTCACGCTTTTTAGAAAAATTGAACTCATTAAAAAAGATAAAATATTATACACGCGATAAATCATTATAGTTCTATAATATAATCTTTGCTTTTTATATATATTGAATAGCCTAGTTCTTGACTACGATCCCACCTAATGGTAAGTGGAGATGTAAATCAGGTGGTAAAAAGACTAGTCTAGAAGCAGCCTGTTCGTTCTTAACCCACTTAATCTGAAACAATCGTGAGAGCCTATGAAGAAGAAACTATCTAAGAGTGGAATAGACTTTACTAGGGTAACGAGACTTAACATTTTATGTCTAAGGCGACGAGCTTAACGTGGTGCAGTGTATAGCATAACTAACGTTATGTTGTTAAGGGCAGACGAATCACTTACTGTCAGGTAAATGACTCTCGGCGGGATATGAATACATTAAAAAAAAATATTTTACAACATTACCTACTTTTTTTGAGGCCCACAACATCATGATCAACAAGTGTTTGCGGCCTATGAAGAAAAGGTTGAATACTACTGATGTAAATCGAATTTTGTGCAGTAATATTTTTTCTTGGTTAGTCGATACCAATTTTTTAACTACAACTATGACAAATTGATTTTATTCCTTGTGAATTATTATCTTATTAACTCCCTTTGTTTTTGTTTCGGGGAGGAAATCTGCGAAAGATACTCTGCTTCTGAGAGGAAAACAGGGTTATGTGAGATTGTTACTCACTAAAACCCCATCGGTGGTCTGCATCAGTGCATTCGGAGAGGCACCGGGATCTCCAATAGAACGCACCGGTGCCCCTCTACATTTTGCTACACATCTCTGAGGAGGAGCTTCTTGGCACTATCACTGAGTCATGTACTATCCCACGTAGGTTCGGTTGTTGAACGATAAGAGCCCCCACCCTAAAGGCCCGCGAAACTCCTAGACGGTTTTAGTCGCCTTCTACGACAGGCAGGGCTTACCTTAGTCCTATTCTTACTAGTCCGAGACTACAGGGCTATATTAACTCGGTCCTAGTTTTACTATAAGAGATTGTTGTTGCTGTCAAATACCAAGATTACTAAACTTCACTGGTGGTAGGTTTCTGTTGCCGAAGACCGTCAAAGTAGGTACATCCGGAGCGCGTATTTCTGCAGCCAAACAGTAGTATGCAAACATACTGTGTCCGGGTTAGAAGGTCATGGTAACACGTTACTTGGGTAATGAGGCTTAATATCTATGTCTCGACACGACGTGCACAATATGATACTGTATATATCATTCTACTTAGCCCCTCATTGTGATTGATGATCAGGTGAACGTTCCGTCCGAATCGTCGCTTCGTAGAATAAATTAAAATAGGAGATGGTTTTGTGATACATTTTAAAATATTTCATATATATCTGAATGTTATATGGCCTCGAGTTTTGAATTTATCTCGGCCTTTATCGTCATGTATTTGCGTTGTATAAAATTTCTTGTAACTCTTATAACACTATATCAAAATTAATTACATAGTATCGTGCGGCATTTTAGAGATTTTACGGTTCCCGGTGCGAAAATAGATAACTGTGTCCGTTTTATTTACCGACGGTGTCGTTTTCTCCCTGTTTTATTGGTTTCGCTCTGTTATGGGTGGGTTGCGCTTCATACGTCTATAATAATGCAGCGACTTTATTTAGTTGCTCTAATCCCGGTGTACTATCATAAACATACAGATTATCCGAACTACTCATACTTATTTACTATTAAGATGCCACTGATGGACAGATATCCAACAAAAACTTTATTTTTTTTTTTAATTTCTATTACATGACAAGTTTTTTTTGGTGGCAAGCTATACCTCCGCCCATACAACTTGGCAATGCTTAGTACGATATACACAATATCGCATTGCACTCGTCGCCTCGAGACATAAAATGTGAATCTTGTTTCTCCTTCTACCTTCACCAGATCGGTACGCATAATGTATACCCGAAACCTCTGCAAGTCTATAGTTAAAAATGGACTTAACGATTTCAATTCAGCATAGTTACGTCAAAGGCTGATAATGATGATGATGATAGTTGCGTACCTTTTCAGTGAATTGAGGTATTATCATTTAGATAGGTTAAGGGAGCTAGGGTATGCAATGATTATTTGCCTATATGAAGCTACCGTCCTTTTTCTCAAGTGGAAAGATTGACAATTTTTCTTTTAATGTTTTTGAATTTTTGGAATGATTATCTAGTTTATCGAACGGGTTATTACGTGTGCTAGTTATGCGACTACTACGTTCATTGATCTTACTCAAAGCACTGGAAAGTTTTCAATCTGACGTAATACCGATAAGTCATTAGGGCTTGCTTATACCAGTGGCTCGTAAAATTAGAACCGTATCGTTTGCTGTAGAAAGCGACTAATTGCGCAGTTATTACGTTAGAGACCTCCCCCCATGGGAACTCGACGAGATTTCGATATGTATAGTTGAGCTGTTTAGATCTTGTAGCATAACTAATACTGCTTATTAAAACACGAGATCTAGTTTCGCAGTTAGAACTTTTATTATGCTAATTAAAAACTAATAATTTTAAACTAAATCTGCCAACTACTACTACATAAAATTACTTATAAAACTAAGCAACAGATCTTTTAGGCGTAAAAGATAATTCGGCCGTGAATGATCGGCAACTTGAATAAAAAAAACATCTTTTTTGTCCGTTTTAAAATTTTTTGTTGTTTTTTTTTATTTAGGACGGCGATATATTTCATTGTCAGTCGAATTTTTCTTCTGGCTAATTATCCACTATGACAATGGATGCTAACCATTACTGTAATCATAAAAACTTTTTATAATAAATAATTTTTTTTCGAATGATGTTTGTGCTGTTTGCTTCATCCGACTCAATACTTGCGATATACATATATATGTAGGTAAGTTCGCTAACACGAGAGAGGAGAAAAATGAGAGTGTTAAATAGGAGGAAGGGATAAAGAATTAGATAGTGGTATAAATACAATAGAAGAGGGAAAAGAGAATTATTAAATACAAAGATTTATAAATAAAAGATACTATAAATAACAGTTTCGATTTTCTCCTTTTATAATTTAACATTTCACATTCATTTATGAAACAGCCGTGTTAATATTCTTCAGGCATTATTAAATTTCCTTATACGTAAGAATTTCAAGATTATTTTATGTTGATGCTGTTTATGAAGTTCGTCTTAACATTCCGTGTTATTTAGTTGACCGTGTTCTACCGTTCTAGAATGAAGTACACAGTAAGTGTGAAACGGAGTTTTCTATGGCAGAAGTACCATAAGTTATTGCTTCGGTCGTGATAACATTCATAAGGGCGAAAGAGACGAATGGTGTCATAAATATGAATGAAATACTCAAAGCTATTGCGAGTTAGAATCCAGGTCTCTTCCGGAGCGCCTCGAGTCGCCTCATGGACTTTCTCACAGGCGAGATTTGTACTGATAAAAAGCTTTCGGTGTCAGCTGCTCAGATTGTACCTGGCATACCTGAAAGTGCATGTACTGCACCTATCTCTCCGACACGGGCCATGGGCTAAGCAAACACTGCCATGCTGCGGTGCAAGGGACAACCGGAAAAGGAATACGGCTTATATCCGTAAGCTCGCATGACTACCTCATACAAAGCTTATTAACGTTTTTGGGAATAATATCTCTATTTTGATTCTACTCCAATATATAATACTAAATTCATTTGAACTATCATAATATTACCATAGCAACGTCGGGATAAAGTTCACTTGTGATTAGTAATACGTCTGCTTCAATTTGTCGTAACAAATACGTACTAATTAAGATGACTTTATAGTGCCGTATTGCACCTATTCTTGTAGTCCTAATACCCAGGGCTGGCTATATTCTAAGTTATTACATTACCATGGTATTGTACGCCAATACCAGTCCAGTCACGTTAATGTAAGAAATTAGAACATCTGTGATGAACATTAACATTTAACAACGGAGATAGGCTCGGTGGGAAATACTTACAAAGATTTAGGAAATAGCGAATAGTGATTATGTTTTTATTACGAAAATTTAATTACTTGAGAAGTATTGCGTGTTAATGTATAACAGATAAATATAGTATTATATGACATTTCATTAGAATACAATAGTTAGGCTGTACAATGTTCTATTGTTTTATCAAACTCCGTTAGACCATTATATTATTGTCATATAATATAAGAATACAGCTCCTTAAATAAGAATTATTACAAAAAAAATCAAACTAGTGTCTTTTATAAAAAAAATTTTTGTGTTGTTTTCATTTATTTATATAAATATTAAATAATGCATACTACTATTATGCTGGCAAATCGCGCGGGTTCTTCAGAATGCTATAATTATTTGTTAGAATTATTTTTAATACTTACTCCATATTGCAAAGTGCTTACATAAATACTCTTTCTCATCATAGTGCTTTTCTTGAAATGCTCTTAATAACGCGTCAAGCAGCTGTCCCCACACAGCTCTATTGACCTGCTGGTCCGACCAGATACAAGCAATATTAGGTACCAACATTCTGAATATCCTGAGACATAAATACTAAATCTTAACAAAATGTATCCACAACAAAATATTACTGTTTAATAATTTTGTTGGGCAGTTGTTATTGATTTCGTTACCCTGCATCGAAGTGACCGATCGGCGTGAAGATATGTGGTGTTGGTTATGATGACATCGATCATAGTGTTTTCCGGTATGTTTTAAGTTAGCATTGTCTATTGACTTGCGCCATACACGCTTTACCTTTCACCGCGGAGAGATATTGTCCGTGCAGCCGCGATCCCTACGCCTCATTACCATATACTGTGGCCGTGACAGCGGCGCAATTAACTATCTGTTTATTGTTGTTGAATTATAAACGGCGTTCCCTGCTATCACTCCTGTATATGGAGAGCAGCTGTGGGAAAGCGGGACGGGTTTCACGTATGCAAGAGCGGCGAAGCCTTTCACCGGTACGTTTCGGGAAAACGACTAAAAGTTTTGCCTGTTACCAGTGATAGGTGCAAATGCTACCTCCCGAACAGTGCTCGCATTGTTATGGCGGTGGAGGTCAGTAGACGTGGCTTGGCCACCTACTGTAAAACTAAGAAGAACTTACCCAGCCGGCTCGAAGAATAGGGCCGCTAGGTGGCTGTTCTCAATGAGTTCCGTGAAGTCGCCTCCGATGTGTGCCGATAGGCTGCGGGGGCAGGCTTGCACTGACTTGTCGCCCCTCTCTCTATACTCCGTAAATGGTGCGGGGCAAGAGAAGTGTCAGTACTGCGCTTTGCCGCTCTCTGTATCTTCTGCGACTGTATAGAGGTTAGCGGCAGAGTCTTAGACCAGATCCGCCGCGGGGAGCCGAAAGAGTTTTCTCACGCTCAGCGCCAACAATAATTCTGCGGCTGCTCGCGCCTGCGCAGCGGCCATTATCGTTTATCAGTGTACGTGACGCCTGCGTAAGAGGTTATTAACGGCAATACAGCGGCGGAAATGAGTTATTAATTAACGGAGATAATCGAATCTGAAACTTTAACTCAACACTTAACGAAGGGTGCAAATAAACTGGTACTTTAACAGTTACGTTCATGATTAATAGACTTTTTACTAGGGTAAATTTTATTTTACATTTCCACCAATTGGTTAATATTTAGCTGACTATCCGTAATACATTTAGTACTATCTTATTTTTTTTTGTTCTACATATCGACGAGACGAGCAAGAGGTTCACCTTCTATATGTTAGTGAGTTGATATAAAAAACGCATTCGCTCGTATCGTAAGACTAATAATTACAATAGCTACGACGCCTTTCAAACCGGAACACAGTAATGTTTGCACTGTACTATTTGGTGGCAAAAATAGGAGCCGCGGTGGTACTTACACGGTCTCCGGCAATAGAGACATACCAGCAGTTAATTCGTACCACTAAACATAATTATAATATAATTATGATGAAATAAAGAGGTTGGAGCGTATGCAACCACTGGGTGCCATGGACGGCATGTAAATACAAGTCTAACTCAAATGTCAATTTAATTTACATTGTTTATTGGCAGTATATTATTGCACAAGCCAGAGATCCAGCGCTAGACTATTGTTTGGTATTTAAATCATCTGATCAGCTGATCGCGACCGCCCAACCTTTCACGATGTTTACATAAAACACAGGGAGGGCTCCGTACGTGGCCGTGTTAGGCTTTCTATTGCTTATATAAGGACCACTGCAAAATATGTCTTTCAGATGCTGTGATAGAATTAATATTTATTTGCTGTCCGCCATATGAATTATTATTAAAAATCAACTACTTTCTTCATCTATTTAAAATAAAAATCTATAACTATTTCAACGTCTTTATCAAATCAAATCTGGACACAGCATTAAAAATTGGCATATTACTTCACTCCGCAATATCTTGTATCTCGAAATTATCTCTTCAACTTAGTGTTTCTATATTAAGTTTTCGTTCTATAGGTTCTCCTAACTATTTTTTACGTGTGTATATCATATGAAAAAAAGTTTACAAATTAATTCAATTGTAGTAGATCTCTGTAGCCGGATATTTGAAGTAGCTGCCATCCTAGCATCCTCTTCTGCCTCGAGACATCAATTTGCAAACATTATTTTATTCATATTTTAGTAGTGTCATAGCTACTGAAATTTCTGGAAGGAGACTTAACATCTCCACACTAGGAGCATAATATGGTGTATATCGTTTAAACTTGTGTTTTTTTAATTCAACGACGCCACAAGATGAATGGTTAAGATCTTACTGCAGTAATGTCACTAGCTACATACTCCTTTCGAATTAGAACATACTAATTTTCGCACGCTACTGTTTAACGCCTGAAATAGGACCTGCGTTGGTACCTACCTAGATGGTTTCTGGTAACAGAGCCATACCAGTAGTGTTACTTTGTTATGGAAAGTCATACGTGCTGTTTACCATCAGTTGAACATTGTGGTCGCTTCGTCGGATAAAATAACAATAATCGTTCAACGATATAGCTATAAATAAGCTAGCTGCCCAATAAACACTAGCGCAATAAACAATCAACTAATCAAAATTGACCGACTATAAAAAATGCGATTGCGAATATAGCGGTTTGAAAAGCATAATATAAACGCGCATCGACGTATGGTAATGAAGTGCGCGGCAACAATTTATTATCGTGGTATGTCGGAGCTGGTACCCACGTACCAGCTAGCAGGCTTCGAATAAAGCCTTCGTTTTAGTACCTACGGTGGTTGTAAAGTGTTTATGTCGTCACGATATTTCAGCTGAATGTACAATCGTATTGTCCCCCAACACCAAATTTACAATTGTTTTGAAACTATGAATATATTGTTTTAAGATGTCTGTCGATGATGGTTTAACTATGATCAATTTCAAATTTGACGCTTATTGTATTTTTTTTATCATCATCATCAGGTGCCCTCCTCAAACTGAAGTTTGGCGATCAGATTGAAAAAACCAATTTAATCCTCAGCTATTATTTTTAACTGATGGTATTTAAACCCAGTCCATTCCTTTATGTCCTCAAACCATTTCTTGTGCTGTCTATTCTTTTATAACGCATGTATACGGTTGCTATTCATAATATTCGAAAAAATGTCATATTCTCATTTTTTCAGAGTAAATTTGTAAAACACTAAAAGCAAGTATTCTGGTATACTGTAGAGTCTCTGATGCCGGAGACCGCTTGTGTGGGTACTACCGCAGCCCCTCTTTCTATCGCCAATAGCGAGCGGTGTGCGAATTATGTTTCGGTTTGGAGGGTGTTGTATCTAGATATTACTGGGGTAACGAGACATAACATTTTACGTCTCAAAGAGGGAAACACAATGTAGTGCATTATACTAACCAGCGCCAAGTTGTTCTAGGTAGGCGTATCAATTACCATCAACCGAACAACTCGCTTGTCTGGCCGTCTTATCGGATACAGAAAGAGTTACTTTTTAAATAATCAGGTTGAAATACTACGATTACCGATTGTGCATAAAACTTATATAGTAATAATTAATAATTTATTATAATAATATTAATAAATAAAGTAATTTTTGAACAAACCACAAAGTACTTGTACGGTTTCCAGCATCAGAGACCTACCAATAAGAAATAATTTAGCTAATCCTGTAACTATTGTTTGCATGAATCATAGTATATATAATTTATTAACAATATATATAATTTATTTAAATCAAATGCCAGAGTATTGTCATAATTGGTGTAGATTTCCAGCAACGGATAAACTGTGAATAGAAGATTTATCTCAGTATACACATAGTGACAGCTAAGATCAAGTACAACGGTAGAAAATAAAAATGTACTTTCTCTTTTCTGTAATTAATTCCCAAGTATAAGTTATTTGACTAGAGTATAATGCCTGCAGAATAAATTTATAAATGTTAGTAAGGTACAACCGACATGTCGATAGTAGTATCGAAGATCATTTAGAGATACAATGATATACCGGAATTGCCTCGTAACAAGAGACACTAACATTGACAAATGACGCCTGTTCAGCGGGCGGTGAACAAAAAAAAAACGAAAGTCGTGTCGGTGGAGCTGTGAGGAGTATATTCGAGTGCAAGATATATTTTTTTTGTTAATCTTGATAACATGAGTGTATACGGATGTCGTAATTAGTATGTCATTAAGTCGAGAACCTTATCGCGTCAGTCCATCGAGATCCGTTCGTATTTTTTAGTAGTGTTGCATCGAGGTATTCTTCTTACCACCCTTATCCCATTTGATGGCATTCATGTCTATTATCCGTTAGTGCATTACACTCTCCTTACTCTCATATCACTTACTAGTCGATTCCTAATTTTTGTGATGTAGTTAGACCATTTACATACTTCGTTATGTGATTTTCATTCCATCTTAACTTGTGATATGTTCATACCAGGATTCATTAATACTTACTTAAACCTTATTGACGCTATTAAACTTTTTTTATACGAATTTAGAATATTATTCATTTACACATGACCTTAGTATTTCTACTACGTCCACCATTTCCTTATGATTCGCTTTTCCTGCTCAAAACTTAACCCATTTATGAGAAAGTCCTCATTGTCTTATTAACATAATGTTGTATGTTATTCACCTTTTTTTTAGTCTATAAAGCGGCGAGAAGTTTCCCTGAATGGTTCCCGATCTTGGCCAGAACAGCTTGGCATCATTAGTATGATTATACAGCACCACATTGTGCTCCTCGCTTTAGACGTAAGATGTTAAATATTGCTACTCTTGTTAAAATTAGCTAAAATAAAATGCCATTCAAACCGGACCACAATAATGTTTGCATTCTACTGTTTGACAGCAGAAATAGAGGCTGCGGTGATATCTACTTAGATGGTCTTCGGCTATAGATACCTACCATTAGTAGAAATGTAACAAGTAAGATGCATCAAGTCCTCATCCGTCGCTTTCGATATCTCGCTCAGACATATACAGGGAACAGACTTTGTCATTGTATTATAAATATGATATGATAGATGTTGTATATAATATATGTTGTAGCTAATTAAAGCTTATTAAGTGATAGTTATTCGTTCAAAATTCGCCACGTACGTAACGTTAAGGCGTGTACGTTGCGAAGTGTTAACATGCGCATATATCACCGTTCGACTTGATACACCTGCGAGGCGCCGCCCACTGTACCACCGCCCCCGCGCACCTCTCAACCCTCCCCCCACTGCCCTTGTCTTTAGCTGCACCATCATCAGGCGAAGTTGAGCGAGCACTACATGTCGAGACGTTGACGGGAGCGGTTGTTATTGCCGTTTGAACTTTTGTTTGGTTCGGTGATTTTGAACAGAGTGCTGTGCGAAGGCGACATTAGTAAGTGACATATATACAGTACTAATTGTTGGGAAGATCAGTGTTCAAAAGTTTCAAAATAAACTGTAAGTTTGTTTACTTCACACCTATCTTAATGCATTTATACTCTATGTTTTTTTACAAACTTATATTATAATACCAATGTCGGCCTGAAAAGTAATGTGATTTGTGAAATAAAACTGCTCAATAGACTACATGGGCGGTTAATTTATTAAAATGTATAGAAATATTTGCAATCACAGTAACGGTTCAAGAAAGTTTAAAATAAGCAAAGTTCTTCTAATAAAGTTTTAAGTACTTTAAAGGATCATGTTTTTGCGGATACTGTGTTTATTTGTGCAGTTCCTGTAAAGGCGCCAGAAACCTGTTGATACGTAATGGGCGGAGCTTCTAAAGCGATTTGTACGCAAGCGCTAATAAACTAACAACTTTAAGTATTCTGCAGCGTTGCAATCATCATTTTTGTGCATTATGTAAGAAGATCTAGACATTGCGTGCTCAGTGAGTAATAGCAGGTTTATTATGATGTTAACCAATTTTGCAAGTTCGAGAGAAAGTTGATATATATATAAATTACGACATACGTTTCTCATCACGAAACTTATACACAAATATTACAATGTAATGTTTATAGTCTAAAAATATGTCTAGCTTTGATCTTTTTTTTCTTAAATGGGCATATAAATATAATAATAAATTTGTGCGGATACTAATTTACGTTAATAAAATCACAGAAGGTTAAAATTGTTTATTTTCTATTGTTTTCGTAGATAAACAAATTTTTAAGAAATTCCTATCGTTTGATATCATTTTTAAAAACATATACTTACTATGGATGCAAGTGGTCTCGCTCAACAACTCACGGGACTCGAACCAACTTCATCTGCTCGTGGTGCACCCTGCTAATCAACAAAGAAGGCTTTGGCTCCTACCAAGCCGCATTGGGCCAGCGTGGTGGGAAATGGTCCAAATCTCCCCATATGAACCCTTACAACTCTAGGATAGCCCCTGATTTTCAGCGGTACCGGAGGCCATGCTAACTGTGACGGACGTTGGCATGGTGCCGAATCATGCAAGGCAATGCAGGATCGATCGATATGGAGATCGTTGGGGGAGGCCTGCGGACGTCTATCGGCTGATGATGACACCTACTATACTTTTTATTTTTTATCACAGCAAAGCTTATCATCTTAATAATAATATGATCGTTTCGTATCACACCATCACATACAACTTTTTACAGCCTTTTAAAGCTTAAGACTAAGTTTAGAATATGCACGGAAATATTAATAGCTCAAATTCAAATCGAAACGCAATTCTGATATTCCTTTCCGGAAATCCAGTTCTTGCAGTTCCGACTGAAACTTTGTCAATAATATACAATCAAGAATTTTCTTAGGAAAAACCTAACATTTATTTCCATAATTTGTGGTCTCCTCTTAAGCTTATTTAATAATTATCTAATAATTTGTTTCGACGTGATTGTCCTTTACAAGTCCTTTAATACATTATTAAGAATAAACAGGAGGTAATCGTTAATAATATTCCTTATCGTTCCTACTACTAATTGACATCTTCTAACAATTAGGAATTATGCTAATTTAGTGCACTATAAATAATCTCGATCTGGAATTTAACATATAATTTTTTATTCTTATTTCTTCCTTATCATTATTATTTTAGCCTATTGGTATCCACTGCTGAACATGGTCTCTATAGTCCATTTTCACCCCAACCGGTCTGACATCACCGGCACGTAATGATGTCCTGCGATCTTCGATACGTCATTACGATTACCAATATATATATCGTTAATCCTGTAGTAAAACTTATGCTATTTATTTGATATTTTATAATATTATACTATACTCAATAAGCGAGCCTTTGGATGGTGGTTTTGTATTTGCACAGCGTAGGTGGTAAGGAGCGTCTTGCTCTTCTTTGAGATGTTTCGGCCAGAGTGAAGGGGGCACGACCGGTACGTTCCGTAGGAGATCCCTGATCCACTCCTAGTGCACTGAGGGAGACCACCGAGGGGATTTTAGTGGGTAGAAGCCCTATATAACTTTGTCTTCTTCCTAGAAGCAAGGTATCTTGTAAGATTCCCCCGCGATAAAAAAAAAAAAAAGAGGTGGCTACCACCATAGTGTATGCTCCTGCCGTAAAACAGTAGTATACAAACATTATTTTGTTCTGGTTTAAAAGACGCTATTGCTAATTAAATCACTAGGGTATCAAGCCGATGGACATCC
Organism: Ornithoptera priamus; assembly: GCA_029034505.1. Taxonomy (NCBI): domain Eukaryota; kingdom Metazoa; phylum Arthropoda; class Insecta; order Lepidoptera; family Papilionidae; genus Ornithoptera; species Ornithoptera priamus. The sequence goes on along the minus strand of JARDWD010000636.1, from coordinate 61,910 downwards.
ATTGCTGGACATAGGCCTATCACAAAGATTCCCACAACAATCAAGCAGGGATTCATATGGAGGATTTGAGCCATTTCTCATCAAGGCGGCCCAATACGGGTTGGTGGTACCCAGAGCCTCGTTTGTTGATTAACAAGTTGCACCACGAGCAGGTGAGGTTGGCTTGGATCCCGTGATTTGTGCGGAAACCCTTAACTACAATAACAACGACGTGGTTAATAACGATTAAAAAATCTTTAGCAATAGACAAGAGTAGGTTTTTTTTTGTAATATTAATTGGCAATTGTGCCAATACAAACGGGCAGTGCTTACATCGATAAGGCGGCGATGTCCTATAAGATACCCGTGGAAACTATGACGCCGGGCGCGCCACCAGAATACCGCATTGTTTATTTTGAACAATGAACCGATGCGACGTCGCCATTTTGATCTAAAAAAATTTACACACCGTTATAAAGTATGTTAACGAAAATATAAGATAATACTGATGGTAGGTCTCCGATACCGGAGACTGTCTAGGTAACTTTATTTTAATTCTGCAAAGCGAGACGAACGGGACATTCACTTGACGGTAAGTGATACACCTGCCTATAACGACGTACTGGCTAGTTACCATGTTATACACAACAACAACATTGCGCTCGTCGCCTTGAGACAAAACATGTTAGGTTTCGTTACCCCAGTAATTTCACTAGTTGCATCGCGCTTCAAATCGCAAGAATAATGTTTGCATAGTACTGTTTGGCGGCAGAAATAAGGGCGGCAGTGGTACTTGTCTAGGCGATCTTCGGCAACAGATACGATTTTTTTTGTTGTCGGGATGGAAATCTAAAAAGATACTCCGCTTCTGTTTTTTTTATACGCGTTTCTCCCTCTTATGTTAGGTTGGGGTGTAAACCTCCAGATCTGCAGCCGCGGTGCCAAGCTAGTCCTCCTCCGCACAGTCACCAAAACAGGAGAACTCCACACCAACTTGATCAGACGGGTGTGGCAGTCTCTTGAAGCTAGCCGGTAAGCTTCAAGTCACGGTCACCTATCACTTGCCGGGAATGACCACGTTTAATCTCATATAAACGGGCTGCTTCCTGGACCCGAAGGTCCAAAGGAAACAACTCGGGAAGCATCAGGGCCGAGTTCAGCGACGCGGTCCTGTGGGTCTTCGCTATCTTCTGAACTAGGCCCCTCTGCTCCTCATGTAACTGCCTGCTGACCAGCAGCTTCTTAGCCGCCAGCGCCCATACACTCGCTGCATACAATATGATGGGCTCCAACACCGCCAGGTACATCGTTCTGATCACCTCGATACCTTCGCGGCCCTTCCTAGACAGCTAACGATAGAGCTCTTGGGCCATCGTGCTTACGCTTTTTACGCGGATATTGAAGGTGATCCTATCGTCAACTGTGAGGCCGAGTATCCGGACTTCCCGAGTTCGACCTAGATGCTTCCCTCCCATGGTCAATACTGGGTTTTCGTACTTAAGCTTATTGGTTAGCACCATCACTTTGGTTTTATGAGGTGCGAACCTAAACTTATTTCGGACCCCAATTATGAACATTAGTAGGGTAACGGGATACTGTCGCACTCCAACCGATTAAAAAGCTTCAAACGGTATTCCAATCACTTCCGAAATAATGCACGGGTTTCACGAAATAACATCGAGCACTTCTTCCGTAACCCCCGATCCGCGCCGGAATCGAAAGGGCCCGCCTCGGGGAGGGATGTGAAGCACCCCTCTCAACGTCCCCGGTCTTTTGCCCGGAGAAGATCAGCACGGCTTCGACTCTAGTTCTGTTGTTATGACACGGTTTTGTCGGATTTTTACCAACTAAAACGCTCTCGGTGGTCATCTTCAGTTCGTTGCGAAAGGCCCTGGGACCTTCTACGGAAGGTACTGGTGGCTCTCGGCACTACTCCTAAAGCACGCCCCAGGGAGGACTGTAGCATTACTCGGCATCGGTACGATAAGCACTAGACCACCTCGTACTTGTCGTTCATCACGGGGTCATTAAGTGGACAATGAGGCCCCCTACCTTCAAAGCCCACGAACTCGAAAACCCTTCTTCGACAGATAGAGCTTACCCTGGTCCTATTTTTAATAGCCCGAGACTACAAGGCAAAACCTAGATGATCTCCAGTAACAGAGACCTACCGCTTGTAAATCTGTCACCGATTCTCCTGTGCCTGCCGCCTAACAGTAGTATGCAAACATTTCTGTGTTCCGGTTGGAATGGCGCTGTAGGTTATCAAATTAGAGAAATAATGAGAATTAGCATCTTATATCTCAAGGTGATGATCACGTGATGTGGTAATTATCCATGCAATTAATCTGTGTAAAAAATATCTTTAAGTCGATTAATTTTTGCCTTTCGTAGAATCTCATCATAAATATCATGTAATGTTATTTAATGTGTAAATTCTGTATTAAATAACATAGTAAAATAGGCTTCATTTATAAATTCGTATTATTTAAACTATAATAAATCATTAATAATCTTTACATCAACTCTTCTCTCGCTTAAGTTAGCTTAAGAGAACACAGCGAATAGTTCGCCTATTATAATAAGGCTTATTAACTTCTTGACATCCTACATTAACTCTGTTTTTTTTTTATTCAACCCCCGCTCATAACAACGTGGCGATAGTTAAGATGATATACACAGCGCCACGCTATGCTCGTCGTTTTGACGCAATATTAGGCCTCGTTACCCCAGTAATTTCAGTAGCTATAGTGCCTTTAAACCCGAGCACTAATGTTTGCATACTACTGTTCGGCGATTGAAATAGGAGCTGCACTGGTATCTAGCTAGACAATCTCCGATAATTTGAGACCTACCACCAGTGAATAGTAAATATACGTTACTACGGTAATTAAATATAAAAGAATAAGTTGATTATCTTCTTTATTGTCTTGTTTAATTCTTAATATCATTATGATATTCGAAGTTTTATAGAAGAATCACATATCAATGTATATGTAAAGTAGCACATCATTTTGCAGAACCTTAACGCTTCATCATCATCATCAGCGGATAAACGTCCACTGCTGGACATGGGTGCTCCCTCATAGATTCCCACCTCCATCGGGTAGGGATTTATATGGAGGGATTTGGGCCATTTCCTACCGCGCTGGCCCGGTGCAGGTTGGTGAGAGCCAAAGACTCGTTTGTGGATTAGCAAAGTGCACCACGAGCAGTTGAGGTTAACTTGGGTCCCGTAGTTGGTTTTCCCTTGCACTTATGAATATGCCCATGTTATTTGAGAAGTAGATATTTCAATAATCAGCTGTTCCACTATAAGATGTTTATCCTCCACCACCTCCTTTTTTAATTTTATTTACCATGAAATGCAAGTAAAGGGAAGTTGTATTTTTTCACATTTCTTTCACCAAACAATATATTTTCAGATTTCATTAACTTTTTTTAAACGGGCAATAAAGAAAGTGAATTCTTTGAAATAATAAGTAAAATAGTGCTAATTAGTATAGTTCACTAATTAGTTAAAGTTTGCTAAGAACTGAACAGTTTGTACAAGTGAACGCCTTTTCGCATGTTTGTATGCCTTTAACCCCTTTAACAGCCTCAACGTGACTGTGTGGTCAAATCTCAGGTACTGATCTCCGATTAGGGTTTAACTGGACTTGTGTCACTGATACTATAAAGTTATATTGCTTTATTTTACATTACCATAAATTTAATTATTTTAATTTATAACTATAGCTTTACAGGTAATTCATAAATTTATTTTTTTTAAAAAATTTTTTTTTACAATTTTTCATTGAACTCTGTTATGTTGATGTAATTTCAGTTTTTCTAATTTACATTAAATACTTTTTATTCATTTAAGCGGCGACACCTTTAGACGTAGAATATTGTAAATTATACTAGCTACAGCGCCCTTCAAACCAGACAATGTTTGCACACTCATGTTAAACGGCATTGATATTACTACTTAAGTGATCTCAAGCGACAGGGACCAACCACCAGTTAATATAATAGTAACTATATACGATCTAGTGTTAGTTCGATATTATAAGATGATACCCAGCTGGTATCGATTTACTATAATAATCTGTTTAAAGGACGGGAAGTCTTCAATTACGATTAATACGTCGCTCTATTCGCATTCGTGTTTACGAGTGTTCGTGTGGTATGGTGTGTTTGTGTGCATGAGTAACATCCGGCGCAGGACATCTGTCCCGAGCACTTTGGAATTATCGTTGGTTGATGTCATCCTCGATCGTTGTATCTTTATTGCACTTATCAAACGTTTTATAACATGGCGACACTTTCACTACTGTTCGAGAAATAACTGAATAGAAGATTCGATTAATCGAATGAACGGTTTCCTTGATTAATGTTTCTACCCTTTATTATTATTATAAAGAAAGGGTGTTGTCGTTACTTATACCGTAGACAGATTGATAAATACAACGTTCATTGAAAAATAATATGTATTCACGCACTCTTTCAGCTTATTTTCTTAATCTGCTATTTTCACTGACATATCCGTCGATAATGATATGTACTGGCGTAAGGTGTCTGTTATCTGTCATCGTCTAAGTAGGTACTACCGCAGCTTCTATTTCTGCAGATAAGCAATGGTGTGCATAAATAACTGTTCTGGTTTGAAACTTAACATTTTGTCTCAAGGCGATTGGCGCATTATAATGCAGTGTATATTATCCTAACACGCGCCACATTACAATAAAAAACAGGTCCGAGGTTTTATTTAGACATTGTATTAGTACAATTATTAATAACAACTAATGTTTATTAAAATTCGAAGTTTCAAACTGTTGTAAAACATATTACATATTGTAATACGTTACATTATCTAAGACCAATAAGCTCAGACCACGGCATGCACTAATCCCGACATGCCTAGGGGTCCAGCACACCTCGCACTCGAAAGAAAAAAAAAACAGACACATAATAAGCAAATCACCGTCGGATAACTACACTCCAAGTAGTTCACTTTTTTTTAAAAGCTGGCCGTGGATCCGGATCCACGAGCCCAGTATCAGAGGAGCTGTGCGATATGACTTTCAAGCGATCAACATCTTCAGAATACATATAGTCATTATCAAATCAATACATCAAGTCATAATCAAATCAGAATACAGAAGACGTTACAATATATTGTAGATAAATGCGAACACACTACAAAATGACGCAAATTAGTTTTGTTTATTTATTTTAATATATATATATATATATTAACTTGTCACCATTCCTATTGTTTATTAGTGTCATACATTTTCAAGTTATGTTTTAAAAACTTACTTCTAAATAATGTATTTTTTATTATCGTGTATATTGTTTATATCTATCCTAAACCACGTCTCTTGCTCTATAAATCATATTTTTACTTTCTATGAACGGGAACACTCCATTAGCAAATTGAGAAAGGAAATAATTCTAATTTTGTTTATCTAAATATTACTGTTTGTTAGTTATATATAATATATTTAAATTGTCACTGGTAAGTAGAATATTTGTGCTGTTATTGTATCTTATTAAATAAAATAAGATTAAAAGTATAATATAAGTACATTACTGAAATACTCAGCAAGACCATAAAAGATTGCGCAACTACAACCCATCTGCAAGAATACTCTTTCAAAGTTTATAATTAACAGTAACTACCCTTAACCAGTTTTAAATAATCTGAAGGATTCTTAAAATATTTTATTATTATACATATTCATCATCAGCCGATAGATGTCCACAGCTGGACAGAGGCCTCCCCCAAAGATCTCCTACATATCATTAACTATAATTAATGGGGAATGTAGCTATAAATATGCATATACCTTGATGTTTAATTTAAATCAGGATTACATTTCCTTATGTAAGTTTGTGTAAATGATGTAAATTATATTTACTAGTATATCATGGCAGATTTAATGTTCGTTCGGTCTGCGATTTGATGTATCGATAATGATTTATCATTCTTGGTACAGTATGTACTTATGACGTACGCGGTTGAGGCTCTATGTGAGGGGCCCATCGCTTGACAGGAGATGGATGTTACGCACGATGCATGTTCGTTGTTCGCCTTCGCTATCGTTTGTTCTTGAATTTATAGCATATGAAGTAACAGACGCCTGTTTGGCCTTTAAGTGTAATTCGCTTCGTAAATCCTTTCGCTTCAATCACATTTTGCTTATGTCTATATATCTGTATGTATAAATTTTAACTTGTGGCAGGTCTGTATCGTCGGAGACTGTTTAGGTAAGTACCATCGCAGCTCCCGTATTCCGCTTTGAATGATATTGTAACTAATGAAATTATCGGGATAACGGGTCATAACATCTTATGTCTCATGGCGACGAGCACTATGCTGTGTAACACTATCTTACCATCAAATGAACGTAGCGCTCTTCTCGGGCAATAACTTCGAATAAACAAATCTTCGTTCAAATAATGGTCATAGGAAAAACAATAATAAAAGGAAAACAGTTGCTGATGACATATTTTTTTTTTATTCAATTAAGAGATGAGACCAGCGAGACGTTATTCTAATAGTAAGTGATACCCCCGCCCATAACAATGTACAATGATATTTGTACCCTACTGTTTGTCGGCTGCTATAGGAGTTGCGGTGGTACCTACCTAGACGGTTTCTAGCATCAAAGATCACTAGTACACATTTTACATGTTTGTTTAATGTACCTTGTTGGTAGAAATAGATCGTTTTGAAATTATATTGTAACATTTTATTGACGATTTGTCTTTCTTATAAAAAATTACATTTTGATAATGTGACGATATATGGTTCATTTCAGTTGTTGCCAAAGTTTTGGTCCACAGGCCACTCCGCGTGAAAACTTACTAATCGCGTTAACTTATGCTTTAGATTACAATAACATTTTAATATAATTGTTTATTTTACTATTGCATATTAATTAACAAAGCTTTCTTAATTTGTTTACAATTAATAGTTTAATTATATTAACCCGGAATCTATAATATAGTCCTAGATATAACATTTTTGATATATAACATGATTAGAGGTCCGCGGGATTTAAATTATGAATTGAATGGTTCGGGAGGTCAAAAAGTTTGACTACCGCCGGTTTAGATTATTAACATATAAGTTCATTTCACGAGATAGAATCGTACATTTCGCGTTCACGTTTGTAAATGTTGGACATGATTTGTTGTTAATTAATTCCAAAGCGGAATCACTTATAGCAATCATTTATAAGTCTAGCTTGTCCAAGCAAAGGTAGCGACGTGTCCGCACTTTCTAATGTCACAGGAGTATTTATGCCTATGAATTACCATCGCCATATCCAACGGATAAATGGAGTGGTTCTCAGAGTAATGTCCGCGCCCCCGTCCACGCTTAATTTATGCACTTTCAATGCGATTTCATGTAAACGGTTATTGATTACGTAACTTGGTGATTGCTTCTCGCAACATAATACAATCAAATTTATATTCAATTGATCACATGTTAACTTATATCTTAGTATATGTAATTGTGAAATATAAATTTTCTTAAATAAACGCTTTATTCTTTATGTTTATAATACTGATAACTTGTACACAGATTCAGAGAAAAATATCTGTCTTTTTTGTCGTTTCGTTATCAAAGTGATAACGATAGACACAACACCACAAACATAGATGTAGTAATTTTAAACTATTATTAGTGATAAGGATAACTTTAGTTATAGGGTTTCAATTCATTCGTTCTACTGGTGACAGGTCTCTATTGTTTTAGACCTTTCAGATTAGTGTTTTCCACCGTGGGGTCTACGCCCCAGAGAGTGGCAATTTGATTAAGGGGAGCAATTCAAAAATGGATTCGACACGAGTTTAACTCCGCTCTCTTTCATTCTAGGCCATGTTGGATTAAGTGCCAAATTTAAAGAAAAAAGCACATTCTTAAATAATTCAAATTATAGCAAATTCTTAAACAATATATTTTTTTAATTTTAAAAATTGTGTATGTTACACAGGGGCTTAGAATTTTAGAAGGCTAAGGTAGGGCATGGCACCAAAAAGGTTGGAAAACACTGATTTAGATAGAGGCCTATTTTCTCCGCCAAATAGCAGTGTGCAAATATAATTATGTTTCATTTTAAAAGATTTCGTTGCCGGCAAAAAAAAAATATTTGGGTTAAAGCGACTAAACATCTAATGTAATAACTAGGATAATATACCATGTATACCATTTTAACTGTTGCCACACTATTATGGGAAGTTGTAGAACATACCATGAGGCGGACATCTTCCCCGTCGCTTGCCTTCTTTTAAATATGTATTCACAATATCTTTTAGAATACACAAACACAAAGGGTTGTTTTAAATGTTTCGCGAATGGTCTGCTATTTTTTTTAATAGGCAGGCAATAAAGCTATGAATGTGTACTAACTAGTGGTGGCGGTGTTATTTATGACGTACGATAACATCGACACGGACTTGTCAATCATGCACAATGCATACACGTTTCGGAGCGGACAACCAGCGATAAGGTCTGTACAATTTCAAACCTTGCTCTTAGGTGATAGAATTTTTATTAACAATCGCTCTGTCGGGAAGTTGGTGTTCTATAGTGTGTTAGCAACGGTCATCCATCATCTATAGTCCCGAGCGCGTAACGAGTCTTTATTCGAGGGAAGCGAAGATGCGCCTGAGACGGTTCTTACACCCTCCCGCGACGTGCACTCTTTCTTTGTATTGATGGATCACGAATTTGTGAGTTTATCAGTTCCGAATATACATACATCTTGATCAACGTCCGTCCCCGAAGAGTTTTGTAACTCATTTCGATGCCGGGCGAGATAGTTATAACCGCAGTGTGATTAAAATGATATATTTGAACTATATCTAGAATTAGAATGACAAGAGAGAAAAGATCACGTAGAAAATATAGAATAATATTTTCTGTATTATCAGAATGTTTATATGTAACAATAATTTTAAACTATTGGAGCCGTAATCTTAAAGATTTCTGTGATCTATATTTATAATGTTTTTTTTTAATAAACACCGTTTATACTTTATCTACTTTGTAATTTTTTCAAGTTTATTTACGGAGGGACTTATGATACAAACTTACCTGAGAGATCTGTTCTTCTTGATTCTGATGATGTAAGCGCTTGAAAGCCATAGCAACTTACAGCTCATTTGATACTGGCCTCGTGGACCTAGATCCACGGCCTGTTGAGATCTGTTCTATGAAAAAAAAAAACGTTTTAGTCGTAAGTTCGTAATTTATTTACCAAGATTTCCTTTAAAAGATAATTCATAAAATATTCTAGTATTACATTGAAATGGAACTTATTAACCGATGATAGCTTGCTTAATTTGTAGCTGAGCGTCTGAATCCTGAAAACTTTTTCGAAAAGTACATTAAAACTTATATTTTGATTATCCCGTTATTTTATTTTTAACATAGTCAACAACAACATTGCAACAATCTCAACTATCTAAAAAGTTGTTTCTATTGTCAACACGATCTCGCGACCTCGTCTGGACTATTATTTCCATTTTAACTGCAACATTGTTGTGCCTCTTCTTTTCAACTCATTCAATGGTCTGTACGTGAAAGGCGTCCCAATCAGATAGTCCGCATAACTGAATGGCTAATGTGGCCGCCCCCACCTGATAAGCGGTCCTCCTGCACGTGAGCCCCACAAACCCCTAACGACGTCCGATGCTATCGCCGGTGACGTTTCAATACAACCATGCAGCAGTCACTCCTCTGACGAGATGAACGACCCGTCTATCAATCTATTCGATTCACCGTCGTCGTTTGCAGTGGTAACTCGTTCGAGTTTAGATCCACGTATGCCGCGATTTAAGCACTTGGCTATGGTACAACACTAGGAGCTATATCGTGAATATATCTGATCGCAGATTTTGTTTTGGATCCTGTGATGTTGTCGCAGACATCGAATATTCTTCACTTTGAATATACTTCAAAATAGTATAAAATCCCATTAGTTATCTATTAATATTCTTCTACATCTTACATTCGGTCGTTAGTAATTTAGTGTGTTCACTAAATAAAAATGTGAGCTATAGTATTTATTATAATGAATAAAACATATACGAGTACTTAAAAGAATATATCATCGAACCTTTTTCTATCAAAACAACAGGATTGTACAAAAATCCTAGTATCGTATGAGTACAAGTATTATAATTTTAGAAATATATAATTTATTTCAATAAGTATGGTGAAATCTGTAAAATTAAACAACTCAGTTGCTCGTGGACATGAGAATGTGGAATGCGGAGGCATGCGCATGTCGATACTTCCGCTGAAAAGATTCCAAGATTTTATCTCGGTTAACTTGTTTAACTGTGTTAAAAATCAACTGGTGTATAATCTTCTATAGAATACCTCTCGGGGAGTGTGTGCTGGCATTACACGATATAATTTCCCTATACCCTTGTCAACACCTGACAATCAGACTTACAGCTAGTCACCATCCGTATGCTGTAAACACCCTCAGGTTTGCGGTTAAAGACATTTATGTAGGGTGACCAAGAAGTAATGATTGTCGAATATTTGTAAAAATAAATGTCTTTAGTTCTCCACTAATTACCTCATCATCACGTGAAACGGTGTTTTTTAAAATATTAACAGTCGGATTGGTAACCCGAAAATGGAGATACATAAGTTGGCCACTTACCGGCGTCGGTATTCCCATCCAAATACGACGTGGGTGTCTTTAAGAAAAGAGTGAATAGACTGTTACTAGTTCTCTTTACCGCCACAGACTATATTAAGACTCAACAAGGTTGTGCACTAACATATTTAAATTTAAAAGATGATTTGGTTATCTATGAATTTTTTTATTAAAACAAAACCCAAAATTTTTAAATACGTCAATTGTAAAATTTCGTGAATGTGATAAACCTTCTCATAAGGAGTCATTGATAATATGACCATGTCTGGTTTATATGTTCCATGATATAAAAGTTTAAGTTATTATACATTATCGATGCTAGCAAAGCTCTAATGCGTTTAAGCTTTAAGAGCTTCATTATTTGATTTTTGTTTTCTTGTCCCGCTTTCAAATTACACGCTGAGTGTCATCACGAGTGTCAGCCATGACTTCCCTGTTGAATACATTTGTTAATTCTTTTTTTTAATGAGACACTTCATCGGCTATGCTTTTGGAAATGACTCCGTGATAACTGTTGTTTAAGGTTTTCTTCAATGATGGCCGTATTATAAATGTATATATCAAATTGCAAAGTTTTTAACTAACGAAAATTTATAGTTTATATAGATTTATAATCAATTGTATTAATTCTAAATTACGGTAAAATAAAAAAAAATCACCATTATTAATGTTTATACAGATTTATACATAAGAATTAACACTTATTAATAATAAGTAATATTTTTATGATGTGTGTTAGAAAAAAGGTATGATTTTAAGTCAGTAAAAATTTATCAATAAAATTGAGACTTGACTATAATTATCACCCGAGGTATGATTAGAGATAAAAATGGCGGCTCCATTACATATATTACCTTTCAATAGTAATAAAGATTAATTTCAAAATAATTAAGGTTATATCTTCGCTTGTATTTACCGCAATGAGTGTTCACTGGAGGAACCATCACCGTATAAACGGTTCCGTATCTGTATCTGACTCGTTTGATGCAACCTGTGTGTCGTAATGTTCACAGGCTCGTAATCTTGTGTCTATGTGCGCAGTGTGCTGGATGATTAACGATCTACCGTGTCACATCACCGCCGCAACCGGCCGACGCATCAACAATATTGTCTCATTTATTGCTAATGATCTATTGACTATCGAAGGCATACGTACGTTCCCATAAACAACTTTCCAAAGTAAATAGTCGATTAATTGAATCATCAATGCTCGTATAAAGTTTAATTTAGTCTTTGAGAATGATGAAATAATCATTAATGAAAGCCCGACCGGAACATGCTTGTCAATTTTTGTTCGCTTCCTATATTGTTTTTTTATTCTGCCAAGCGACGAGACGAACAAGACATTAATCTGATAGCAATTGACTCCTATCCATTACAGAGTGGCGTTAGTTAGGATGATGCACACTTCATCACACTGTGTTCCTCTCCTTAAGACAAAATATCTTAAGTCCCGTTACCCCAGTCGATTTCAATAGCTGCAACGCCCTTCAAATCGGAACACTAATATTTGCACACTACTGTTCTGTTCTGTTGTCTGGCGGCAGAAATAAGAACTGCCAGGTATCACTGGCACAGCCTCCAACAACAGTGACTTACCACTCAGTATATTTATCTTGTTCGTGCCGACACTAATATTATTTTATCGTCTGTGTATTATTACGTGTCACTGTTGGTGAAATCGATGTAATTAAAGGTAACATTATGTTAATTAATGTTGCATATAAAATAAATAATGAACGACATAACATTATAATTATCATCCTAAATTGTATATGTGTTTCATCTTGGTTGTATTATTAGTCAAGGATTGTATTAATTAAATTTTTACTATAATTAAGCTGTAAAGTTGTTTAAATAGAATTTAATAGCTACCCCTGTTACACTTAATGTTGAATGATAATGAGGCCGAGGGTAGTGAAATTATTCGCTTATAGTATTTTGGTTCTAGCATTTATGTCCACCGAAACTGAGTTAAGTCTGTGACAGGATCACAGTATTTAGATAACTAGCTATCTCTATTACGAACTCGATTGTTTATTAATTAAATCTCATACGATGGTCACTATATATATTTTTTTTCTTTCCCTTTCCTCCAATGGTAGACCCTTTTTCTCGTTGTTAGCATAAAGGAGTTTATACAAATTATTGTTTATTTGAGAATGAGATGATGTGGAAGCAAATGGCTTGTGTATCATACGTTTTTTTTTTCAAATAAATCGAAAATTCCACATAACCGAAGCGGTTGATCGTAAAATTCCTCCATAAACACACGTTATACGTACGCAACGTGTAATTTGACGAAAACGTAATAATACATCACGAAATTGCTGTGATTTGGTTGAGCCATCGATACCCCACCGTGCAATCGGTCCAAATTACTCAATAATACTCCACGCTATTGATTCTACAAACAATTGTTTCTACATGAAGTAAGCATAGTTTGTAGCAAATCTTTTTCTTTAAAAATATATATAACTTTACCAACAAAAATTAATCATCAAAATAACATCACAAGATAGTTTATAAGTAATCATCATCATCAGCCAATAGACGTCCACTGTTGGACATAGGTCTCCCCCAAAGATTTCTACATCGATCGGTCCCGCGTTGCTTGCATCCAGTGGGTTCCCGTGATCCTCACCACATCGTCAGTCCATCTTGTGGGAGGCATCCCAAGACTACGTCTACCGGTACGCGGGCGCCACTCAAGAATACGTAACACGCTCGTTCAGTACGTAATCTGTATTGGACGAGCAAAACAATAATGTTGCTATTTTTTAACCTCTCTTCTATTACTTTATTAAATAAAAATTAAATCCAACCATTTCACACTTTTTAAGATTTACGAGATGACAGATTTTCATAGTCATTGGTTTTTTATTTTACCTTTTCAAACCTTATCATCTTTTATCTTTATGTTTTGAACATACCAGTTGGTGTTCAAATATATTTATGACATGTGTTATCTGGAAATAAGTTAAATGATCAAAAGTAAATTTAGTATCGTTATAGTTATTTACATAAATGGATGTTGCGTCGCGCCCGTCGAGTTTCTGTCAATATAATTTTTTATCCCATTCTCAGAACAAAGATAACCGTACCCCGGATCGTGAAGACGGTGACGGCTTTTTACAGTTCACACTGCCATATACAAATATAATGGAGCTTTTGTAATAATTTATGAGTAACAGATAACTGAAAACTACGCTCGAGAATTCTTTATCTACTAAACACTCATCGACTCACCGAAAATAAACTGCGTCCAATAATTCTTATCTTGGTGCTTTCGATAAGTCATTCCTATCTCATTTCGTGTTTCGGTTGTTTCATTATCTTAAATATGAAATAGATCTTTCTTTGAGCGTATTGAATTTTGTGAAGCTGCACCGTCGGGACCATTAACTTCATCAATAATATTCATCGCATAAAGCGATGCACTATTTTACTAACCTCCGTGTGGAATTAATTTCATAGTTCAGCTCGGCTGCGAGCGCTCGTAATTATCGTTGCATCGATTCCCTGCGTCCGGTAATGAAGATATCGCCTCATCTTCTTTATTGCAATAATGAAATATAGAAATAGTCGGAGCGGATGGAATTTACTGCTCTCCGCTAGCTCGTATAGGCGATTGCGAGAAGTATGTAACAATACATATATATATATATCGCAGACTTAGTAAAGAGCAATAAATATAGTATATTAAGTATATTGCTAACGATATTAATCCATAGGTAGATACGACTTGGTATGAAGTTTATTTAATGCCATCGTCAGAAAACGGTTAATGTTGTCGATAACTATCATTAGGTCGTCGTAGCCCATTTTGCCGACAATAAATTTTCCTCAAACGATAAAAACTATATCTTGTAATAAATAACACAATCGTTCTGTCGTTACTATTTCGTCATTCTTTAAACCGGTTACCTTTAGAACCGTCACCAGGTCCGTTCGCCTCTCGGACGTGCATAAATAATCGTACTCAATCATTTTTTACCGGTGACAGTATTTAAGCGATTGTTGATCCCTGTGCTCCTCAAAATGTCTGGAATGTCTTTGCTTCCGATACACTTTATTTTATCTTAAAACGGTAAAAAAGTTGACGAATGTCTACTTTTATTTTACGAAGCGATCAAACGATCAAGATGATTTGATAACTGAAAATTAGGAAACATAAGATGTTAATCGTTATCCCAATAATTTAATTTACCATCATCATCAACCGATAGACGTCCACGTGTTGTAGGTAATCTAATTACCTACAACTAAACCTAAACGGTCTCCGGCAATATAGATCTCCCACCAGTAAACATTAATAGACTTTCATGTATTTTTAATAAAGATCTGTGATGTTTTTGAACAACAACTCTATTTCTGTAAAGTATAAATAACTTGTTTTTTTTCGCATTAAGACATCATTGGGGCCCAGTGTTGTTACTTCTGTATACTTGACGATGTCAGTAGACTAAACCTTTTAATGTTCATATCCACATAGTAACTATAAAGTCTGAAAATTATATTTTTTAAAAATATATTTTCTGTAAATATCAAGTGTTAACTAATCATTTATCTTTACAGGAAGCGCAGATACCACCCGTATGGATAACTTCGTGTACAACGATTAAACATAGATGTAAGTTATTTTGTTTATCCTTCAAATATAACGAAATGAATGACTTATGTAGCTATGAAAATATATTTCCCTCGCTATTAAGATTTTTAATATTGACGTCCCTCGCGAATAATCCGGTAATGTGCTATTACGGAGTTTTTCGTGTTATCTGTTTTTCTGCATCTAGTAGCCATAATACACCTTGTAGTTTTTTTTTCGGAATTTGCCAATAAAACTTCTGAAGATATAAAATCTTACGTGTATATTCCGTAATATCTTATATGATATAATAAATGATTTTTGAACGAATAACGTTGTAATGATCTGTTATAAAAATATTTGTAATAAGTTTGTGACAGTAAAATTTATTACGATATTATTCGAGTAAAATGTTTAAAAACATTTGAACGGTAAACACTATAATACTATATAAAAAATCTAATGGAATAAGATTGTAATAAAGCATTACTGTCTAACACAAACATAGATTTACATGGATATATCGTAATAGATCATTCATTACCAACCAGAGCAACTTTATATTGATATTGTAAAATCTTTAAAGTTAATTTATAAACAAGTCTTTATAGACAAATGTATGTTAATAAAATAAATCGCAACTAGAAAAAAATTGCTTTCATATGAAGTACAAATGTTAGTCGAGACTTATTTCTTGCTGGAGCTATTGACAAAAAATAGTTTTTGTTTCTCTTGGAAAATTTGAAATATCCAATCACCGGATATTCGTCGGGGACATCGATGTATCTGTTGATTGGAATCACTTTACTTTAGAAAACATACTTTAGTTTGATGATTTAATTTCTTTCATTAATATACTATTAATAAATCGTAGTACATACATACATATATATCACGCCTCGTTCCCAGTGGGGTAGGCAGAGAGCACCTCTCTCTAAAATCGTATCGAATCGTAGTCTATTTCTACATATACACTATCATTTAAAAGTACCTCTAAATTTTCAAATATAAATATTTTCAAAAAATATCTATATTATTTCTGTATTTGTAAGATTTCAACGTGGTTGCAAGGGCGTCATAAAAGTTAACAACCCACCACCCGTCGCTTAAGTAAATACCTCAGTTTATTGACTATAAATATCGGCACTCGTTTTACGTCAAATGTATTTTATTTGAATGACATTTTAAATGATTTTCAGGATCTTTCGCGTACTATGGTTTATTTAGTTTTGCCACAAATAAAAAGTAATATGTTGAAAGCAGAAAACTACATAACAACATTAAATCTAACCGTACTAATAAAAGAAGGACCTACCGTGCAACCCTGAATAAAGTATATAGCGGAAATTGAAAAATAAATATTCATACTCAAATATTTGATACGTTTATATTGAATTTAAAGTCTACTTGTGGCGTACTTTATTGATTGTGAACGTGTCAACACAAATTAAAATCAAACCGCTTTACTTTTACAATGGTTATGAATAAATAATTTTCAGTACTAATTGCTAATTTTGTTATTGTAGTTGTAGTGAGCTGTGACGTCTTTCTTCCAACATTTAATTTAATTCAAACTTCCAACTACGTACCCCGCCATTGTTCCCCTGGCTCGTAATTACAATATTATTGTGATCAGCTGCCTCATTACATACATTTCGCCACGCTGTAATCAAGAGTCGTTAATACATAATAAATTGTTGTTCGGGCACAATTATTATTTCGCTTGCTATGGTGACTTGCGTGATTACACGTTTAATTATACCGTCGCTTGTATATTTAATAATGAAATTAGTGATTTGTACCATTATATATATTTTTTTTACATCTCTAATCACTCTATTCTACCGCTGGATGCCTACGTCACTCGGACATTGAATGCTTTTCGTAATTATAAGGAATTATAACAAAGAAGCAATTTTACGTCTTATCTGAGAACTAAACGGCTACCTCAGCGATCGGTCTATCGAAAACGTAATCGTTAAATTTTCATTGAAAATAACTATGAATTTTTCATATAAATACTATTAGGTCGTTTCGATCAATAAAGTAGAATATTTTGCATTTACTTTATAGCTACTTTTCATGTTACAACAAATCGCTCGCGGCAAAAGCGGACTGCACAACAAAGTTCATTACACGGCTAATAAACATCTCTCGTGTCTCACAACAAAATATTGCAATAAATAATGAGACGTTTGTATTACTAATATCTCAACCGCATACTGATCTCGATCTGACTCGTCCAAATCGAGCTATCGCGATCGTTCCGTCTCTTCCTCTCTAACGGCACCTGAACAAGTGTGAGTGAAACGGTTTCTTAGGTTCCTGGTTTGTTTTGAGATGTAATTATTATAGCCTAATGAGCGGCTGGAGTTCTCGGAAAGGTATTCAGCGAGGGATTAATACGGGTTGCGAAATCAGCCGCCTAGATCTCTATTCTCTAGATATACAGTAATATATATAACATCATGAATATTTTTATATAAATTACTGTATATCTAGTGTTAGGTTAGGTTAGGTTAAGGTTTAGTCATGTATGAACTTTAAATACCATAAAATAATAAGTCCTATTTGAATAGGAAAATGCAGTTGATTCAAAGAGGACCATGTTTTCGGTACTTGCTGGTCTACCTTGTAGAAGAGTTTTCAACACTACGTCTATTGATACGCTATTGATATTGGAGGACTTTACTGACTCATTGGGAGTACGGAGCTCGGAACTTCTGGTTTATTAAACTGCAAGATTTAGTCCTTAATAAGAGGTTTTTTAAGGTTTCCGCGGGGTTGGTAACACGCACGTGATGCTTCTATTTTTTTTTATTAACATGGGGGAAATGCGTCGTGTCGCGTAAAGTCCTCGCGGGGGCAAGGACAGGTTATGTCCGACTTGCACCGACTCAAACCCCGACGATGTGCCTCCTCGTCGCCTGATGGCGGGGTTACAGGAACGCTTACGCACCATCCGTGACCCCGCTGGCGTTGCTCGCTTAAGCAGCCCCACCTCGGGAGGAAGGGAAGAACTCTCGCTTTCCACCCGAAACACCGGAACTTCACGCCGAAACACAGCGAGCTCCGAGCGCGCGCGTGCGACGGATTCCCACGGTTCCGTCGCCTAGTCGCCATGGGAGCCATGAGAGAAAACTCTTCCGGCTTTACGCGGCGGATCCGATGTTGGGCCCGTCGCCACCTGTTATATGGCCGCGGAGGATAGGGAGAACGGCGCATCGCAATACCAACACTCCTCTTCCGCCGCAGCCCCACCGCCGCCGCATCAGAGGTGCGACACCGGATAGTCGCAGAGAGTACTCCCTCTGCGACTCCACCTCGGTTGCAAGGGACAGCATAAAGCCGCCCCTGCAGCTCACCGGCCCCATCCGTGGTGATCTCCGGTTCACAACCGGTGCTCTGACCTGGAGCGGCCACTTCGGGTCGGCCCTTCGCCGCGAGCCGACCGGGTAACTTCCTCTTCGCTTCACCGTGTATTGCACCACGGCCACGAAGCCCCTCCGTCACGACAAGGCGGGAACCTGTTAGGGGTCCGTGATGCCTATGTTACAACAGGCGTTCATAGTGTGCCGTATGCCCGTTTGCCGCCTTAGTCATATAAAAAATTGCCACTAAGATACCTTTTGAGAAATAATACATAATCACTGGGTTGGTCTCTTGCCGGAGACCGTCTTAGTAGGTACCACCGCAGCCCCCATTTGTGCGGCTAAACAGTAATGTGCTTACATTACTGTGTTACGGTTTGAAGGGCGTTGTAGCTGGTGAAATTACTAGGGCAACGAGATTTAACATCTTATATCTTCAGGCGACGCGTTATGGGTTTATGGCCACGTTGTTATGGGCAGATATATAACTTAACATCAGATGAACATCTTGCTAGTCTGTTCGCTTCATAAAATTAAAAAAATATATGTTCGATGCGAGGTGTTCACGCGAACCTCTTATCATAAAGCCTTTCTTTATCTGTAGTATCTATCGGCTTTTCTCCGCGGACCCGCCCTCTGCGACGGCGCGTGCGATCGCCTCGCTCAATTACACGTTTAGATGCGGTCCGTGTGCCTGTGCGAGCTGACCGCTCATGACCATTTATACGAACTTACTCCATCATATACACACTATTCATTTGTGTTTCCAAATCTTATCAATAGAAATAAAAATGCAATTCAAAATAGAAAGGGTACCGGATAAAAATAAAGGCAAAAAAAGTTTGGGTATTTTTTTTTGGCTATGACTACTGATAGATACATTAGTTATGTTACACGTATAAATACAAGTTTGCAAATAATTTGGAGAAACGTTTACAGTTTAGAATAGAGAAAAAAAGAAAAAAAATGTAAGTAACATTCACGAGTCTTGTACAATTTACTTATCTCAAGATACCGAAGAACTAAGGTCGGTGACATAGCTCAATAGATTGCTAGATTTAAGTGGCAGTAGGTTAGGCACATCGCTCAAAGGAGTGACGAACGACGGGGCAGTTAGGTCCTCGTGTGGCGCCCGAGTACCTGTAGACGTAGTGTTGGGAGGCCTCCCATAAGGTGGACCGACGATCTGGTGAGAATCGCGGGACCCATTGGATGCGAGCAACGCGGGACCGAACGACCTGGAAATCTTTGAGGGAGGCCTATGTCCAGCAGTGGACGTCTATCGGCTGATGATGATGATATGCAGATACTGGCGAGTTGTTCATATTTATGTAGTGAAATAATTGAAATATCAGTAGCATCAGATAAACTCAATCTGTATCAAATTAATATCGGTTCTTGCCGCCAAGTATCGGTAGTACGTTATATTAGTCTTATAATTAGGCCGTGGACCCTAGGCGAGCCCAGTATCAGATGTGTTGTCTAAGTCAAAAATGACCAGCAAACAATATACATCAACAGATAATAGAATATTTTATTACCATATTGTGTGATATAAAGAAGGCGTTGTGTTCGTCGCCATGAGACATAAGATGATGAGTCTCCTTACTCCAGTAAGTTTACTATCTATAGCGCTCTTCAAACCGAAACACGGTACTGTTTGTTATCGTTGCCACCTGTGAGTTTTAATAAAAACCTATATCTTCATTGTTGTCCATGTATTCATATTCTATATCTATACATAGATATTAAATATATTACATATAAAATAAAATTAAGGCGTTTCGACGTAGATATGTAATGTAGTTCAAACATAGAGCTCTCTATAGTTTTCTGTATAAGTAGAAACATCCAGGTAACAAATGATGTAAACCAGTACAATCTCCGGAGATTAAATTATATGTTTTATAATTATAGCTATAATAAACCATGGGAAATCTATTTACGATCGCCGTTCCGCAATCTAGACGTCAACGTATAATGCATAACGTGAAATTCTGTCAGTATTATTCAAACGCAGCCTTTCACTGACCTCGTGGTGGTAAGGAATTAATTGCAACTAAATATAAATAGATTATATCATCCTATTCAGTTTTTAACTGTTCACAAGTAATCACCACGAAAAAGGAAACAGTTAAAATAAATATTACTAGTAGTAATTTTTCATCATGGTCGATTTTCAATAATTTAAATTTCTTGTGCTCCTACGAGTATATATCAAGGAATTTGTTTCATGAGGTGAGAATGAGTTATTGAACTCGGTACGAAATCAGTAATAATTAAAAAACATCAATTTTTCTTATTTCTGTTGAAAATTCGTCCGTATATCATTAATATTTATATTTAAAAAAAGTATACCGTGAAATTGATTCCATATACATTGAAATATATATATATATATATATATATATATATATATATATATATATATATACATATATAAATACCCTAACAATTACACGCTAAAGAATTTGTTTTTATCTTTGTTACCTGTAATTATAGTATAATTGGAACATAAATGAATTTAAATGAATTATCATTAAATATCAAGGAACATTTTCTACATTTTGTGTACTTTATAAGAAACAGAGATCAATGGCATAATGAATCTATACCAATTGTGTTAATCATCAGCCGATAGACGTTCAATGCCGGAAATAGGTTTCCACTCAGAAATCTGGAAATAGTCCCGCTCTGCCAAAAGTTTTCTTACTTTGACTTGATTCACCTTATAAAAGTTAATATAGTGGGCCTTCCAACATAATTTCCTGTTGTGTAAGAATCTTAATTAGCACCTCATTAAATACATATACGAATGACTGACCGCCTCGCTTCTTCCCACTTTTTATCCAATACTCTTTACTTTTTCTCCTCATTTACCTAAATTATCTACACATATATATTTTATACATTTTTATCTCGCGGACTCCGGAACCAAGAGTCCAATGAAGTGGTGAAAACAGTCAATAAGTCTAACAACAAAAACGTTATCCGGACAAAATCTCTTCGTTGTATAAAAAAAGTGAACACAGAAACGGTTCAAAGGTAATTTCTTTTTGTTTGTATATATACATATATATCAATGTGCTGGAGGTTCAAGTCCTGGGCAGGGTTAACTGACGCGAGCCGTCGTGTCCGCGGCGTCGCATTATGCGCGGATATTAATCTGTATGCAAACTGCTGTCTCCTACGAGATACGATGCTCACGCTGAGCTTAAATTATTTAAACTTTTACAGCTATGTGTAATGTGATATGGAATGAAATACAAAATATTATACTATTCAAAATGTACTAAAGTTAAAACTCAAGCAGTTGCCTCTGGATGATCTATTATTATGATATATTCTATAAATTAATGAATAGTTCGTTTCCTTGTAGTGATAACAATTATAAAACCGACCGCGTCTCGTCATCAACCTTAAAAGTTTGGCGAGTATAGATTTATAAGTTTTTTTTTTAAATATTTTATAACTTTGTTTAAATTATAAAAATATTTATCTATATAAACAAAATCGAAATGTCTGTTTCGTGTATCAAATTTAACAGATTTTTTCTTAATAAATATATGACTATTGAAACTAATATTGAAAAAAAGCAGTTTTTTTTAATTATTAAGGGTAATCTCCGAATTGGAAATATATAAAAAAACACTAAATGCGACCGCGTACCGGAAGACGCATTGTTGGCAGACACTCCACTAGGTGGACCGACGATCTGATTAAAGTCGCGGAAAGTCGCTGAATGCGGACAACACAAGACCGATCGGCGTGGAGATCCTTCAGGGAGCCCAGCTGTTGGCATTATCCGGCCGATAATTAGTCAAAAGGCCAAAAATTATGTCAGTGCTTGCTAGTAAAGACTTCCGTCTAAACCTCATTGATATGGCCTTCTTAAGTCACATGGAGCCCATGTAGATCCATTGTGGTTTATATAATATTATATGATCTATATATATAGAACATATCCAGAGATTCAGTGACTCATCACGAGATCTCCGAAACTATTAAACGTAAACACTCAATATTTGATAGAGATATTGCCTCAGTCGTTTAGAGGTAATCTTAGAGGTGATTTTACAAAATTCCTTCCCCAAAGGGAGTGTCGGGGGTGTTACGATCAGTGAAGCGAACGAGAAACAGCTAGTACGATATACAATGCGCTTTAATAATCAATGATCATACATTATCATTATATAGTTGAACAGATATTTTTATATTATCATCAAAATCTCATAGTTAACTCATAAACTCATTGAAGCTAGTCATTTATGTAGCGATTTAAAGTTTTTAACAGTATATAATAAAGTTAAATATTTATATATACACCTTCAATACATTATATCAAACATAACGATAATTTAAATCAAACATTAACAATGACATTTTAAAGTTTTTAGGATTTTATGGTGAAGTGATAATTTTGCAATAAATTCTAATAAAAATACTGTTAATATGTTAACTGTTCGATGACATAATATATAACGTATATATTATGTCCTCGAACAGTTATATCGCTTGAGCTCTTAACCGGTTGATAAGTGTTATTGTTAAACATATATATGAATTTTATTTATACACTACTAGCTAAAGCCCGGCACTCAACACAGTGGATTGCTGTTCTAGTTACATAAAAATCTTCTAATTATTATCAATTTTAATTGTTATGGCAATTTAATTTAACAATGATAATTGCATACTTGTTATCAGTGTATATGGACTATTTGAATTCCGTAGCAACTTCCATTGGCTGACGCTGTTACGCAACAAATTAATAAGCTATCAGCGACAAACTTACGCAATCAAGCTGCATATGAATAAGATTAATAAACGTTGACGACGATGTAAATATAATAACATATTACTGGTGGTAGATCTGTATTGCCTTGCCTTGTAATCTCAGAATATTAAGAATAAGACTGAAATAAGCCTTGCTTGTCGTAAAAGAGTTTTTAAAAGTTTTTTTAGAGGATTAAGAAAAAATTTTTCGTGTCCATAATATTGCAGCCTTTGTAATGGGCGTGTTCTAAATGTTTAATAACAAAGTAATAACAGATGGGCCAGATAACCTAAGCCGAAAGCAAGGCTGGTCGAAAACACGCAGGTTGACTGTAGCTGGTATAGGTAGATGCCACAGCAACTCTTATTCCTACCGTCAAGCAGCAGTGTGCAAACATTATTGTTATCCGGTTCGAAAGGCATTGTAAAGGTGAGGACGAGAATATGGTGCTATGTATGTCATCCTAACTAGATTCACGTTGTTCTGGGCAGACGTATCACTATTTATTGCGAAGAGATTAGCGGGACCTTCACTTGATAGTAAGTGATACGCCTGTCCATAACAATGTGTTTGGCGGCAGAAATAAGAGCTGCAGTGGTCCCTACAAAGACGGTTTCCGCTTTGCCATCAGGTGAACATTTAGGTAGTCTCA
The DNA here is from genome assembly GCA_029034505.1 of Ornithoptera priamus. NCBI lineage: Eukaryota > Metazoa > Arthropoda > Insecta > Lepidoptera > Papilionidae > Ornithoptera > Ornithoptera priamus. Next base: position 37,867 of record JARDWD010000636.1, on the reverse strand, counting down.
CTGCTTCGTAGAGTAAAAAAATTAAATATTTTTTTTTCTAAATTATAGTATAATATAAAAATAAAATTACTGAGAATGTGTATAGTAGACAATTTCGAGATTTCTTATCGTATATTGTAATCAGTATATATTGTTTAAACAAACTCAAAAAATTAAACTAAAACAATATATGTTTATATTATGCAATTTAAATGTTATGATAACATGGTTTATTTATATACATAGTTAACTGTTTTATGATATAAAAAAAAACTTTTTTTATCATTCTTCCCGTCACGTGGGGCCGGGTAGTTAGTCTTCCTCTTTTGTATCCTTTCTTTTTTGGCCTCTTTTGTCCCTACTTTACTTATATTTTCAGGGTCTCCTCTCATTCATTTCATTCTTATATACCGTATACACTGTACATTTTTCAGTTTCTTCTTCTATGCATTACCTCTGCAAAGATCTCATTCCGTCCCCGTCTTACATTTACTATTTAAACTCATTTATGTTTTACTGGGCGTAGGTCTCTGTTATCAGAGACCATCTAGGTAGATACCGTCACAGCCCTCTAGTCTCGGGCCACCCCTGTGTTCTCGAGCTAGTAAGAATAAGACTAAGGTAAGCCCTGATTGTTGTAGAAGCCGACCAAAAGGGCCTAAGAGTGTCGCTAGCCTTGAGGGTGGTCGCCTTATCGCTCGACAAGCGAACCTGCGTGGGACAGCGTATGGCTCAGCAATGGTGCCTAGGAGGGTTTGGCTCCTCCTCAGGGATGTGTTAACATAAAGTATAGAAAGGGACCGGTGCGTTCTATAAGAGATCCCGGAACCTTTCCGAATGCACTGATGCAGTCCACGGAGAGGGTTTTAGTGAGTAAGAAAAATGTATTCTTTTGACTTTTTGCCATAAAAAAAAAACAAGACTAACTTTTTTTATTCAAGTAAGCGACGAGATGAGCGAGATGGTACGTCATACGTTTACCGATAACATAGAGAGGCTAGTTAGAATGACATACACTACACCACACTGTGCTCCTCGCTATGAGACAAAAGATGTAAATTCTGGCTATCCCAGTAATTTCACGAGCTATAGCGTCCTTCAAATTGGAACACGGTAAAGTTTACACACTACTGTTTCGCGGCAGAAATGGAGCTGCGGCGGTACTAGACGGTCTACCTACAAAGACATACCATCAGCAAAAAAGGATCAAAGTATTGCTTAAAATTATCTTTATACAACGTCAGTACCTCTGGACGGAAATATACAAGAGTCAGAGGAATGTCACCACATTCCGGGTCGTGTCCATCATTCGGACATTGATGTCGATTATCACCTACGCGTGAGTCTGCGCAAAGAGACGGACGCGTCAATAATATTAGGTTGGCAATTATCGCAAAACGTAGTCTTTGGCAACCGCATAGTTGGCGAGGTAGCGACGGAAGCGCGTCGCTCGTCACCGGCATACCACATCGCTTTAGATTTATTTATTTATTACAGCAATCACACAGAGTAACATAACACACAATATTTAAAAAAAAATTATAAGGGTGGGTGAGTAAGGGTTTCCGCGCAACAACTCATGGGATTCACCTGCTCTTCATGCCCATGCTAATCAACAAACGAGGCTCTAGCTCTCACCAACCCGTATTGGGACAGTGTGATGGGAAATGGCTCTAATCCCCTCATATGAATCCCTTCTCGATTGAGTGGGAAACTTTGGGGGAGACCGATGTCTTGCAGTGGACATCTATCGGATGATGATAATGATTTTGAGATAAAATACAAATTGCTGATGTCGCGTTCAAAACGATAAAAATTTAAAAGCTGAAGAATTATATTGGAATTCTTAGGAAAAAAAACATATTGTAATGTTGTAAAGTATAATTTTTTTATGGAAAGAAACTAGTGAAATGTTCACCTGATGGTAAGTGACACGCTTGCTTGTATCAACGTGGTGCTAGTTCGTCATCATCAACCTCAGCCAATAAACGTCCCAGTTGGACATAGGCTTCTCACAAAGATTCCTACATGGATTTACCACCTCTACCGTATTTGGGCTATTTTTTATTACGCTGGTCCAATGAGGGTTAGTGGGAACCAGAGCCTTGTTTGTTGATTAGCAGGGTGCACCACGAGCCGGTGGGGTTGGCTCGAGTCCCGTAAGTTGTTGCGCGAGACCCCTTGCATCCATAATAAATATGTTTTTAAAAATGTTTCAATTAGTGTCATAAGCACGCAAATTTTAATTTAACTGAACATTCCACCTAAATCGTTATGGGTATTGATTATAACCTGACTTCGATGATTGATGGACAAATTCATGATTTAAAAGCAATGTTCAGTTTGAACAAATTTGTAGCTTATGTTGTCAGCGTAAACTACATTTCTGCCCATTGACAGCTACATTGTTTCTATTATAATTGATGCACCAATAATGGCTTGAGGTATATACCAAGTTCTGTTGGAATTGGAAAATGTCATATAGAGATTAAAATTGTATGTGTACATACTGAGATATGTATGATAGTTTATATATTTAAATATGTATGATAGTGTGTATATTTAGATAATAAACTATTTTTAACATAATTTCTTGATAATATGTTTATTATACGAAATAAACATGTTAACATTTACTTTGTGTAAACGTTACTGGGTGCTTAGACCGTCGCAACACTTAAAAGAAGCGAATAAAGAAAATTTACATCTCAAGAAATAGATGCGGTACCACACAGTGATTTATTGTTTTTTTTTATTTTGTCGATCCGACGAGACCAGGCGCTCATACGGTTGTAAGCTAATTTTGATGGTATACACTGCACCACATTGTGCTCGCCGCCTTGAGGCATAAGATGTTGTCTCGTTACCTCAAGAATTTGGGAATACACCACATCGCCCTACAAACCGGAATACAGTAATGTTTCCACACATCGTTTTGGCAGCAGAAATAGGAGCTGCGGTGATACCTACCTAAACGGTATCCGGCAACAGAAACCTACCAGCAGTAAAGTTCTGCGCTGCACCATAATGTGTTATATAACGTTAGATAAATGTATCGCCCTCTTCATTTGTGTAGATATTTTTGTTTTGTAAGATGATGATAACGATTGCAAGTTACAGTCATTACATAGCAATTGGAGATGTCACACGCTCAGCTAGCAGCAACCGTCATTAACGGTCCAACTTTCTTGGGGTTTCCACAATTAAAGTAATTTGTTGCGATTGTGGAGTGCGATTGTGCCTCGTCTAAGATAGAAGAAACTATGGAAATTGTGATTTAAGGATTTCCAAGTTCGCACAATCTTTGCTCATTATTTGCATCTCACCTGGCTCGTACTGTAAAAATGTTTTACAATTTCGGCTTCAAATAATAACAAATTTTAAAAGGTGAAGTTAAATAATAGAAATTATTTCTATATAACAAATAGGATGCTTACAAATTTGTTATCATTACCAATCAAAAATAAAATGCAGACAGTTAAAGTTATAATCGTGACAACGCAAACACATGCAACTATGTTAGTTGCATATCCAGTATTTTCTTAGATCCATCTTGATCTTTTATCTTTACCAAATCGTCCACAGTAAATCCCAGCCCGCGAACCATTGTTGCCGTACACTTTACTTATATGGGAGCGATCCAAAATAAATCACGAACAAAACCATATCGGTGCGATCGTAGACTATCTCGGCGGATCGACCGCGGGGTACCGATTCCGCAGATACGGCGGTATTACGCTTTTGAATTAGCATTACCTATATCCTCGATATCGTTCGACGCTGAGGCATGCCTCATAATTCAGAGTTGCATTATTTTAATTTCTGTCGTGCGTCGCCATCTCTGGGACAGTCGGCATCGCGGCGAAGTCGTGCGAGATCTCGGTATCTCGATAAAATTAGATGCGCAATCTTCACATCTCCGTCGGGACGGCCACGCGCCTCGCCCGCGGAACGTGCGGTATTTTTTACGCCTCTGTTTACATCGCCACATAGGAGTACAACACAACAACACAAACACCACACGCCGCGTAATAACATCAGCTTCATTATTATCGCATTAATAATGTGAATATTTTTTGTCGCAGGTGGCTCAGCGACCTGAATGATCATCGCATCGAGAGCTCCACCCGTTAAACGTAAGTCGACAATAATAGAGCTCGCGGGAAATCTTCCGTAATTGAAACAAAGCTGATTCGGTTGTGAGGGGTCATTGATTCATTACTGAAACTAGTCATTTATGATTTACCAGCACTCCGTTCATTCATCAGTTAATTACGTTATAACTTACGAAATGTACCGATACGATATCACGCGCAAGAAATGAATCGTCTCGACCTGAATTAGATAAAGCTATATCATCTGTTACATAGACAGTCTTAGATGACCTAATTTTTGTTTAATATTCATAACAATGCGAGTTAGCTTTAGGCCGCCGGTTTCATCGAAGTCAATAAAACCATTATTAAATTAGACACGATCCGGATCCATTTGTCACTTGACCGGGGACACCTCGGTGACCCAGGCGTATCCTTAGCCCAATAATGATATCGGGCAATCCATTGGTGGCTTGTGCAACTGTGGTACATTGCCGGATATTGAATAATAATTGGTGCACACGAGCCCTAACGTCACGAGTGAGATGGTATCGGGCGAGCGTGCGGCATCCATCAGGCACGGGGCGCTATCTGGCGTCTATCCGGATAACCATTGTCTTAGCGGACGATTGTATCGGGTAAAATTTGTGCTCGCCTCCGATCGGCCGTTTGTCTCTCGCCGCAAATGAGCCGGGTAATGGGCGACGGCGCATAAAAGGAGCGAGTTTCTGCTAAACTTTTGCTTAGTCATTAATATGCCGTGGGAGCATAACCTTATCGTTATGAGATAAATGGGAAACGTCGTGTCTGTCCTCCGACCATTGTTGTGAACAGCGCGTTCGCTATTTGATTTCGACATTGTTATAGTTTACTTATTTACATGTAAATATTTTAAAATTTATCTGACCACGCACGTTGTTTACATGATATATTTTGTAAACTACATTAGCAATCAATTATAACAATATCTTTATTACTTATCTGCATAAAAAACATTTTTAATTGTATATTTTTATTAGAAGTTGATATTTTTCTGTCACTCTTTTAATCCTCTATTTAGCTAGGTTTACACATAATAGGAGGTAAATGAATCCATGAGGGTTATTTTTCAAAACCGTAACGGCGGTAAGGGCTGACATTAAAAAATATATAACTACCGCCTTTACAGTATTGCTGTGTTCCGGCTGCCGTTATATTTAGAACCGAAATATTCTATTGCAAAAGCTAGTATATTTTGCAAATACTAATGTTCTGTTATTTGAGACTCGCAGAAATGATCATTATAGAAGGGCTGAAGCCTCAATTTTAAGATAATCTCAGTATAGCAGTTTTGATGTTGTTTGGCTAAATGCTCAAAGTAATAAGGTTTACTTTCCCTATATGCACTTTCGTGTCAAAGAATATTCTCGCAATCTTCGATTTCTAGCAATGACTTACAACTGTGACATCTACCTTTTTACTATTCACGAACTAAGATCTTGACTTAAAGATGATAATTAGAAATTTAGAAAATGGTATAGGTTCAAATCGGTTTTCTAGGAATAATAAAACATGTCATATATTAGTTTATCTAGTACAATGAACGTAATAGACATTTAATCGCCTGGCAGCGGACAAAGTGCAGGCCATTTAAACCCGGCCAGTTGATTGCTAGGTCCCACTTAATAGCATTAACGTCATTGTCTAGCGCTCGTTAATAAGTCTACGGATTGTACCGGGGCATAATGGGCCACACTGCGCCGGACGGGGTCACGAATTCGTTCCCTTATGTAGGAAGTGAACACCGAGAGCGCTTCTGGAGCTTTTGCAATGCCACATCAGTGAACTAATGATTTCCATAAGCTAATAAAAATATTTAAATTAGATCGGTAATCGCGAGCAATGAAACAGATCTTAAATTATAATCAATAGTGTCAATGTCTTTTACCTTTTTTTAGAAAAATAATAGATTTCCTATATACATTATGAAAAGGACAATGAACGGTATAAAAGAGATGTCTTAATTTACGTTATATAGCAAAAAAAATAAATAATCGATGTCACATTATGAATAGCGACAATTCTTTTTAACTATCGCAATCTTACTTGGTTTTCCCGATTGTGATATAAGTATATAATATATATATATATATATATATATATATATATATGATATTAAGCGAATTACAGATTACCGTTGCTGTTTTAATTAAACCGGAACCATAGGACATAAGATGGTTGAAAAAATTTAAAAACATTTACATACCTTGTGTTAGCCGGTTCATGTGTTAATGCTTTTTATATCGCTAATAAAACTATCGTCAATGTTATTAAAATCGGTGATATTACAATAGTTTATACTGTTAGAATATAAATAGAATGAAGTTACAGTTCACGCGATTTAACCAAGTCTCAATCTGGTGACATTAGTTTAAATATAACAGCGTAACTTACCAAGTTACACTATAACGTATAGTGAATGACCGTATAGTAGCAAAATTAAGAGAACTTATTTTTATAATGTCCAAGCTTTATAATATATACGGAAGGAAAAAACTAGTTGCGGCGTACAACACAAAAGAATACTATAATAAGTAATGATATATGTATGGTTTCATATCATGGTCTTTACTTTTTAAAGGAAGGAGTAATCTAAGGGGACTATAAATACTTTAATGGTGGGGGTAATAACAGTAACTGTTTTTTTTAAAAGGCATACACATACTCGTATACACATTTAGTTGTGTCGCCAAATTACAGAATAGTATGATGGCGACAGTACACTTATATTATTTAAACCTTCATGTATACATATTTATTAATAAATATAAAATGTTGTAATGCTAATGTTTATTATTGAAGTAACTAGTGTTCCAGAAGATTTTTTTAATTTTTCTTTGTTTTTAGACATTTTATGTCATTAATTATGTCATTAGCTTTGCCACTGCCACGACACATCTGTCCACGTAATAATTATTTACCGATATCGTTTAGTATTGTATATTTGTAAGGCTTTATACATAGAGAAATTATTGGGGTAAGAAGACTTGATGTCTTATGCGATCGTTAAATCGTTTCGTCGAGTAAAAAAATAAATAAAATTTCTTTCGCTTCAGTCACATCACTATGATTTCCACTCATACATAATGAAGAGCAATTAGTTGTGAATATCGATTTTATTTAGGTATACCATAGCTCAGTATTAAAATTTGAATAAAGATGTAGTAGCGCACATTTAGAGATGCAGATTGAAGTATAGAACATTGAAATATTGTATCTTATCGAACAAAGTACATTTACAGACGTAGACTTGGTCATTTATAATATTGTAACAATATACCTGCTTATAAGTTTTAATAAAGACGTAGACTATTTTTCGTGCAGCAAATTTTTAGTGCCGTTACTTAAACAAGTGTACAGAGACATGGTTTATTGCTCTGGTATAATTTTACGATGTTCTTACGGCGAATTTTTTTTCAGCAACGACGTTTGTCTGTCATTACTATAAATTGATGTTTGGGAATTTCCATTGCGGTCTTGGAATACCTTTAAATGTATTGTAATTAATTTTAATATAACGAATCCGTGTCCAGTACAAATAAATTTTATCACAAATATCATTTGTGTTAAAGCTGTATCATAATATTATTGTTGTTGGAAGATCTCTGTTGTTGGAGACTGGTTAAATATGTACCATCGCAGCTCCTAGCTGTCTATCATATTACCTAGCGCCACATTGTCATGGGCAAGCGTGTTACTTACCATCAGGTAAACGTCTGACAAGTCTTGTCGCTTCGTCGATAAAAAAAGTGAGTAAAATTACTGTGGTTACGAGAGTTATGTGATGCAGGAGGCGACGAGCACAATATGGTGCAGTGTTTATTATCTATCTAGAGCCATATGCTTAGTACTTCAGAGTAATTGCTAGGACGGGGATAACCTTGATAAACTGGTGGTTATTGGAAAGTGGAAGGAAAAAGACCGCATGGACGCAGCCCAATGCATTGATCTGACCAAATCCGCAACACTACTTCATACCATAGTTAACGATGCTCCTTAAGTAGTCGGAGATAGGACGAGATCGCGAAACATCATGATGACAAGAGTGATGGATGGAGGCAGTCACGACCCCCAGACATGAGAATTTTGATTTGAGAAGCAATTAAGAGACAACGGGACAGAGAATGGCGAAGCATGTTGGGTTGGAGTACTGCGGGTTATGTTGATAGTCGAAAATGGCAAGAGTATTATGGCGACAGATTTAGAATAAGAGAGTATATGTAGCGGCTTCGGAAAAACTTGACCATACCGCCCACACTCCGGAAATTGTGGGTCTGAGGTCAGAGAACTCCGTATTACAAGGCAAGCAAATATTTACAATATAATATCTACGTTACCAAAATTATTTAGTTCTACATATTTTGTATACATAGAGAATTTCATCATCATCATAAGGTGTCTTCTTCAAAGTGAGATTTGGCGATCAGTTTGTGAAAACTAATCTGATCTAAAGTAATTTTTTTACGCTTCTTTAATTAAACAATTCGTTGTATTAAGAGACAGCTGTGGGTCTTATAAAGTGTGGGTCACGTCGCATGCGTTCAGCAATTAAAAATAATTGGAGAGCAGTCGTTTGAGGCTCCTTTGATCCGAGATCAACAGCTGTTTGTTACGGATTTGTTCTTCAATTGGTTTTACATCCGCTTGGTATTCCGGAAGTTTATAACAGAAGTTTGTTCATGTTACAATGCGATTTTATTAAAATCACTGCTAATAGGCAGTAGCAGCAACAGCAGTAGTACATATTGTAAAGGCTATTACTATAATATAAACTGTCGATTAGAAAACAAAAATATGCATGGTTTATAGTTTATAGTTACCTTCTGCATTACTACTTTAAAAAATTAATTAGAGTTCAATGCCGCTGCAGTGGCATAGCAATTGGTTAATGAGTGTTGTTCGTAAGAGAAAGATATTGCTACTTAACATTAGAGAATGGACTGGAAATGTATGTCTAACTGTTCATCTACGAGACAGGTTGAAATATGGTTAAATGTTTGCTAACTTCCGTTAGTTAAGGAAGCACCTTAACGAATAGTTTATCTTTATTAAGAACGCCAGATGTACATGGCATACCAAACACTTTCCTTATATAACTTCCTACCAAAAGATTGTTTGTTTTAACAAATTTATAAATATTAAGATTAAGATGAAAATGAAGTAGATGATAAAGATGAAGATGATTCTGATAATGATAATGGCGATGAAGATGAAGGTACATTTATTTTGCAAATATGGGTAAAACAGATGATCTTACATTGTTTGATCATTGCAACCATATTTATCGAAATCATTGCAAGCCAAATTTAATTATTAAAGATATATTTTTTTTCAGTATAATATAGAAAAAAAATTACGTATCAAATAAAAAAGTTATAAGAAAAGAAAATACATAGTAGAAGGAGGTATTTAGAGTTCAACTTCAAGGAAAAATAGGTTAAATTAATATACTATGTTAGCCAGTTGGTCAATAACAGGTAGGTAGGTAATAGGTAAGTATTTAGGGTTAAAAATATTAAAAACTCGTTCACTGCACACTTCGGTGATAAGTTGGCTCATTAAAACGCTTCTAGGAAGCGTACCGATAATATAACACATATTATTTATTATCAATATAACATTCGCAAGCGCCTGCGCTCGTTTGTTATTACAAGCGACGATAAAAGGAGTTGATGGTATATTTCTTAATTGCTTATTGCAAGATACGAACACTATCGGCGCGCTATTTTCAACATAATAAGCATTATCATAACAATAACAAGCTAGTAGCTCAGCACTCGGTGTGCTCATGTCGCTGCCATGATAACCCTGTCGACGTTCTTCAGTCGTTCGTGGCGCGAGTGGTATTCCACAGGGCCGCCATGTTGCGTCAATACGTTTATTTCGGTAAATGATATTTCGTGAATTATTCACAAACGAGTCGCATTAACAGCTAAAGAGTGCTTTTAAATCTGTGCTAACCTCTCGGTGAACGTTAAAGTGACTGGATTGTAAAACGTGCCAGGTAATTGGACGGTATTCGTTATTTTTGCAATTATCTATATAATAGTTACAAATCACTCGGCTGTTAGAAAGTTAAACGCAGAATCATACGCTCGACCGTGTGTAATGATGATACCGATTCGAATATTTCGTTTGTGATTGATGGGCATAGATTATTTATTTTCTTTCTATGTAATTAGCCTATTGTTGTATCGGTACTACAATAACAATTTTATCGACGTTCAGCTCTCCGGGTAAGGGTTATGCCTATACGAATGGTTTTTTTTATCCGCTTTCCATTGAGTGGATCGATGCGTCTCAATTTCTTAGCAGGTGAAGTCATTTATCATCTCTCGTTTACTTAAGGACTCAGGTCGATTGTTCTCATACTCCCCATCACAATGAATACATGTCACAGGCACTGTCATGTCCCGATTTTGATGCTGGCATCTTTTTATATTTTGACAAATTAATAAATGCAACGTTTTCTTTTCTTTGGGCGTTGGGGTTTGAGGGTAGAGAGGATTTTAGTATTTTTATAGTATCTTTTGCTGGAGTACATCTAGGTATTTATCAATAGAGAACAAATTATGTTCACGAGAATTAACATCTTACATCTCATGGCGATGGAAATAAAGAGGTGTTTGTGATACAATCGAGTGTGTTTTTCACTTTAGTTTACAAAGTTAGTCCATTATAATAGTTCTTTGTGATTTCTATTGTATGTTAAAATATTTATCAACGTAATTATCTTTTTTACATGATGTATGAAGTATTGTGAGTTGATTTCTTTATTAACATAGACATAATAACGAGCGCCGCCGTAGTGTTGCCAATATAAATAATATCCATCAGGGTTTTTAAATATACCCCTATTCTTTTTGTATGACACAAACTGCGACATATAACTATAAGACAAATCATTTGCATGTTATAAACAAGTAATGGATTGGCACAAATAACAAATAATATACTGCACTACATTGTGTACATCGTTTTGCGATGAAAGATGGTAAATCTCGTTGCACCAGTAATTTAACTAGTTTTTCACAAGTCACACTTCCGTTTATGATAGAAAAAGATGCTGTGGATGTATTTGTACTTTTACCTACACAAGCGATCGCGTGTGTAATAGGTTCTAATGTTAAAGACAATATGGTTATGCTGTATATTATTAATTTTCCTTATCTAGAATTTAATTAAGGCCATTGGTTTTTTTTAACTACAATATCACAGCACGTCTCGTGTTGATATTACAATTTAAGTAACTGCGGATAACGAGATATTCATTCATTCATTTGTAAAAGAAAAAACAACAATTAAGCAATAAACGGAAGCTGCAAAAATGTTCACATGTTTAAAGTTTGTTGTAAATCTTATTTAAACAAAACCCTGCATTATTGGAAAAGTCGTGGGTTTAATTCTTACGGAGCCTAAGCTTTCGCTAAAGGAAGGCATCGTTAAGAAAATGACATGTTCCATAAACAATATGATTTGAGGACATGTGACATCCGCCAACCCGTACTTGGTCTTCGTGGCAAATAGATTGTATTGGCTATCTCGTCTTGCACACATTGCTCGTTTTGCGTTAATCAGACTGTGAAGAATAATTTAAAATCTATCATAACCACTGTACTACAGAGACCATGAGTGCAAGTGTGAAACAAATAAATAGATAATTGCGTTAGATATGTTTTTTTCTTCGAAGCAACGAACGAGCAAAGCGTTCACCTGACGGTAAGTGATACGGCTGCCTATAATATCGCGACGATAGCAAGGTTGATATCGCCACACGTCACCACGTTGTCACCCTGAGATATATTTTTTTTAATTCTTTTTTGTTGTGTGTTTTTATCGCTTACGGATATGTCAGCCCCATTGGCTCGGAAAAGACACAACACAAAAATATTTATGTGGCAAAAAAATTTAGGGTGCTAATAATGTGGTTACAACAGACCTTGAGACGTAAGATGTTAATTCTGGTAACACCTCAGGTAATTTCACTAGCTACAGCGCCTCGATATCGGAACGGAGTAATATTTGCACACTCGATAGATGGATACATAAATCCTTACGCATTAACAAACAAGAACTTTTTTACATAAGGGCATTAACTACTGTGAGAGTATGTTGAAATATATGAAAAATCTACTGAGCTAAATCTTTTGCTATACTATACCATTGCATACTATAGAAAAATGATTCTCCATTAAGATTCGTTAAAAAAATATTTTAAAACCTGAACTAAAAATTTTTTATATGTCCAATTAACTAACAGATCTATAAACATAATTTTGTTAAATCGTTTTCCTTCGTTTATTGGTTCGTCTCGATACCCCAGTAATTTCACTGGCTACAACTCCCTTCAAATCGAAACACAGTAAGGTATACCCATTACTATTTGGCAGCGGAAATAGGTGCTGCGGTGCTACATACCTAGACGGTCTCTGGCAATAGACTTTTTTTTATTTTACATGGGGGAAATGCCTGTACATACCTGGCTTCGCGGGGACAAAGACAGGTTATATCAGACATGCACCGGCTAAAACCCCCTACGATGTTCCACCTCGTCGCTTTATGGCACAGTCACGGGAACGCTTTCGCTCACATCCACGACCCCGCCAGCGCCGGCTGCACCATGCAGCCCCACCTCGGGTAAAAGAACTTCTCCGTTCCACCTCTGTAAGGATATGCCAGAACATACAACGCGCCCCCTCGTCGGCCTCTTACAGTCACCTGGGCAACGGATTCCCCCGAATCTGTCACCCAGAGGTCATGGGAGCCAAGAGAGAAACCTGTCTCGTCTCCCTGCGGCGGATCCAGTATCGGATTCCGCCGCTAATCTCCATACGGCCGCGGAGGATAGGAAAAGCGGCGGAACGCAATAACAACACTCCTCTTCTCCCGTGGCCCCACTACCGCCGCATTAGCGGTGCGGCAACACTTAGTAGCGGGGGGTAGGGACAGCAACGAATCGCAATACCGACACTCCTCCCCTTCCGCTACTCCACCTTAGCCGCGAAAAGCAGTACAAACCTGCCCTAGCAGCCCACCGAGGCGAGCTCATGGAACCAACCTAGAGCGGCCGGCCGGGTAGGTTCCTCTTCGCTTCACCGTGGGAGACCAAGCGGCAGCTACTGAGCCCCACCGCTATGATAAAGCCGGAACATGTTCGGGGTGGGGGTGGGGGGCAACAGAGACCTACCTGTAATAATATGTAATTTTTTTAAAAAATAACAGAAAGCATTGTATTCCATTTTAAAATATAAATGAATTTTAAAATATTCCACGCCAGTATTCCGGTGGTTTGTAATAGGACTGTTGTAGTGGTAACGTCAGCGGGATAGGTACCGCGGCCGGTACACCGGCGTACAGGCGGGGTATGCAAATGCACCGGTGTAGAATGGGAACCGATGTCACCCCAGCGACCTCTTGCCGTTCCGAATATATTAACGAGCTGCACAATTGAGTGAGTGGTTCGATGCTCGATTGTCTTGCTTTTAGTACCCGCCCGTATCGTTATTGATCGCAGCGTGTATGTCATTCATTATAGTTTCACTTTCAATAACTTGATTCTTTATATCTCATTCGACGAAGCGACGAGACGGGCGGGATGTTCATGAGAGTAAATGACGCCAGGTCATAACGATGTACCGCTAGCTCGAGGTATACACTCCACCATATTGTGCGGGCCAGCGTTACCCTGGTTTCGACGCTTTGCCACGGTCCGTCACAATCGCCATAGCTTTCGGTATCGCCCGGCACCAGACGTTGTCGTTTGTAGGGGTTCATAAAGGGGTATTTGGGACATTTCCCACCGTCTGGTAAGTTCATGTGTGGAACCACTTACACCCTTGCCCGTTTATGTCAATCGGTGCAAATCGCTGAATTAACAGAATTCTTGATAGTGACGCCTTTCATATTTTTTTTCTGTTGACAGAGCGAGTATGGTGGTGGTGCTGAATGGCGTGTTGGCCGATGAGTGCCCGACGTCGGTACGGGCGCTGCTGGCTGCTCACCCTGGCTACAGGGACGCGGCTGCCCAGCTGCTGGCTGCGGCGCCGCGCGTCGTAGGTCCACAGGGTTTACTGTACGTGGCACAGCGCGAACTCGCCGCCGCCGTCCCGCATGATAGTAAGTACCCGCAAAATGAATCATCATCATCATCTCAACCGATATAGGTTTAGTGCTGGATATAGGTCTCTTGTAAGGGATCCACGGACATAAATACAATCGCTGTGTCCCACTAGCAAAATGGATTATGTAAGTAATAATATGTGTACCTATGTTCGTATAATTACGTGTGTATATATACATATATGTTCATAAACGTTGCGTCCTTTTTTCAGACCTAAAATGTACTGGTAAACCCCCGACCCTTTAGTACCGTTTATGGTACTATAGTTAAGACAGTACTTAGAAATAAACTGGTGGATAGGTCTACTCTTCCCGTATAACTTTTAATATCGTGAAATAAACATTGCTCTATTTGAAAATTATAAATTAACTCTGTTTTCATTGACCGCACACGCTGGTTATGATTTTGTTATCTGTGCTCAGATCATAAAATGGTATTTTTACTTCATTTCAGAAAATATCAGCATCATTGGATCAGACGACGCCACATCGTGCATCATAGTTGTTGTAAGACATTCTGGTGAGTTTGTTGCTGCAACTTTTTATTTCCTAGATCTTTTAATAATAATGAATTTTATTACGGCTCCTCTTATTTAATACACACACACACATATATATTTATATATTACCTATATCCCCGCAGTGTAACTGCCAGTAGGGTGTAAAAACAACTTAATTATTAAGTACAAAAAATCATTAATTTTTAGTAATTGAATTTTTTAAAATTAAGTTATAATTCCTCAATCTATCTAATAGTGAATGATGTATCTTATCTGAGTTTTCATATATCTTTTAACTGCTATATAACAAGTATGCTATATATCAAGTATATGTACAGACAATACCTGTGAATACTAACGCGATTAGTAAAACCTTGTTAAAATTTTGCTGGTATATGTTTTCTGAAAAAAATAATTACACTCAGCGAAGCACTTTTATTTAAACCAGTTAGGAATCAAAGCGTTAAAATGTAGTTTCGCACAGGTTCAGGAGCGGTGGCACTTGCGCACCTAGATGGCTCCGGTACAGCGGATGCGGCCGCGGCGATGGTCGCCCGCGCGCAGCACCTAGCAGCCGGCTACCCCGAGGGTAGACTGGAGCTGCAGCTCGTCGGCGGCTTCACCGACCCCCATCGGTATTCCGACGAGCTATTCGCAAACATTATGTGTGAGTACTCTAAATCAATTATTGTCATCATCATTCTTACAGGTGACTGTTGGACAGGCGTCTCCAATTTACACCGATCTACTTTAGTAATAGTATTCTTCGTTTTTTTTTATCTTAATAAGCGAAAACACGCGCAAGACGTTGACTTGAAGGTAAGTGGTAATCGTGTCCATAATAACGTGGCGCTAGTTAGAATGATATACACAGCAACACAATGCGCTCGTCGCTTTGAGATTTACCCTTAATTACCTTAGTCAAACCAGTTCAAACCGGAACACAGCAATGTAATGTATTTCGCTGCGTAAATCGGAAATAGAGCATATGCGTCGCCTTTCAAATAACATAACTTCATAGGTATTATTTACTAGATAATAAATTGAACCATATCATTGATTATTAATGATTAATTGAAAATTTTATTACTCATACACTGATTAATTATTTATCATTAATTTATTTTCGTGGGTAAAAACTTATTCACGTCCTTACTATCTGAATTTATAATCAAAAATAATCATCATTTTAACCGACGGATGTCCACTGCTGGACACAGTTACTGGTGGTAGATCACTGTTGCCGAAGACCGTCTAGGTACCACCGCAGCGCCTATTTCTGCCAAACAGTAGTGTGCAAACATTACTGTGTTCCGGTTTGAAGGGCGCTGTAGCTAGAGTAATTACTGAGGTAACAAGACTCAACTTATGTCAATCACATGTCATGAACAATCTTATGTCTCACGGCATCGAGCGCAATTTGGTGTAGTGACCATTCTAACTAGCGCCACTTTGCACAGGCGTCACTTACCATCAGGTGAAAAAAAAATAGTAGATCTCTTGTAATGTGTTGCCCAAAGCACGGATAATTGAGTGTATATAGAATGAAACATAATGAGACCAAAATTATAAGACAGGTTCAATAGATTTCAAATATTGAGAGTCACTTGACTTCAATACTTATTAAGACTTATGTAGTTTAAAAACCGCAATACAAAAGTACACAACAAATCAACAAACGCTTAAATTTTAGCGTTCCGTGCATGAAATTTCTAAAGAATAAAAACATTTGTTTGTTCAGGTCATTTTGAACACTAGTAACGAGTCCACACAGTGTGGGAACGGTGCGCGCTGCGCCCACGCATCGTTTGCCGCCCCGTTAATAATTCCCAATTGCCACCTCACAATCGACCTCTGAGTCATGACAGTCTCCAACTGTCGACCCAGTCATTAAATTAGTAAGAAAAATTACTCCAGCTTAGATAGTATTGTTTAATCTCCGCAAAAAGGCTATAAGCTATAGCTCATCATCCGTTTACCTGACAAAAATAATAGTTTAACTTTTTTAAAAATTACCTCTGTAGCCAGAGATCACCACTGCCCATATTTCTGCCGCCAAACAGTAGTATGCTAAAATTGGTGTTCCGGTTTAAAGGGCGTTGTAACTAGTATAATTACTGGAGGAATTAGACTATATTTATTACACAAATTAATCTCTATTCTTTGTAATCTATTTATCTATTTTATATCTTTAATTCTTGTTCCTGCTTATTATGTCTTCTATTAGTTTTTTCGCGTATTTTAAAAATATGCGGCGAATTCCGTCTTCACTCATCAGAGAGGCGATGCTACTTGCGTTTATGTCCTATCCCAGCTCACTCCGGTAGTCATAGCGCTCCAGACCATATAAGGGACAGGAGGTTAGGATGTCTAGTACGGTCTGGTCTACCGCAGGGTCACAAAGGCACGAGGGTCTCTCCACGAGTTTGAACCTGTGAAGGTACTCAGAGAAACCCCCGTGCTTAGTGAACCTTTGGACCAGACATGTATCCAGCTCCAGTCGGCGCAGGATCCGGTGGGCCGCAACGGCGTCCGGGAAAAAGATCCGCGTTACCGAAGCTGTCGTTTCTTCCAAATAGCGCCAATTCCATTCGTCGAGTGTCTTCAACCGAAGATGGCGCTTGAGAAATAATATAGAGCAATCCTCCTATTCTGGTCTTCTTTTATCCCCGCGTGCGCTTTTACCGAAAACATAAACCGTAAATTAATCCAGAAGGTAATTTATGGAACAGTTAATTTATTTATTTATCCCAAGAACATTTTCATAAATTCGTTCCTACTCTACAATCCGCACTTGACCAGCATGATGAATAAATGATCTTAACTCCACTTTTGATTTTTCATGAGACAAGACCTCGAGTCCTAATAGTTACAAAAATTAAGGAGCTGTTTATTGTGTGTACTCATATGATTAGTAATATCAAGAAGGCCCTTGAATACATTAATTATTGGACTGTTAGAGGCTGTTTCGATAGTGTGCAAACATTACTGTGCTCCTATTTGAAACGCTATATAACTAGTAATGTTACTGTGCTATCGAGACTAATAAACTTCTGATAATTATGGAGGCTTCGTTAACCTTTATAATGTTAATAAGTCATTACTATACCTTCATAACCATAAAAACTTCTTACTTTCACAGTATCATTCCACCGTCTGTCAGAGGAGATTGATCTGACGATGGCATGCTGCTGCGAGTTGAACACGGCGCTCGGCGGTAGCGCTGGCGCTCCGCTGGTGACCGGGGTGGGCGTGGACGTGCGCGCGGGTGACCTATTCCCCGCCGCTTTCCCAGACAAGGGGCCTGAACTGCCGCTTCGTGCTGCCCGCACCATCACCGGCGGACCCAACTCTGCACAGGTACTTGATGTAACGAGAACGTCATCACGTGATAATGATATTTATTACATTATGCTCTTCGTTCATTTTAAGACAATGGTGCATAGTGTAATTTCTGAGGTGAATAGTCATCCGCTTCAATTAATTTACCTAGTTACAGTCTTAAAAACCGGAAATACTCTATCCGATAGAAATGACAATATCATTTACGTACTACTGCTTGTCATTAGAAACAGGCGCTTTAGTGATCCCTATCTAAATAATCTCAGGTTGATGATATATGCAATCAGCATTCAGTCTAATGTAAACGTGGCTAGGTACTGGACATCTACGACAACGCCGTGGGCATGCTGCGCATAGGCCCGTTCAACTACGACCCACTCCGCGGTGTGGACCTCTGGCTGGAGCAGTCCGATGACTTCATACTGCAACACCTCAGCACCACGCCGAACGTAGAACCGCCGCACTTTGTGCATCATGTGAGTACCTTGCTGTGAGATTAAAAACAACTCTTAAAATGAAATAACAACGCATGTCTCACACACTATTATTGTCGAAAACATATTTATGTTATTTATTACCGTCTTATAAGTCGCTATTAAGTAGCCAACCAAGTCCTGGTCGGACGCCTTCACTAGTTGTAGCCTTTGACTGATTTATATAACCAATTTTTTGTTCCATTCTCTGTATCCGAAAAGTAAAATTTTAAATATTTTATATCGATATTGCAAACCATTTACCATGGCTACAAAGAGATAAATACATCCTTCGTTCTGATTGGTTTCGATTATGATGGTTGGTATGGTTTCGATTATATGTTTCGATTATTCATAGTTAGTTGTCATTATCTAACTGTCAAAGCGTTTATATTCGTAAACATAGGTAAAGTAATACGCTAATATCGCTTTCAGATTCGTGTGACACTGAAGTTCATCCAGCAGCATCCGTTCCCAGCGGTAACGGTGTTCCCAGACAACCGGCCGCATTACTACCGTCGCGACGAGCAGACCGGATGCTGGGTGCCGATGCGTTTCTAGCGCTTGCGTGTGCACACACGACTACACACTCGGACACGTTCACACACATCCGAATGTTTTGCGCAACGCTGAGCTCTCTGGCACCACACAAGACTGAGCTCTTGGCAGGAAACCTTGACCATAGTTTAAAGTTAACCTGTCAAAGTTAAGACTACGCTAGGTATATTTGGTTGGTACTTTCATGAGAACAGATTTGAGTTTTTCAAATGAAATCGATTTTTGTGATGCAATTCAATAATAAATAATAGAAATTGGCCATATCGATTTCCAATGTAACATTTATTTGATTACTTTGTATTTATTAATCAACAAATAATTTAAAAAGTGCGTTTCGTTTCAAATTAACAATTAACTTAATACCTTAATAATTAAGAGGCTAAAAAGGAAAGATCGAACTTGTTTTATAATATGTGTAACTTGTTAGAAACATGTTTCTTAACAATTATGTTTCAGACTTACTGATCAGATCACACGTTGCCTCGTTACATTACAATATTTACTGTACCAACCAATACAACTTTATCGAAGAAGATTTGCAACAGACTTTATATAAAAGTTACATATCTTAGTCTATTTAGTGATCTTATTCAGCTGTTAGACGATCGAATGCGGCAGATTGGCATTGACGAAAATATACCTTAAAGTTATAATGTATGGTTAATATGACCAATGGATTGCGATGCCATTAAAGTTCTCAAAAAAAAAATACTTTCCATTTGTTATTAAAGATATGCAATATAACAAAGTAGGATCTTTTTTTTTCTTTTAAATTTTGTTTCACATACAAAGTCAGTTAGTATAATTTTTTTATTATTGCTTTTTCTTGTCCACGTAAAGTATTTATAAATCACTTTACAAATATTATCTTTTTCTTATGTAATTGTTTCTATACTTACATAACTTTTTTTGTTGTAATATTACAATAACTTATGCTGTTTGAAATATAGAAGGGTTGTTATTTAAAAATATATTACCTGCCAATTCATTTAACGATAAAATTCATGGACAATACTTAATACTGACACAAGAACTTTTTTGTACGATTTAATATATTTAAGTAATTTTATCTGGGCTCAGTTTTAATGACACAATGCAGACGATATCTTAATTTAAAATTTAGGATGATTATGGACAATTGGTTTGTGTGTATAATCAAAAAGATGTCTTGATTCAATGTAATAATGTATATTTTGGCACTTTATGACCACAGATGTATAATTGTTAAAAGTAATAACGTATTCACTAATAATACATTTTTAAGGGAGGAATTGAAAATTTATTTCAGTTCTTTAGAGGTTCATTAAGTTTTTATTTTTTTTTTGAAGTTCCAAGTGAAGTTATTTTGTAAATATTATAGTGATCATATTAGATAGTAATTAGTTAATGACGTTAATAGTTATTGTTTTGTGAAATATAATGAATATATTGAAAGTTCGATAGTTGCCTTGTGTTTTATTTTTCGTTTTATATGCAGTGGTCCATTCCATGGATGTGTGCAAAAGTAAGATAAAATAGGTATTAATCGCTATTAAAAATATATATATACACCCGATTTGTGTTCTACCGTATATTTGTTATTTTTAATCAAAAATTATTCGTCAATATTCAGTTAAGTATTCGTCAATATAATTAAACTAAAGATTAGCAGAATTAAATAAGAGTACCTTAATATATGTCATGTATTTTTTGGTAAAAATCCCGTTAGGTATAGCCGTTTCATGTATTATCCATAACAGGCGAATTTTTTTTAAAAAGTGTTTTTTTTTTGTTACATCAATGTCGTGTCAATATAAGAATTAGGTAAAATGTTAATTTTATATTACACACATATGTTCATTTTATTAATTTTTAAAAATTATTGGTAGGTACAGGTAATGTACAAATTATCACTTTATTGTTATGTTCATGTTCGAATGGCGCTGTAACTAGCAAAACTATAATGAAAACTAAGCATAATATTTGTGTATGCCTTATCATCTGGTGAACATCCCTGGTTCATCTCAGCTATTCTTCGGATAGCTTATTAGTATGTAAATGTGGTGTCACAGTATAACTTATATGACAAGAATATGATTAAATGCTCAATGGTCCTATTAAACATTGCGGTGCTACTTTCAAAGCTACACTTTCTAAACTTAAGTCGTTTAAATTTTTTGATCATATACAGCTGATTCATCGTCGACGTATACCTTTCTTAATTTTGTTTAATCCTACTAATGGACTATAAATTTACTACAATTTCAAATTAGGAAATGACAGAGTAATCGAGTGTATTTCATGAGCTGTAAAGAAATCTTAGTATATCTCTAATTCTTAAATTCAGTTTTATAATTGTTGATAATCATTGCAGCAATTTATAATTATATTTGTTTTTGCTATTATTTTTTATTTGACTTATAGCGTGAGTGTACATAAAAGAGTGAATAAAAGGGATACAATCGAGAAGCATAAAAAAATATACGTACGTACGAAAACATTTGTTATTAAATATTATAAACTTTTATTATTAAAATGTTCTTACAGGTAAGGTATCGTTTTTAATATAATTGTTGTTTAATTGAAAAATACTCAAAGCTTTGGTACTTAAACATTTTTATAAAAACCAATGCAAAACACAATTATTTTATACGGCAACATCTTTTTGACAGCTGTAGCTTTAATTGCGGCTCTGTTAAGGAATTATTGAAACTTTCCTTGTTTAAACAAAAGTGATTCGACAAAGATATTCACATTTCGCTGACGAAACCATGGATAAGCCCAATGTGACCATTACTGATCAACCTCCGCCCTATTCGGCAACCGTACCTCCTGGTAAGCTTGTGATGTTTTTTTCATCTTTATAATAATGCTTATGAATCACAACATACAATCACCATTGATAACAATGTCAGTAGAGAGTTCACTACCTAATTACAACACTGTCATAATATGTGTTTGTATTGCTAACAATATATTACCAACATCATATGAATATTGACAAATATGTTGGTAACATAATTTTTACATTTGAATTGCATGTACATTTTTAACATAGACATTTCTATGCAATTGTCAATCTATTGTTATAAATAAGAAACAAGCACTCTATTGTCTTGTTCTCAAATTAAAAAATAAAATACTATTTAACTATTTTCTCACCTTAGTCTTAGTCATGTTATCAATGATAATGTTTTATTATAAAACAATAAATACATAGAAAGTAATATCTTTCTTTTGTAATTTGGCTAGTAAGGATACACGAGTTCCAGAGTCTTTATTATTTGTGTGTCCATATAGCGAGGGATCTCTCAACACTTTTCTGGTGTGCAGATTTCCGAGTGAGACTTACATTGAAATATCCATTGGGTGAGGTGATGATGATAAGAGATACCTCAGAACCATATTTCATCCGTATGAGCAATGTAATTATTTACATTCTAGTAAATTTGATTGAATGATGTAGGGTATGTATAATTAACAAGAGCTGTTAACCTATAGGCTTTTAGCACATACAATTATTATAGTTTATTAAAATTTGTGTACTTTCATTAGTTTATTTTATTAAAATCTACATAAGCATCCTCAAAAGTAGAATATTTGCTGGTATAAATTTATATCTTGTTGCAATGAAATTGAAAATGTAGAATTATTTTTAAAAATCTTTTGTAAATACTATTTATTAAAATATGGTAAACATATGTATTTATACTGACATTAAAGCTTATTTTAGGTAAACATGAGAAGGTTGAAGCCATACGCTACAAAATATTGAGATGGAGTTACTTTTTTTTACTAGATGTTCAATTTATACATGATCTTATAAACAACTGAGTATAATATGGTTTCAAAAAAACTTAAAATTAGGTGTTAGGAGTGCAGATTAATAATAAAATTGTAAATGATATGCTTTATTAATATTTTAGGTCCATTACCCCAACCAGCATCACAGCCAGCAGGCATACAAGGAGGTGCATACCCACCCCCACCTCCCGGCTACACTCCATATGCGACAGCTCCACCAACAACAGCCTTTGTACCAAATTATGGTGCAACTAATATTGTAATAACACCACCCATAATCACAATAGGAGCTTGTCCTGCTTGCCGTGTAGGTATTTTAGAAGATGACTTCACTTGTTTGGGTATACTCTGTGCAATCCTATTTTTCCCTCTCGGTATTATATGCTGTCTTGCTATGAAAAACAGGAGATGCTCAAACTGTGGTGCACTGTTTGGCTAACAAAAACAGTTTTGCATTACAATCATACGTGTTATATATATATATATATATATATAAAATGTAATATTTTTCTACTCTATGGAATTTATTCACAAGATTCATGCTCAGTTTTAATTTTGTTATACATTGTTGATAAACATACACACTGATTATATAGACAGCCTTTAACAGCAATGAGTATATTTAAATAACCTTGTCTAAAATAAATGTTTCTTACATTCCACATTTCAAAGTAAACATCACATTTCCATTTAACTCATTAAATTATAATTTAATCTAAAAATATAACTAAAATGTTACAAATATGTAACAACTTATCTGTATGCAAGATCTTTAAGTAATTATGAAAACAAATACATTAGGTATTGGTATTTTATATTTATTAAGTTAATTTTATTCTATGTATAACTATTTGGAACGAAAGTGAAACTGACAAACATATAAGGCATTTATTATTATATATTATAATAATTATTGGTTTTCAATATCTAAATTGAAATTTAATGCAAAAAAATTACTACTTTGATTATTATTGATTGATTACAAATTTCAATAACAGCACATGTATTAAATTGTAAAAATAATAATGTTATATTTTTTTTACTGTATATATTAATAAAAATATAATAGATATTAGAACATATCACATTTAATAATGTATATTAAATTAAAAACAGCAATGAAGATAAAACATGGAAAACAGTTTGGCTGGAGTTGCCATATTTACTTCGATTATTTTACTGTGATTATTTTTATGTACCAAATTAATTTGATGTTGCCATGTATGTATATTACAAAAAAATGTTATTTTAAGTTTAATTGAAAAAATTAAAATTTTGTTGGTGATAGTTAGTACATAAATTATTTGACTTATAATAACAAATAAGAACTTTCAGTTTTTCTGAATGTACTACATAAATAATGGTAGTAGAATATGTTCCATACTTTACTGAATATAAACAAGATAGTTTTATGTATCAAGACAATAATTACTTTCAGCAATAATTAAAAATACAAGTTTGTAGCGAGTAATGTTACTAGAGTAATGAGACATGTGGTGGAGTGTATATCACCACATTGTTATGGGCAGGCGTTATATTTAATTTGTTTGAAGGTCTAGCTCATTTCGTCGCCTTGTGGAATGAAAAAAAGTTATTTGACTTTTGTAAGAATCTTAAAGAATATTAATTCATTGTTTAACCTTTATAAACTAATGAATTTGGTGTTATTCATCTATCCTTGTGGTTTCGTTTAATTAGTAAATAACAAAATATCGTTAAATATATAACTAGTACTGTAATAGTATTGTTGATTTTTAGCGGCCATGTTATGCCTTTTAACTATTTTAAGAGAAACGTTGTAGTGTACAAGTTAGTACGTTATACATATATATTGCGATATACGAAAGTTATTATTGTATTTGTATAATATTTTGTAAAAATAAAGTTTGGGAAAATAATTAATTTCGTTTTATTTTAAGTTAATTAAAATATAATTGTTTTTAAATTTTATATAGGAAAGATCTTACAAATAGAAAGACATGCAAGAATGGTGTATATATATTGACCTAACTATAAATACAATGAAAAAGTGTGACGTTTTAAAAATGAGGATACGAAATAATGATAATGAATTAACATCATTTTATTATTAAACATTTTAAAATGGGGGTTTTGATATTTTTGTAGTGGTTGCTTATTATATTTGAACATAAATAACTATTTATATTGTAAAATATGCAATGAGATCATCGCTATCAGGATGTGTTTTGAACACGCTACAAATGGTCTACGCCAGGGTTAAAGAATTCTGTATTCAGACGCAATGACAGCTTCTGCTTCTTACCTTCTTACCTTTTTATCCCCACCTACCACCCCGCTCCACAGTGTTGCCATCTACCGTAAAATTAATGTAACAATATTTTATGTATGGTCTTTTATATTTACTCTGATTTGTAACATAACATATAAAACACTTGTAATTGATAATTCCGTTATGTTGACACTTTGTTATTTCCCCTAAAAATGAATACTATTAAGGATTAAAATAATTGTTTCAGGCATTTAAATCTTTCCGTTGAAATAAATTGTAATTTTATATTATTCATGTAATTACAAACTCTCAAAAAGATTTCTATTTGTAATAATATTAAAAATAGTCATATTATCTAAGGTATAAAAAACTCCTGACTGTCACTCAGGGTCACATTGTTATTCTGCCTTTTGGTCTGTGCAGTTCTTATTCCGTTATAAACAAATTATCACCGTACTTCGAGTTTGATTTTAATATGGGTTTTGAGGATAATCCCGGTCAACCGCCGACGACGTATATGACAAAGCGGCGTATCATAAATAATATAAAATGCTGAAATAAAAACTTCAAATTATTTGTATTAGTCTTAGTCTTGCGTATTCAGTCTTGGTTTCACTCATTTGATCTAATAGTTTCGTGCCATCGAATAGTTTTTTTTTTTTTTCGTGGGGGAAATGCCTACGCATACTCGTCCTCGCGGGGGCAAGGACGAGTTATGGCGGACTTGCACCGACTAAAACCCCCACGATGTTCCGCCTCATCGCCATGATGGCAGGCTCCAGTTATCCCAACCGGTGCTCGAACCGGGAGCGGCCGGATGGGTTCCACTTGGCTTCGCTAGCTAAGTTAACTGCGCGAAAAAGTTAACTGCCCGAAAAAGTTAACTGCACGAAAAAGTTTACTGCTCGAAAAAGTTTACTGCTCGAAAAAGTTAACTGCACGAAAAAGTTTACTGCCCGAAAAAGTTTACTGCCCGAAAAAGTTAACTGCACGAAAAAGTTTACTGCCCGAAAAAGTTTACTGCCCGAAAAAGTTTACTGCCCGAAAAAGTTAACTGCACGAAAAAGTTTACTGCGCGAAAAAGTTTACTGCCCGAAAAAGTTTACTGCTCGAAAAAGTTAACTGCACGAAAAAGTTTACTGCTCGAAAAAGTTAACTGCTCGAAAAAGTTTACTGCTCGAAAAAGTTTACTGCTCGAAAAAGTTTACTGCTCGAAAAAGTTAACTGCACGAAAAAGTTTACTGCCCGAAAAAGTTTACTGCTCGAAAAAGTTAACTGCACGAAAAAGTTTACTGCTCGAAAAAGTTAACTGCCCGAAAAAGTTAACTGCACGAAAAAGTTAACTGCCCGAAAAAGTTTACTGCCCGAAAAAGTTAACTTCTCGAAAAAGTTTACTGCGCGAAAAAGTTTACTGCTCGAAAAAGTTAACTACGCGAAAAAGTTTACTGCCCGAATAAGTTTACTGCCCGAGAAACTTTACTGCCCGAAAAAGTTTACTGCGCGAAAAAGTTAACTGCCCGAAAAAGTTAACTGCACGAAAAGGTTTACTGCGCGAAAAAGTTAACTGCCCGAAAAAGTTTACTGCTCGAAAAAGTTAACTGCACGAAAAAGTTTACTGCCCGAAAAAGTTTACTGCTCGAAAAAGTTAACTGCACGAAAAAGTTTACTGCTCGAAAAAGTTAAGTGCGCGAAAAAGTTAACTGCCCGAAAAAGTTAACTGCTCGAAAAAGTTTACTGCCCGAAAAAGTTAACTTCTCGAAAAAGTTTACTGCGCGAAAAAGTTTACTGCGCGAAAAAGTTAACTACGCGAAAAAGTTTACTGCCCGAATAAGTTTACTGCCCGAGAAACTTTACTGCCCGAAAAAGTTTACTGCGCGAAAAAGTTAACTGCCCGAAAAAGTTAACTGCATGAAAAAGTTTACTGCGCGAAAAAGTTAACTGCCCGAAAAAGTTAACTGCATGAAAAAGTTAACTGCCCGAAAAAGTTAACTGCACGAAAAGGTTTACTGCGCGAAAAAGTTAACTGCCCGAAAAAGTTTACTGCTCGAAAAAGTTAACTTCTCGAAAAAGTTTACTGCGCGAAAAAGTTTACTGCTCGAAAAAGTTAACTACGCGAAAAAGTTTACTGCCCGAATAAGTTTACTGCCCGAGAAACTTTACTGCCCGAAAAAGTTTACTGCGCGAAAAAGTTAACTGCCCGAAAAAGTTAACTGCACGAAAAGGTTAACTTCTCGAAAAAGTTTACTGCTCGAAAAAGTTAACTACGCGAAAAAGTTTACTGCCCGAATAAGTTTACTGCCCGAGAAACTTTACTGCCCGAAAAAGTTTACTGCGCGAAAAAGTTAACTGCCCGAAAAAGTTAACTGCACGAAAAGGTTTACTGCGCGAAAAAGTTAACTGCCCGAAAAAGTTTACTGCGCGAAAAAGTTAACTGCCCGAAAAAGTTAACTGCATGAAAAAGTTTACTGCGCGAAAAAGTTAACTGCCCGAAAAAGTTAACTGCATGAAAAAGTTAACTGCCCGAAAAAGTTAACTGCACGAAAAGGTTTACTGCGCGAAAAAGTTAACTGCCCGAAAAAGTTTACTGCTCGAAAAAGTTAACTTCTCGAAAAAGTTTACTGCGCGAAAAAGTTTACTGCTCGAAAAAGTTAACTACGCGAAAAAGTTTACTGCCCGAATAAGTTTACTGCCCGAGAAACTTTACTGCCCGAAAAAGTTTACTGCGCGAAAAAGTTAACTGCCCGAAAAAGTTAACTGCACGAAAAGGTTAACTGCTCGAAAAAGTTTACTGCTCGAAAAAGTTAACTACGCGAAAAAGTTTACTGCCCGAATAAGTTTACTGCCCGAGAAACTTTACTGCCCGAAAAAGTTTACTGCGCGAAAAAGTTAACTGCCCGAAAAAGTTAACTGCACGAAAAGGTTTACTGCGCGAAAAAGTTAACTGCCCGAAAAAGTTTACTGCTCGAAAAAGTTAACTGCACGAAAAAGTTTACTGCCCGAAAAAGTTTACTGCTCGAAAAAGTTAACTGCACGAAAAAGTTTACTGCTCGAAAAAGTTAAGTGCGCGAAAAAGTTAACTGCCCGAAAAAGTTAACTGCCCGAAAAAGTTAACTGCCCGAAAAAGTTTACTGCCCGAAAAAGTTAACTTCTCGAAAAAGTTTACTGCGCGAAAAAGTTTACTGCTCGAAAAAGTTAACTACGCGAAAAAGTTTACTGCCCGAATAAGTTTACTGCCCGAGAAACTTTACTGCCCGAAAAAGTTTACTGCGCGAAAAAGTTAACTGCCCGAAAAAGTTAACTGCACGAAAAAGTTAACTGCCCGAAAAAGATAACTGCACGAAAAGGTTTACTGCGCGAAAAAGTTAACTGCCCGAAAAAGTTTACTGCTCGAAAAAGTTAACTGCACGAAAAAGTTTACTGCCCGAAAAAGTTTACTGCTCGAAAAAGTTAACTGCACGAAAAAGTTTACTGCTCGAAAAAGTTAACTACGCGAAAAAGTTTACTGCCCGAATAAGTTTACTGCCCGAGAAACTTTACTGCCCGAAAAAGTTAACTTCTCGAAAAAGTTTACTGCGCGAAAAAGTTTACTGCTCGAAAAAGTTAACTACGCGAAAAAGTTTACTGCCCGAATAAGTTTACTGCCCGAGAAACTTTACTGCCCGAAAAAGTTTACTGCGCGAAAAAGTTAACTGCCCGAAAAAGTTAACTGCACGAAAAAGTTAACTGCCCGAAAAAGTTAACTGCACGAAAAGGTTTACTGCGCGAAAAAGTTAACTGCCCGAAAAAGTTTACTGCTCGAAAAAGTTAACTGCACGAAAAAGTTTACTGCCCGAAAAAGTTTACTGCTCGAAAAAGTTAACTGCACGAAAAAGTTTACTGCTCGAAAAAGTTAAGTGCGCGAAAAAGTTAACTGCCCGAAAAAGTTAACTGCCCGAAAAAGTTTACTGCCCGAAAAAGTTAACTGCACGAAAAGGTTTACTGCGCGAAAAAGTTAACTGCCCGAAAAAGTTTACTGCTCGAAAAAGTTAACTGCACGAAAAAGTTTACTGCCCGAAAAAGTTTACTGCTCGAAAAAGTTAACTGCACGAAAAAGTTTACTGCTCGAAAAAGTTAACTGCTCGAAAAAGTTAACTGCCCGAAAAAGTTAACTGCTCGAAAAAGTTTACTGCTCGAAAAAGTTAACTGCACGAAAAAGTTTACTGCCCGAAAAAGTTTACTGCTCGAAAAAGTTAACTGCACGAAAAAGTTTACTGCTCGAAAAAGTTAAGTGCGCGAAAAAGTTAACTGCCCGAAAAAGTTAACTGCCCGAAAAAGTTTACTGCCCGAAAAAGTTAACTTCTCGAAAAAGTTTACTGCGCGAAAAAGTTTACTGCTCGAAAAAGTTAACTACGCGAAAAAGTTTACTGCCCGAATAAGTTTACTGCCCGAGAAACTTTACTGCCCGAAAAAGTTTACTGCGCGAAAAAGTTAACTGCCCGAAAAAGTTAACTGCACGAAAAGGTTTACTGCGCGAAAAAGTTAACTGCCCGAAAAAGTTTACTGCTCGAAAAAGTTAACTGCACGAAAAAGTTTACTGCCCGAAAAAGTTTACTGCTCGAAAAAGTTAACTGCACGAAAAAGTTTACTGCGCGAAAAAGTTAACTGCCCGAAAAAGTTTACTGCTCGAAAAAGTTAACTGCACGAAAAAGTTTACTGCCCGAAAAAGTTTACTGCTCGAAAAAGTTAACTGCACGAAAAAGTTTACTGCTCGAAAAAGTTAAGTGCGCGAAAAAGTTAACTGCCCGAAAAAGTTAACTGCCCGAAAAAGTTAACTGCCCGAAAAAGTTTACTGCCCGAAAAAGTTAACTTCTCGAAAAAGTTTACTGCGCGAAAAAGTTTACTGCTCGAAAAAGTTAACTACGCGAAAAAGTTTACTGCCCGAATAAGTTTACTGCCCGAGAAACTTTACTGCCCGAAAAAGTTTACTGCGCGAAAAAGTTAACTGCCCGAAAAAGTTAACTGCACGAAAAAGTTAACTGCCCGAAAAAGATAACTGCACGAAAAGGTTTACTGCGCGAAAAAGTTAACTGCCCGAAAAAGTTTACTGCTCGAAAAAGTTAACTGCACGAAAAAGTTTACTGCCCGAAAAAGTTTACTGCTCGAAAAAGTTAACTGCACGAAAAAGTTTACTGCTCGAAAAAGTTAACTACGCGAAAAAGTTTACTGCCCGAATAAGTTTACTGCCCGAGAAACTTTACTGCCCGAAAAAGTTAACTTCTCGAAAAAGTTTACTGCGCGAAAAAGTTTACTGCTCGAAAAAGTTAACTACGCGAAAAAGTTTACTGCCCGAATAAGTTTACTGCCCGAGAAACTTTACTGCCCGAAAAAGTTTACTGCGCGAAAAATTTAACTGCCCGAAAAAGTTAACTGCACGAAAAGGTTTACTGCGCGAAAAAGTTAACTGCCCGAAAAAGTTTACTGCTCGAAAAAGTTAACTGCACGAAAAAGTTTACTGCCCGAAAAAGTTTACTGCTCGAAAAATTTAGCTGCACGAAAAGGTTTACTGCGCGAAAAAGTTAACTGCCCGAAAAAGTTTACTGCTCGAAAAAGTTAACTGCACGAAAAAGTTTACTGCCCGAAAAAGTTTACTGCTCGAAAAAGTTAACTGCACGAAAAAGTTTACTGCTCGAAAAAGTTAAGTGCGCGAAAAAGTTAACTGCCCGAAAAAGTTAACTGCCCGAAAAAGTTTACTGCTCGAAAAAGTTAACTTCTCGAAAAAGTTTACTGCGCGAAAAAGTTTACTGCTCGAAAAAGTTAACTACGCGAAAAAGTTTACTGCCCGAATAAGTTTACTGCCCGAGAAACTTTACTGCCCGAAAAAGTTTACTGCGCGAAAAAGTTAACTGCCCGAAAAAGTTAACTGCACGAAAAGGTTAACTTGCTCGAAAAAGTTTACTGCTCGAAAAAGTTAACTACGCGAAAAAGTTTACTGCCCGAATAAGTTTACTGCCCGAGAAACTTTACTGCCCGAAAAAGTTTACTGCGCGAAAAAGTTAACTGCCCGAAAAAGTTAACTGCACGAAAAGGTTTACTGCGCGAAAAAGTTAACTGCCCGAAAAAGTTTACTGCTCGAAAAAGTTAACTGCACGAAAAAGTTTACTGCCCGAAAAAGTTTACTGCTCGAAAAAGTTAACTGCACGAAAAAGTTTACTGCTCGAAAAAGTTAAGTGCGCGAAAAAGTTAACTGCCCGAAAAAGTTAACTGCCCGAAAAAGTTAACTGCCCGAAAAAGTTTACTGCCCGAAAAAGTTAACTTCTCGAAAAAGTTTACTGCGCGAAAAAGTTTACTGCTCGAAAAAGTTAACTACGCGAAAAAGTTTACTGCCCGAATAAGTTTACTGCCCGAGAAACTTTACTGCCCGAAAAAGTTTACTGCGCGAAAAAGTTAACTGCCCGAAAAAGTTAACTGCACGAAAAAGTTAACTGCCCGAAAAAGATAACTGCACGAAAAGGTTTACTGCGCGAAAAAGTTAACTGCCCGAAAAAGTTTACTGCTCGAAAAAGTTAACTGCACGAAAAAGTTTACTGCTCGAAAAAGTTTACTGCTCGAAAAAGTTAACTGCACGAAAAAGTTTACTGCTCGAAAAAGTTAACTGCGCGAAAAAGTTTACTGCCCGAATAAGTTTACTGCCCGAGAAACTTTACTGCCCGAAAAAGTTAACTTCTCGAAAAAGTTTACTGCGCGAAAAAGTTTACTGCTCGAAAAAGTTAACTACGCGAAAAAGTTTACTGCCCGAATAAGTTTACTGCCCGAGAAACTTTACTGCCCGAAAAAGTTTACTGCGCGAAAAAGTTAACTGCCCGAAAAAGTTAACTGCACGAAAAGGTTTACTGCGCGAAAAAGTTAACTGCCCGAAAAAGTTTACTGCTCGAAAAAGTTAACTGCACGAAAAAGTTTACTGCCCGAAAAAGTTTACTGCTCGAAAAAGTTAACTGCACGAAAAAGTTTACTGCGCGAAAAAGTTAACTGCCCGAAAAAGTTTACTGCTCGAAAAAGTTAACTGCACGAAAAAGTTTACTGCCCGAAAAAGTTTACTGCTCGAAAAAGTTAACTGCACGAAAAAGTTTACTGCTCGAAAAAGTTAAGTGCGCGAAAAAGTTAACTGCCCGAAAAAGTTAACTGCCCGAAAAAGTTTACTGCTCGAAAAAGTTAACTTCTCGAAAAAGTTTACTGCGCGAAAAAGTTTACTGCTCGAAAAAGTTAACTACGCGAAAAAGTTTACTGCCCGAATAAGTTTACTGCCCGAGAAACTTTACTGCCCGAAAAAGTTTACTGCGCGAAAAAGTTAACTGCCCGAAAAAGTTAACTGCACGAAAAGGTTAACTTCTCGAAAAAGTTTACTGCGCGAAAAAGTTTACTGCTCGAAAAAGTTAACTGCCCGAATAAGTTTACTGCCCGAGAAACTTTACTGCCCGAAAAAGTTTACTGCGCGAAAAAGTTAACTGCCCGAAAAAGTTAACTGCACGAAAAGGTTTACTGCGCGAAAAAGTTAACTGCCCGAAAAAGTTTACTGCTCGAAAAAGTTAACTGCACGAAAAAGTTTACTGCCCGAAAAAGTTTACTGCTCGAAAAAGTTAACTGCACGAAAAAGTTTACTGCTCGAAAAAGTTAAGTGCGCGAAAAAGTTAACTGCCCGAAAAAGTTAACTGCCCGAAAAAGTTAACTGCCCGAAAAAGTTTACTGCCCGAAAAAGTTAACTTCTCGAAAAAGTTTACTGCGCGAAAAAGTTTACTGCTCGAAAAAGTTAACTACGCGAAAAAGTTTACTGCCCGAATAAGTTTACTGCCCGAGAAACTTTACTGCCCGAAAAAGTTTACTGCGCGAAAAAGTTAACTGCCCGAAAAAGTTAACTGCACGAAAAAGTTAACTGCCCGAAAAAGATAACTGCACGAAAAGGTTTACTGCGCGAAAAAGTTAACTGCCCGAAAAAGTTTACTGCTCGAAAAAGTTAACTGCACGAAAAAGTTTACTGCCCGAAAAAGTTTACTGCTCGAAAAAGTTAACTGCACGAAAAAGTTTACTGCTCGAAAAAGTTAACTACGCGAAAAAGTTTACTGCCCGAATAAGTTTACTGCCCGAGAAACTTTACTGCCCGAAAAAGTTAACTTCTCGAAAAAGTTTACTGCGCGAAAAAGTTTACTGCTCGAAAAAGTTAACTACGCGAAAAAGTTTACTGCCCGAATAAGTTTACTGCCCGAGAAACTTTACTGCCCGAAAAAG
Organism: Ornithoptera priamus; assembly: GCA_029034505.1. NCBI lineage: Eukaryota > Metazoa > Arthropoda > Insecta > Lepidoptera > Papilionidae > Ornithoptera > Ornithoptera priamus. The sequence continues at coordinate 4,470 of JARDWD010000636.1, read as the reverse complement.
TTTACTGCGCGAAAAATTTAACTGCCCGAAAAAGTTAACTGCACGAAAAGGTTTACTGCGCGAAAAAGTTAACTGCCCGAAAAAGTTTACTGCTCGAAAAAGTTAACTGCACGAAAAAGTTTACTGCCCGAAAAAGTTTACTGCTCGAAAAATTTAGCTGCACGAAAAGGTTTACTGCGCGAAAAAGTTAACTGCCCGAAAAAGTTTACTGCTCGAAAAAGTTAACTGCACGAAAAAGTTTACTGCCCGAAAAAGTTTACTGCTCGAAAAAGTTAACTGCACGAAAAAGTTTACTGCTCGAAAAAGTTAAGTGCGCGAAAAAGTTAACTGCCCGAAAAAGTTAACTGCCCGAAAAAGTTTACTGCTCGAAAAAGTTAACTTCTCGAAAAAGTTTACTGCGCGAAAAAGTTTACTGCTCGAAAAAGTTAACTACGCGAAAAAGTTTACTGCCCGAATAAGTTTACTGCCCGAGAAACTTTACTGCCCGAAAAAGTTTACTGCGCGAAAAAGTTAACTGCCCGAAAAAGTTAACTGCACGAAAAAGTTAACTGCTCGAAAAAGTTTACTGCTCGAAAAAGTTAACTACGCGAAAAAGTTTACTGCCCGAATAAGTTTACTGCCCGAGAAACTTTACTGCCCGAAAAAGTTTACTGCGCGAAAAAGTTAACTGCCCGAAAAAGTTAACTGCACGAAAAGGTTTACTGCGCGAAAAAGTTAACTGCCCGAAAAAGTTTACTGCTCGAAAAAGTTAACTGCACGAAAAAGTTTACTGCCCGAAAAAGTTTACTGCTCGAAAAAGTTAACTGCACGAAAAAGTTTACTGCTCGAAAAAGTTAAGTGCGCGAAAAAGTTAACTGCCCGAAAAAGTTAACTGCCCGAAAAAGTTAACTGCCCGAAAAAGTTTACTGCCCGAAAAAGTTAACTTCTCGAAAAAGTTTACTGCGCGAAAAAGTTTACTGCTCGAAAAAGTTAACTACGCGAAAAAGTTTACTGCCCGAATAAGTTTACTGCCCGAGAAACTTTACTGCCCGAAAAAGTTTACTGCGCGAAAAAGTTAACTGCCCGAAAAAGTTAACTGCACGAAAAAGTTAACTGCCCGAAAAAGTTAACTGCACGAAAAAGTTTACTGCGCGAAAAAGTTAACTGCCCGAAAAAGTTTACTGCTCGAAAAAGTTAACTGCACGAAAAAGTTTACTGCTCGAAAAAGTTTACTGCTCGAAAAAGTTAACTGCACGAAAAAGTTTACTGCTCGAAAAAGTTAACTGCGCGAAAAAGTTTACTGCCCGAATAAGTTTACTGCCCGAGAAACTTTACTGCCCGAAAAAGTTAACTTCTCGAAAAAGTTTACTGCGCGAAAAAGTTTACTGCTCGAAAAAGTTAACTACGCGAAAAAGTTTACTGCCCGAATAAGTTTACTGCCCGAGAAACTTTACTGCCCGAAAAAGTTTACTGCGCGAAAAAGTTAACTGCCCGAAAAAGTTAACTGCACGAAAAGGTTTACTGCGCGAAAAAGTTAACTGCCCGAAAAAGTTTACTGCTCGAAAAAGTTAACTGCACGAAAAAGTTTACTGCCCGAAAAAGTTTACTGCTCGAAAAATTTAGCTGCACGAAAAGGTTTACTGCGCGAAAAAGTTAACTGCCCGAAAAAGTTTACTGCTCGAAAAAGTTAACTGCACGAAAAAGTTTACTGCCCGAAAAAGTTTACTGCTCGAAAAAGTTAACTGCACGAAAAAGTTTACTGCTCGAAAAAGTTAAGTGCGCGAAAAAGTTAACTGCCCGAAAAAGTTAACTGCCCGAAAAAGTTTACTGCTCGAAAAAGTTAACTTCTCGAAAAAGTTTACTGCGCGAAAAAGTTTACTGCTCGAAAAAGTTAACTACGCGAAAAAGTTTACTGCCCGAATAAGTTTACTGCCCGAGAAACTTTACTGCCCGAAAAAGTTTACTGCGCGAAAAAGTTAACTGCCCGAAAAAGTTAACTGCACGAAAAGGTTAACTTCTCGAAAAAGTTTACTGCTCGAAAAAGTTAACTACGCGAAAAAGTTTAATGCCCGAATAAGTTTACTGCCCGAGAAACTTTACTGCCCGAAAAAGTTTACTGCGCGAAAAAGTTAACTGCCCGAAAAAGTTAACTGCACGAAAAGGTTTACTGCGCGAAAAAGTTAACTGCCCGAAAAAGTTTACTGCTCGAAAAAGTTAACTGCACGAAAAAGTTTACTGCCCGAAAAAGTTTACTGCTCGAAAAAGTTAACTGCACGAAAAAGTTTACTGCTCGAAAAAGTTAAGTGCGCGAAAAAGTTAACTGCCCGAAAAAGTTAACTGCCCGAAAAAGTTAACTGCCCGAAAAAGTTTACTGCCCGAAAAAGTTAACTTCTCGAAAAAGTTTACTGCGCGAAAAAGTTTACTGCTCGAAAAAGTTAACTACGCGAAAAAGTTTACTGCCCGAATAAGTTTACTGCCCGAGAAACTTTACTGCCCGAAAAAGTTTACTGCGCGAAAAAGTTAACTGCCCGAAAAAGTTAACTGCACGAAAAAGTTAACTGCCCGAAAAAGTTAACTGCACGAAAAAGTTTACTGCGCGAAAAAGTTTACTGCCCGAAAAAGTTTACTGCTCGAAAAAGTTAACTGCACGAAAAAGTTTACTGCTCGAAAAAGTTTACTGCTCGAAAAAGTTAACTGCACGAAAAAGTTTACTGCTCGAAAAAGTTAACTGCACGAAAAAGTTTACTGCCCGAATAAGTTTACTGCCCGAAAAAGTTTACTGCCCGAAAAAGTTTACTGCTCGAAAAAGTTTACTGCGCGAAAAAGTTTACTGCTCGAAAAAGTTAACTACGCGAAAAAGTTTACTGCCCGAATAAGTTTACTGCCCGAGAAACTTTACTGCCCGAAAAAGTTTACTGCGCGAAAAAGTTAACTGCCCGAAAAAGTTAACTGCACGAAAAAGTTAACTGCCCGAAAAAGTTAACTGCACGAAAAGGTTTACTGCGCGAAAAAGTTAACTGCCCGAAAAAGTTTACTGCTCGAAAAAGTTAACTGCACGAAAAAGTTTACTGCCCGAAAAAGTTTACTGCTCGAAAAAGTTAACTGCACGAAAAAGTTTACTGCTCGAAAAAGTTAAGTGCGCGAAAAAGTTAACTGCCCGAAAAAGTTAACTGCCCGAAAAAGTTTACTGCCCGAAAAAGTTAACTGCACGAAAAGGTTTACTGCGCGAAAAAGTTAACTGCCCGAAAAAGTTTACTGCTCGAAAAAGTTAACTGCACGAAAAAGTTTACTGCCCGAAAAAGTTTACTGCTCGAAAAAGTTAACTGCACGAAAAAGTTTACTGCTCGAAAAAGTTAAGTGCGCGAAAAAGTTAACTGCCCGAAAAAGTTAACTGCCCGAAAAAGTTTACTGCTCGAAAAAGTTAACTGCACGAAAAAGTTTACTGCCCGAAAAAGTTTACTGCTCGAAAAAGTTAACTGCACGAAAAAGTTTACTGCTCGAAAAAGTTAAGTGCGCGAAAAAGTTAACTGCCCGAAAAAGTTAACTGCCCGAAAAAGTTTACTGCCCGAAAAAGTTAACTTCTCGAAAAAGTTTACTGCGCGAAAAAGTTTACTGCTCGAAAAAGTTAACTACGCGAAAAAGTTTACTGCCCGAATAAGTTTACTGCCCGAGAAACTTTACTGCCCGAAAAAGTTTACTGCGCGAAAAAGTTAACTGCCCGAAAAAGTTAACTGCACGAAAAGGTTTACTGCGCGAAAAAGTTAACTGCCCGAAAAAGTTTACTGCTCGAAAAAGTTAACTGCACGAAAAAGTTTACTGCCCGAAAAAGTTTACTGCTCGAAAAAGTTAACTGCACGAAAAGGTTTACTGCGCGAAAAAGTTAACTGCCCGAAAAAGTTTACTGCTCGAAAAAGTTAACTGCACGAAAAAGTTTACTGCCCGAAAAAGTTTACTGCTCGAAAAAGTTAACTGCACGAAAAAGTTTACTGCTCGAAAAAGTTAAGTGCGCGAAAAAGTTAACTGCCCGAAAAAGTTAACTGCCCGAAAAAGTTAACTGCCCGAAAAAGTTTACTGCCCGAAAAAGTTAACTTCTCGAAAAAGTTTACTGCGCGAAAAAGTTTACTGCTCGAAAAAGTTAACTACGCGAAAAAGTTTACTGCCCGAATAAGTTTACTGCCCGAGAAACTTTACTGCCCGAAAAAGTTTACTGCGCGAAAAAGTTAACTGCCCGAAAAAGTTAACTGCACGAAAAAGTTAACTGCCCGAAAAAGTTAACTGCACGAAAAGGTTTACTGCGCGAAAAAGTTAACTGCCCGAAAAAGTTTACTGCTCGAAAAAGTTAACTGCACGAAAAAGTTTACTGCCCGAAAAAGTTTACTGCTCGAAAAAGTTAACTGCACGAAAAAGTTTACTGCTCGAAAAAGTTAACTACGCGAAAAAGTTTACTGCCCGAATAAGTTTACTGCCCGAGAAACTTTACTGCCCGAAAAA